>CM053034.1:166091612-166106725 GCA_028564925.1 Lithobates sylvaticus | reverse complement strand
TGCTAACGCAATACCTGCAGGTCACAAACCCCTTCAGAACATCAGACAGGCTATTCATACTACCATGGGGCAGAAGCAGGGGGAAGGAGGCTACAACTAGAACGATTGCTTTGTGGATCTGTAAATTAATCCATAAGGTGTATAGGGCAAGAGGGCTGGATCCACCAATGGTTAAAGCCCATTCTACAAGGGCAGTTGCTTCATCATGGGCAGCAAGGGCAAGCGTATCCTTGGAGACCATTTGCAGAGCAGCCACATGGATGACACCAAACACGTTCATGCGACACTATAGGATTGACCCAGGGGCGCTCACTTCGGTGGAATTCGGAAGAAGGACAATTGAGTCAGCTGTAGCTGGTCCTTAAATAAAATTTTCTTTGAAGCAGTACCCACCCTTGTTTTCAGCTATTTATTGTATCACAGGTATACTGCCATGGAGGCACCAGGAAAACGGAAAATTGTATCATACTTACCGTAATTTTCCTTTCCTGGTGCCTATCCATGGCAGTATACATGGCCCTCCCTTCTTTGGTATTCGATATAATTGGAGAATGCTAAGGAGGGACATGGGGGTCATTTTTATAAGCTATTAACTATCCTGAGGGGAGGACTCCGGGGCGGAGCTATCACAGGTATACTGCCATGGATAGGCACCAGGAAAGGAAAATTACGGTAAGTATGATACAATTTTCCGTTTTTTTTCCAGGAGTGGGTGGAATAAACCCCCATATTACAATCCCCCTTGACTCACATATCCCCTGGGAAGTCAAACCACAAGTTTTGAGACCGGAATACCACACAACAGCGCAACAAAAGCCAAAACTGAAACTCCTGCAAAAAGATGGCTGAAGGAGGTCAATCAAAGCCATTCCCTTCCACTGCAGGCCACAAACAATCAAAAACAACACACTATTTTAAAAGTACAAAAACTGAAAAGGAAACGGTGCCTTAAACTGCGCCTCTATAAACCAAAATAGCAATTCCACCCTAACACAGCGGACACAAAATGGCAGCTGGGCCAAACAAAAATCAAGACCTGGCCCATGGTGAAAAATGGCGCCATTAACACATGAAATTTTTAGTTGTTGATCCCGTTGAAAATTAAGATTTTGTAAACTAGAAACATAAACTTCTCTAACACAACTGGAATAAAGACCTAAATGATTCTACTGGAAATGGAATTCAGTACAAGATTTCGCTCGGGGCTAAAATTAGCAGAAACAAAAAGGCAGTTGCAGTAATCGAAAATCGGTCAACGGCAAAATGGTGGATGATCATATCACATCACATAGCCAAGGAGGTTTAGTTTTGTCCCCCAAGTGAGTCGCCTTCTGTTATGGTAAAAATCTGACTGTCTGTAGAGCAAACAGCCAATTTTTCCTGTTTCTAATATAACCAATGATACTTTCCGTCTTAATGATATAATGCCTTAACTTTAGATCGTATGTCTCCCCTCTACCTATCAACCACTCATACATCCTTACCTCACCAGCCAAGTATTGCATACATCACCGTCCCAGCCTAACGGCTTCCCAGCCAGGTCGTATTAAAACAGCCATCACCAATATTACCTTTCATGTTCCTCTCAGCACAGGGGCAGCATCTCTGCCTGTCCTCTGTGAGCAAACTTTATTTTATTTACATATCAGTTTGAAGCCACACCCTAGAGGGCTTGCCTCCAACCGCTAAACCCCTCCCACAAAGGATGTGACCTCATGTCATTCACACAGAATGTGAATGACCATATAAGGACATACAATACAATACAATGATGTTACAATACAGGGACAATTGTTTTCCTTCAAAAGAACCAATGACACGCATACATTCAAAACAGACTAGCAGTGATGTCCAAACCGTCTAACTGCTTTCAATGACAACGAACGATATAACACCATGGCTCAGTGGGCCATAATATCTATATCGTTATGCTATAGTTCCAATGTACACAGACATGTTCGCTTGAAGTCATCAATGCAGTCGCCGGGAAGTGGGCAGTGAGGCACAAATGAACATCCTTAAAACACATCTTCAGTGTCCAAGGGAAGGTTTCCACAGCCAATGGTCTTCCGCCAATGTCTGTATGTGCGAATACGCTCACATGAGCGCATTACAGCAAAACCGACAACTGGGGGCATCTGACAACATACATTAATAACATTTTCCACAACACTACAGAGAGTATAGAAAAAAAACGGGTGTCAAACATTACAGTACAGGAGAAAATAAACAGCAATGATACAACCTGAGTAGCTTAAGATGCTGACTGTTACTCGTTTAACAAACAGTGGAATAAGGCTAAGGCAATTAGGTCAGCGGAAGTTGTAGCAATTGTTTGATTCAGATGCTTTCGGGTGCTTTGGTGGATCCTTTTTGGGTCTCTGTTGGTCCAGAGGATGGGAGGGATATTGTAATGTGCTTCTGGGTGGATTGAGCATAGAAAGAATTCAGCTTCAGCAGGGTCTTGAAAGGTAAGCTGTTTGCCATTCGGTGAGGGGAGCCGAAGAATTGCAGGGTAGGCTAAGGTGAATTTGATTTGGGTTGAGAACAGAGATGAACAGATGTTCTGGAAAGCCTTCCTTTTTTTGGACAACTCTACAGAATAATCTGGAAAATTTTTAATCTTAATTCCATCAGTTTGCAGTGATCGCATTTGTCGGTATTTCTGTAAAATGGAAGCTTTATCCATGTAATTCAGAAATTTGGCGATTATTGGGAAAGTCGATTCACGGTCAGCAGAGTGCGATAGGAGGCGATATGCCCTTTTCACTACACACGTGGAGTTAAGGCCTAGTGCCTCAGAAATTTGTGTGGCACAAAACTTGAGAAGCGTTGAAGGGTGCAAGGAATCATTCCAGCACTCCCACAAATCTGAGGTTGTTACGCCTCGACCTATTTTCCAAAGCCTTATGTTTTTGGAGGATAAGTTGATTTGTTTTGTCCTGAGATTATTCAAAAGCTTGTGCCTGGTACAACTCCTCCTCCACTGAGGAAATCCTTGTCTCTGCCTCATTAATGCGTGAAGTATGGTCGACCAGCTCTCTTCTAATTAGCTCCAAGCCTGTCTGTATGGCCTTCTCCACTGAGGATGTTATAGTGGGGGCCAGGAGCGCAGCCACTGCCTGCGCTATTTTCTCCATATGCTGATCTGATGGCAGATGGCATGGGGAGTAGAAGGGGGGCCGTCACTGACCTCCATGCATGGCGTCTTCACAATATTAGCGAACGGGGCCGCGATCATGGGTTCTGGGGGGTGTACTGAAGCCTGGGAGCAGGAGCCACTTTTCTCCAGGTATCGCTCCATGGCTGCAGGGGGAGCCTCGCAGGGTGTCAGTGATACGATCTGATGTTACGGGCAGGTGTTTTAAGCCGATTTAGCGGCGGTACAGTGGGAGCCGAGGAGGAGGACAGCTAGTTACCGGAAGTAACAAATTACCTTAAAGGAGACCTTGCTAGGATATAAATATAGTTGCAGGCATCAATATGAATGGACGCTACAGTCCTACATTAAGCCCCATCGGTAAAGGCAGCAGACAGTACCCTCGGGTATACTACAAGATTACATTATTACAAGATTAAATCAATAAAGGCCATCACCATCCATCCTTGTTACACAATGGAGTGTGGGAGATGAAATACAGTTAAAATGTATCAGACCACTAAAAAAAGCTTACTATGAACTGGCATGCTGATTCCATTGCATTCTTAGACCTTCAGATCTACAAGGATACATAAATCTGTTTAGTAACCAAGCTATATAGGAAGTGCAGGTAATACTATCCTTCTTAGCCAGAGTGACCACCCTTCAACCTTAGTTTGCAGCATATCTTATGCTCAATACATTCATCTTGGACATAATTGTACATACAAGACTTTAAAATACAAGCTGCTCAGCTACGGTCTCGTCTTTTGCAGCGGGGCTATAGCAAATCCTTACTATGTAAAGCATATAGTAAAGCTCTTGGCCACAACAGAACATCCTTAGTATATCAAACCCATATTCCCAAGTCAGAACATCAAAATCAAAAATTCATTACCAAATTCGCAGCACAGCATCAGAAACTGCATGCAATCATGCAATGACATTGACATCTCCTACAGAAAGATGCAACAATAACTAAATATATTAGGGATTGTCCAAAAATAGCATTCCGTAAGGCCACATTCATTAGAGATAAAATAACAGTTAACTACTACACACCCAATAGGGAAATATTGACCTAAATGACAAAAATATACAGATGTGGACAATGGTCACATTGCCCTTGGGTTCTTCCAGGTACATGATTCCGGTTACATAACTGTGAAAATTTTATTCCACGATTCTATGCGGATTGTGGGACTCAAGGGGTTGTCCACCTCATGATGTGTGATTGTGGAGCACATTATGTGGGTAAGACTATCCATCAGCTTAGACAGAGAGTGAATGATCACATTTATTACACAGAGAGTGAATTATCATTTTAGCATTCCTCTAATGCTTAAATGCTTACCCCAGTTAGTCGCCGCTTGGGCCTGTACCACAGATTTGGCAACTACAATAATAAATACTCTAGATAGGACGTTTAAATGCCACAAAGCTCCCTGGGATTAATGAAGTAATCTCTTTCAAATCGTTTTTGGAACTATGAAATAATGTAGATGCAATTGTCCACATATTGCATTTGATTGGACACAAATGTATGTGATCTCGATTGATGGGCTGTATGATGGTCTGCATCTTTTTTTATTTATTTACTTAATTCTATGGATTAACATGTAATTGCCAACAATTGGGACAACAGCTCTGTCCAATTGCCATTTGCATGTTACATTGAGCAGGTTCGGTATGTAGATGGCAATTGAGTGCACATATTTTTTTTCCATCTGTGTCTCCACCGTCCTAAGAGATATGCTGTATGATAATATATGATAATCCACTAGTTCATATGAAAATGCCTAACCAATGTATTGATGTATTATTGATTTTTTTTACCAATGTTGACCCTCTGGGCAGGGGGTGAAAAAGGAGAAAAATATACCACTCAGGATGGCAAAAGCCTCATCTCACCTTCCCCGTTAGATAGGGTGCCAGCTCAGTATACAAGGTAACGGTGAGAAAAAAAGGAAAGTCCGGATGGCCACACTGAAAAACAGTCCATAGAGCAATGGGAATAAAAGCACAAATGCTGATGCGTTTCACACCACTTTACAGGCGCTAAGTCATAGCCAAATAACAGATAAAATCACAATGTTATAGATACACAAAGGATGCTCAATTATTATGTATGTTAACGCCCACTTCATCATGTGGGATCCATTAGAACATCCTTAATGGTCACAAAAACAGCTGGTGTTTGGATCAATCAGAGAGGCATATTAACCCTTTGTTGATGAATCCAATAGCAAAGTGACCACATACAAAACACATTAACCACTTAGGGACCGCCTCACGCCAATATACGTCAGCAGAATGGCACGGCTGGGCTCTTAAAGGGCCATGTACAGGTACGTCATTGTGCCCAGCCGTGGGTTGCGCACCATCCGCGGGCGGCACGCTCGCGACCCGGTCCTGAGCTCCGTGACCAGCGGACCCGATCGCCGCTGGTGTCCCGCGATCGGGTCACAGAGCTGAAGAACGGGGAGAGGTCTGTGTAAACAAACCTCTCCCCGTGCTTCCTACACTGCCTGTCACTGATCGGCTGTTCCCTGTCATCAGGAAAGCCGATCAGTGATGTCAGAGGTAAAGCCACGCCCCCTACTGTAAAAAAAACACACACACACAGATTTAACCCCTCCCCGCCCCCTAATGGTTAACTCCTTCACTGCCAGTGTCAATAGCACTGATTTCTGTATAAATGACAATGGTCCCAAAAATGTTTGAAAAATGTCCGATGTGTCCGCCATAATGTCGCAGTCACAATAAAAATCGCTGATCGCCGCCATTACTAGTAAAAAAAAAATATTAATAAAAATGCTATAAAACTATCCCTCATTTTGTAAACGCTATAACTTTTGCGCAAACCAATAAATAATCGCTAATTGCGATTTTTTTTACTAAAAATATGTAGAAGAATACGTATCGGCCTAAACTGAGGAAAAAAAAAATGTTTTATATATTTTTTGGGGATATTTATTATAGCAAAAAGTTAAAAATATTGCATTTTTTACAAAATTGTCGCTCTATTTTTGTTTATAGCGCAAAAAATAAAAACCGCATGGGCGATCAAATACCACCAAAAGAAAGCTCTATTTGTGGGGAAAAAAAGGACGCCAATTTTGTTTGGGAGCCACGTCACACGACCGTGCAATTGTCAGTTAAAGTGACGCAGTGCCAAATCGCAAAAAAGGGCCTGGTCCTTTGGCTGCAAATTGGTCCGGGTCTTAAGTGGTTAATAATACAATAAACTAAAAACAAACACTAATATAAAATAACACATGATAGATTGTATAAAATCATGTATAAAAGGAATGTTCTTACCAATCTTATGCCCGTACACACGGTCGGATCTTCCGACGGAAAATTTCCTATCGGACAAAGTTGTCGGAAATTCCGACCGTGTGTAGGCTCCATCGGACTTTTTCCGTTGTATTTTCCGACGAACAACGTTTTATCTCCTGCACTCAAATTTTCCGACAACAAAGTCCTATCGCGTGTAGCGAATTCCGAGGGACAAAGTGCCACGCATGCTCAGATCACATTACAAGACCAAAGCTATTGGCTACTAGCCTCTACGTAGTCCCGTCGTACGCAACGAACGTCACCACGTTCAGGATGATCGGATTTTCCGACAACTTTGTCCGACCGTGTGTATGCAACACCAGTGTCGGACAAAATCCGTCGGAAAAAATCCAACGGATTTTGTGGTCGAAATTTCCAACCGTGTGTACGGGGCATAAGACATATTTAACAGAAAAATAATCATTAATTGTAAATAAGCTTGTGTAGTTAATACATGCATGTATATACAGTATCTTACAAAAGTGAGTACACCCCTCATATTTTGTAAAATATTTTATTATATCTTTTCATGTGACAACACTGAATAAATGACACTTTGCTACAATGTAAAGTAGTGAGTGTACAACTTGTATAAGTGTTAATTTGCTGTCCTCTCAAAATAACTCAACACACAGCAATAAATGTCTAAACCACTGGCAACAAAAGTGAGTACACCCCTAAGTGAAAATGTCCAAATTGGGCCCAAAGTGTCAATATTTTGTGTGGCCACCATTATTTTCCAGCACTCTCGGCGAGCCCAGAACTATTTGGGCCGTTCGCATCACATTCGTGTGATGCGAGCGGCCCGCAATGCATTGCGGCCGGCGCAGTGCATTGCTGGCTGATGATTGGCCAAGCATGCACTGTGACCCCGCATGCTTGGCCAATCACAGCGCCGGAAACTAGGAGAGCAATAATTGGCTACAGGCAGGACGCCTGTAGCCAATTAAAGCTCAGGGGCTTTAGTACACGCCCCACCATATAAAAGGCCGCCACGCCGTCGGCCCAGGTCACATGTGTTCCGGCTTTAGGGAGAGCAGTCTGCTGATTGATTGCTTGATTGCTATTTCTTTGCTAAACCGTTGCTACCTGAGTCATTCATCATTACTGATCATTCATTGCTGCTGATTGCACAGTGAGTGTGATATTAGCTGCTGCTGGGGATTAGTCTGGTGTGTGCGTGCTGTTAGTACAGCATAGCAGTAGCACCAATCGCAGTGCTGTTAGAACAGCAGTGCACCCCAACTTCTGTCCCAACCTTCTGTCCCACCCCAGGCAGGGATTTATAGGAGCCATATTGTGTTTGTGGCAGCACACATAGGTCCTATATTTTCTTGTCAGGAGCACACATAGTAACTATAGTGTGTTTGTGTCAGCAGCACCCATAGGACTTATAGTGTGTTTGTGACAGCACACATAGGTCCTATATTTCCTTGTCAGCAGCACACATAGTACCTATAGTGTGTTTGTGTGTCAGCACCCATAGGACTTATAGTGTGTTTGTGGCAGCACACATAGGTCCTATATTTTCTTGTCAGCAGCACACATAGTACCTATAGTGTGTTTGTGTGAGCACCCATAGGACTTATAGTGTGTTTGTGGCAGCACACATAGGTCCTATATTTCCTTGTCAGCAGCACACATAGTACCTATAGTGTGTTTTTTTGTCAGCACCCATAGGACTTATAGTGTGTTTGTGGCAGCACACATAGGTCCTATATTTCCTTGTCAGCAGCACACATAGTACCTATAGTGTGTTTGTGTGAGCACCCATAGGACTTATAGTGTGTTTGTGGCAGCACACATAGGTCCTATATTTTCTTGTCAGCAGCACACATAGTACCTATAGTGTGTTTGTGTGAGCACCCATAGGACTTATAGTGTGTTTGTGGCAGCACACATAGGTCCTATATTTCCTTGTCAGCAGCACACATAGTACCTATAGTATGTTTGTGTGAGCACCCATAGGACTTATAGTGTGTTTTTGGCAGCACACATAGGTCCTATATTTTCTTGTCAGCAGCACACATAGTACCTATAGTGTGTTTGTGTGAGCACCCATAGGACTTATAGTGTGTTTGTGGCAGCATACATAGGTCCTATATTTCCTTGTCAGCAGCACACATAGTACCTATAGTGTGTTTTTTTGTCAGCACCCATAGGACTTATAGTGTGTTTGTGGCAGCACACATAGGTCCTATATTTCCTTGTCAGCAGCACACATAGTACCTATAGTGTGTTTGTGTGAGCACCCATAGGACTTATAGTGTGTTTGTGGCAGCACACATAGGTCCTATATTTTCTTGTCAGCAGCACACATAGTACCTATAGTGTGTTTGTGTGAGCACCCATAGGACTTATAGTGTGTTTGTGGCAGCACACATAGGTCCTATATTTCCTTGTCAGCTGCACACATAGTACCTATAGTGTGTTTGTGGCAGCACACATAGGACTTATAGTGTGTTTGTGGCAGCACACATAGGTCCTATATTTCTTGTCAGCAGCACACATAGTACCTATAGTGTGTTTGTGTCAGCACCCATAGGACTTATAGTGTGTTTGTGGCAGCACACATAGGTCCTATATTTTCTTGTCAGCAGCACACCTATAGTACCTATAGTGTGTTTGTGTGAGCACCCATAGGACTTATAGTGTGTTTGTGGCAGCACACATAGGTCCTATATTTTCTTGTCAGCAGCACACATAGTACCTATAGTGTGTTTGTGTGAGCACCCATAGGACTTATAGTGTGTTTGTGGCAGCACACATAGGTCCTATATTTCCTTGTCAGCAGCACACATAGTACCTATAGTGTGTTTGTGTGTCAGCACCCATAGGACTTATAGTGTGTTTGTGGCAGCACACATAGGTCCTATATTTCCTTGTCAGCAGCACACATAGTACCTATAGTGTGTTTGTGTCAGCACCCATAGGACTTATAGTGTGTTTGTGGCAGCACACATAGGTCCTATATTTTCTTGTCAGCAGCACACATAGTACCTATAGTGTGTTTGTGTGAGCACCCATAGGACTTATAGTGTGTTTGTGGCAGCACACATAGGTCCTATATTTCCTTGTCAGCAGCACACATAGTACCTATAGTGTGTTTGTGTGAGCACCCATAGGACTTATAGTGTGTTTGTGGCAGCACACATAGGTCCTATATTTCCTTGTCAGCAGCACACATAGTACCTATAGTGTGTTTGTGTGAGCACCCATAGGACTTATAGTGTGTTTGTGGCAGCACACATAGGTCCTATATTTTCTTGTCAGCAGCACACATAGTACCTATAGTGTGTTTGTGTCAGTCAGCACCCATAGGACTTATAGTGTGTTTGTGGCAGCACACATAGGTCCTATATTTCCTTGTCAGCAGCACACATAGTACCTATAGTGTGTTTGTGTGTCAGCACCCATAGGACTTATAGTGTGTTTGTGGCAGCACACATAGGTCCTATATTTCCTTGTCAGCAGCACACATAGTACCTATAGTGTGTTTGTTGTGTCAGCACCCATAGGACTTATAGTGTGTTTGTGGCAGCACACATAGGTCCTATATTTCCTTGTCAGCTGCACACATAGTACCTATAGTGTGTTTGTGTCAGCACCCATAGGACTTATAGTGTGTTTGTGGCAGCACACATAGGTCCTATATTTTCTTGTCAGCAGCACACATAGTACCTATAGTGTGTTTGTGTCAGCACCCATAGGACTTATAGTGTGTTTGTGGCAGCACACATAGGTCCTATATTTTCTTGTCAGCAGCACACATAGTACCTATAGTGTGTTTGTGTGAGCACCCATAGGACTTATAGTGTGTTTGTGGCAGCACACATAGGTCCTATATTTCCTTGTCAGCTGCACACATAGTACCTATAGTGTGTTTGTGTCAGCACCCATAGGACTTATAGTGTGTTTGTGGCAGCACACATAGGTCCTATATTTTTCTTGTCAGCAGCACACATAGTACCTATAGTGTGTTTGTGTCAGCACCCATAGGACTTATAGTGTGTTTGTGTAGTGTGTTTGTGTCAGCACCCATAGGACTTATAGTGTGTTTGTGGCAGCACACATAGGTCCTATATTTTCTTGTCAGCAGCACACATAGTACCTATAGTGTGTTTGTGTCAGCACCCATAGGACTTATAGTGTGTTTGTGGCAGCACACATAGGTCCTATATTTCCTTGTCAGCAGCACACATAGTACCTATAGTGTGTTTGTGTCAGCACCCATAGGACTTATAGTGTGTTTGTGGCAGCACACATAGGTCCTATATTTCCTTTTCAGCAGCACACATAGTACCTATAGTGTGTTTGTGTCAGCACCCATAGGACCTACAGTGTGTTGTGAGCACACATAGGAGCTCTATTTTTTATACAATATACACTACCGACTACAATGGCTGGAAGACCGCCAAGGAGAGGCAGACCGCCCGAGGCAAGAACACAGGGCAAGCAGGCTCTGTTTCTAGAGACAACAGTGCTGGTCGTGGACGTGGTCGTGCATCGTCATCAGCACGTGGCCATGGGACACGCTTGTCTTTGTTTTCGGCAGCTGGACATGTTGAGCAGCACCATGCCGAAGGCTTGGTAGAATGGATGACCAAGCCCTTCTCATCCTCCTCATCCTCTCTCACCCAGGCTGGACAGGCGCTAGGCTCAGGGTACTGGCAGAGCAGCTGCCAATGCGTACTCAATGGCATCATCAGCCACCCCTTCCCTAGACCCACCATGTCCTCCTGAGGAGTCCCCCGAACTGTTTGAGCACAGTGTTGGGTACATGCTCCAGGAGGACGCCCAACGATTCAAAGGCTCGGATGATGATACCCAGCTTGAGGAAGGCAGTAGTGTGCGCGCAGAGAGAGGGGATGCTGAAGGACAGCAATCTGGCAGTACTGTTCCACCAGCTGCAGCTTACTGCCAGGTTTGCTCTAGTGGTGAAGAGGGAGGGGATGATGAGGTCACTGACTCCACGTGGGTGCCTGAAGGGAGAGAGGAGGAGGAGGAGGAGGAGGATGCGGCGGCACATGTCCAACGAGGCAGGATGCCCCCTGGAGGCCAGCTAGAGGCCAGCACACCAACTGTATCACACCGAAGAGCTCCGCCTGTGCAGGGCGCTGCCTCTGCACGTTATCACAAAAGTTCTTTGGTGTGGGCCTTTTTTGAGACGAGTGCATCAGATCGCACCACTGCTATTTGCAATATTTGTCTCAAGCGTATCTCGCGTGGCCAAAACATCAGCCGCTTGGGCACCACAAGCATGAGCAGACATATGTCGACCTGCCATGCAGCTCGTTGGCAAGCACACATAAAAGACCCACACCAAAGAACAAAGCGGACCTCTCCTTGCTCCTCATCAGCTGGGATCTCCATCCCCACTATATCTTCAGTCCTCTCTGAAAGGTGCTCTGAGAGGACTGAAGGTGTAGAATTAGGTGTGTCACAACCAAGTACTTGCAGTACACCGACGTCCGATTGTAGCAGGCAAATTTCCCTGCCCCAGCTGCTGGACCGTCGAAAGAAGTATACTCCCAGCCATCCACATGCTCAGCGGTTGAATGCTAGCTTGGCTAAATTGCTAGCACTTCAACTGCTGCCTTTTCAGTTGGTAGACTCGGCCCCCTTCCGTGAGTTTGTCAATGTGCGGTTCCTCAGTGGCAGGTTCCCAAACGCCACTTTTTCTCACGGAAGGCGATTCCGTCTCTCTACCGGCATGTGGAAGGCAATGTCCATGCCTCGCTGGACAGGGCGGTCATCGGTAAGGTGCATATTACCGCTGACTCATGGTCCAGCAGGCATGGACAGGGACATTATCTTTCTTTCACGGCCCATTGGGTCACTCTATTGGCAGCTGGGAGGGATGCAGGACAAGGTGCAGTAGTGTTGGAGGTTGTTCCGCCACCACGCCTCCAAAATGCTATTACTGGTTGTGACACACCTCTCTCCTCCACCCCCTCCTCTTCTTCTTCCTCCATGTCCTCTTCGAGTGCTCTGTCCTCGGAACCAGTGGTGCTCCGTAGGCGTACAAGGGGCTACGCGAGTACGCAGGCAAAAAGATGCCATGCCGTGCTTGCGCTGGTGTGTTTGGGGGACAGGAGCCACACTGGGGCAGAGGTTCTGGCAGCTCTGCAGGGGCAGGCCGAGAGGTGGTTGACACCACGCCAGCTTAAGCCAGGAATGGTGGTTTCTGACAATGGCACCAACCTCCTCTCAGCCCTGCGACAGGGGCAGCTCACCCATGTGCCCTGTATGGCTCACGTCCTCAACCTGGTGGTGCAGCGGTTCTTGGGCAGGTACCCAGGCTTACAGGATGTCCTGAGGCAGGCCAGGAAAGTCTGTGTGCATTTCCGCCGATCTTATAATGCCAGTGCTCGGCTGACTGAGCTGCAAAAGGAGCTGAACCTGCCCAAGAACCGCCTAATATGTGACATGCCCACCAGGTGGAACTCAACGTTGGCCATGCTGCAGCGACTGAACACGCAGCAGAGGGCCATCAATGAGTACCTTTGCGACTACGGCACCAGGACAGGGTCAGGGGAGCTTGGCTTTTTTTCCCCACGCCAGTGGAGCATGATCAGGGATGCATGCACTGTCCTCTCACCATTTGAGGAGGCCACGAGGATGGTGAGCAGTGACAGTGCATGCATCAGTGACACTGTACCTCTTGTCCACCTGTTGGAGCATACGCTGCGTGGGATAATGGACAGGGCACTTGAGGCAGAACAGAGGCAGGAAGAGGAGGACTTCCTTGCCTCTCAAGGCCCCCTTTATCCAGACAGTGTTCCTTCTGTCCCACCCATCACACAGGAAGAAAATGAGGAGGAGGAGGAGGATTGTGTGAGCATGGAGGTGGAGCCTGGCACTCAGCATCAGCAGCAGCAGCAGCAGCAGTCTTTTAGGGATGATGTACAGTCCCAACAAACCAGTGGACTTGTACGTGGCTGGGAGGAGGTGGCTGGCGATCATGTCGTCCTCAGTGACCCAGAAGACTCCGGACCGAATGCCTCAGCTAACCTACGTTGCATGGCCTCCCTGATCCTGCAAAGCCTGCGGAAGGATCCTCGTATTCTTCGGATCAAGGAGAGGGACCATTACTGGCTGGCCACTCTCCTTGATCCACGGTACAAGGGTAAGGTTGCGGACCTTATCTTGCCGTCGCAGAGGGAGCAGAGGATGAAACATCTCAGGGAGGCCTTGCAGAAAGGTCTGTGCAACGCGTTCCCAGAAACTGGGAGGTTACAAACTCCTGGTCCTGGACGACGAGTTGCTGAGGCTTCGGTCAGTAGCAGAAGGAGCGGTGGGGAAGGTGGACGTCTGACCGATGCGTTCAGACAATTTTTTAGTCCGCAGCCCCAAGGTATGATCGGTTCCAGCAACCATCGCCAGCGTCTGATATACATGGTGCAGGAATACCTAGGGGCAAGGTCAGACTTGGACACCTTTCCCACCGAAAATCCTCTGGCTTACTGGGTCTTGAGGATGGATCACTGGCCAGAGCTTGCACAGTATGCAATTGAGCTACTGGCCTGTCCTGCATCCAGCGTTCTTTCCGAACTCACATTCAGTGCTGCTGGAGGATTTGTCACTGATCACAGGGTGCGCCTGTCCACCGACTCGGTTGATCGACTGACCTTCATAAAAATGAATCAGTCTTGGATCACCACCAGCTACCAGGCACCTGAAGCGGATATAACTGAATCATTTATAATGTCACATCCCTTCAAGACTGCCTATGCTGATGCTGAGTGACTGTCCTGTTATGTTCACTGACTATCCTCTTCCTCCTCCTCAATGATCCATTCCTTGATAGCTCGGAAGAACATTTTTGTTTCTGGGTGCCACCACACCAGTGCCTAAGGCACAATTTTTCAGCCCCTGTATAAAAGGGGCGTGTAATTACAATTTTTTTAAAAAAAAAATGCTTCGCAACAGGTGTGACTGCTGTGCTCCAAGTACAGAATCTGTGAGGGGTTGCAGTGCTGTGGCACCAGCACCAGTGCCTAAGGCACAATTTTTCAGCCCCTGTTTAACAGGGGCGTGTAATTAAAATTTTTTAAGCAATGCTTCGCAACATGTCTGACTGCTGTGCTCCAAGTACAGTATCTGTGAGGGGTTGCAGTGTTGTGGGACCAGCACCAGTGCCTAAGGCACAATTTTTCAGCCCCTGTTTAACAGGGGCGTGTAATAACAATTTTTTAAGCAATGCTTCGCAACATGTCTGACTGCTGTGCTCCAAGTACAGTATCTGTGAGGGGTTGCAGTGTTGTGGCACCAGCACCAGTGCCTAAGGCACAATTTTTCAGCCCCTGTTGGGGCGTGTAATTACAATTTTTAGTCAATGCTTTGCAACAGGTCTCATTGCTGTGCTCAGAGTACAGTATCTGTGAGGGGTTGCAGTGTTGTGGCACCAGCACCAATGCCTAAGGCACAATTTTTCAGTCCCTGTTTAACAGGGGCGTGTAATTACAATTTTTTAAGCAATGCGTCGCAACACGTCTGACTGCTGTGCTCCAAGTACAGTATCTGTGAGGGGTTGCAGTGTTGTGGCACCAGCACCAGTGCCTAAGGCACAATTTTTCAGCCCTGTTCAGCAGGTGCATGCAATTACAAATCTTGATCTAATAACTCACAG
>CM053034.1:166057180-166091130 GCA_028564925.1 Lithobates sylvaticus | reverse complement strand
GCTGTATGGTCTTGGCCACCGTGCTGCAGCTCAGCTTCAGGGTCTTGGCAATCTTCTTTTTGTAGAGCAACAATTATTTTGTTCAGATCCTCAGAGAGTTCTTTGCCATGATGTGCCATGTTGAACTTCCAGTGACCAGTATGAGAGAGTGAGAGCGATAACACCAAATTTAACACACCTGCTCCCCATTCACACCTGAGGCCTTGTAACACTAACGAGTCACATAACACCGGGGAGAGAAAATAGCTAGTTGGGCCCAATTTGGACATTTTCACTTAGGGGTGTACTCACTTTTGTTGTCAGTGGTTTAGACATTAATGGCTGTGTGTTGAGTTATTTTGAGGGGACAGAAAATTTACATTGTTATACAAGCTATACACTCACTGCTTTGCTTTACAATTTACAGTGTAATTTCTTCAGTGTTGTCACATGAAACGATATAATAAAATATTTACAAAAATGTGAGGGGTATACTCACTTTTGTGAGATACTGTACCTATGTTATGTACTGTATTACTGGTTTGTATGAGTTTTATCACATAATGAGGAACAATGTACAATAATGGGGCACATATACTCCACTGTATGCCACAACTTATATAGGACTTTTATAGTCCCTACATGTAATAATTACTCCCCTGCATTATATTATTCTATCATCATCCTCCCTGTCACATGATGTTACCCATTTTATTTCCATTATACTCTGTGACACCCCTTTGTCCTTATTTCACTTACTGTACACACTCACACTCCTCTGACTGCTCTCATAGTCCCATAGGATGTGGGGGCCTTTTGGTGGGTGTTATTTTTTTTTTTTTTGTACCCAGGCAGCACAATGTCTTGGGCAAGCCCTGGGGGGCAGCATCATGTTGTGGGAATGCTTTTCTTCAGCAGGGACAGGGAAGCTGGTCAGGGTTGATGGGAAGATGGATGGAGCCAAATACAGGGCAATCTTAGAAGAAAATATGTTAAGAGTCTGCAAAAAACTTGAGACTGGGGCGGTGGTTCACCTTCCAGCAGGACAACGACCATAAACATAAAGCCAGGGCTACAATGGAATGGTTTAGATCAAAGCATATCAAAGTCCAGACCTAAATCCAATTGAGAATCTGTGGCAAGACTTAAAAAATTGCTGTTCACAGACGCTCTCCATCCAATCTGACAGAGCTTGAGCTATTTTGCTAAGAAGAATGGGCAAAAATGCACGCCACACTTTTCACATATTTATTTGTAAAACATTTTGAAAACCATTTATCATTTTCCTTACACTTCACAATTATGTGCCACTTTGTATTGGTCTATCACATAAAATCCCAATAAAATACATTTACGTTTTTGGTTGTAACATGACAAAATGTGGAAAATTTCAAGGGGTATGAATTTTTTCAAGGCACTGTACCTTTAATAAGTGTACAACTTTCCACAATCCATAACAGTGATATAATAAAATCCAAATGTTCCATCAAAAGGTTAAAATTGAATGAATAAACTTCTCCAAAATGATATTAATATCTCATCTCATTTTGACACTACGCCACCGTGACAAATTAAGCCTCTTACCAGAATCTGTAGATCCCAAAATTACTGGGGTCACCTGTAGGGATGGGCCCGGTGCTCGATTCGAACCCACGTTCGAATTGAGCACCGGGCGTTCGCTCGCTCGGCGAGCCCAGAACTATTTGGGCCGTTCGCATCACATTCGTGTGATGCGAGCGGCCCGCAATGCATTGCGGCTGGCGCAGTGCATTGCTGGCTGATGATTGGCCAAGCATGCACTGTGACCCCGCATGCTTGGCCAATCACAGCGCCGGAAACTAGGAGAGCAATAATTGGCTACAGGCAGGACGCCTGTAGCCAATTAAAGCTCAGGGGCTTTAGTACACGCCCCACCATTTAAAAGGCCGCCACGCCGTCGGCCCCGGTCACATGTGTTCCGGCTTTAGGGAGAGCAGTCTGCTGATTTGCGTCTTTGCTTGATTGCTATTTCTTTGCTAAACCATTGCTACCTGAGTCATTCATCATTACTGAATACTGATCATTCATTGCTGCTGATTGCACAGTGAGTGTGATATTAGCTGCTGCTGGGATTAGTCTGGTGTGTGCGCGCTGGTAGTACAGCATAGCAGTAGCACCAACCGCAGTGCTGTTAGAACAGCATTGCACCCCAACTTCTGTCCAACCTTCTGTCCCATCCCAGGCAGGGATTTATAGGAGCCATATTGTGTTTGTGGCAGCACACATAGGACCTATATTTTCTTGTCAGCAGCATGAGGAAGGGGGCAAACACTTTTTCACACCACTGTATATTTCCTTTTCAGTAGCACACATAGTACCTATAGTGTGTTTGTGTCAGCACCCATAGGACTTATAGTGTGTTTGTGGCAGCACACATAGGTCCTATATTTTCTTGTCAGCAGCACACATAGTACCTATAGTGTGTTTGTGTCACTCAGCACCCATAGGACTTATAGTGTGTTTGTGTCAGCACCCATAGGACTTATAGTGTGTTTGTGGCAGCACACATAGGTCCTATATTTTCTTGTCAGCAGCACACATAGTACCTATAGTGTGTTTGTGTCACTCAGCACCCATAGGACTTATAGTGTGTTTGTGGCAGCACACATAGGTCCTATATTTTCTTGTCAGCAGCACACATATAGTACCTATAGTGTGTTTGTGTCAGCACCCATAGGACTTATAGTGTGTTTGTGGCAGCACACATAGGTCCTATATTTCCTTGTCAGCAGCACACATAGTACCTATAGTGTGTTTGTGTCAGCACCCATAGCACTTATAGTGTGTTTGTGTCAGCACCCATAGGACTTATAGTGTGTTTGTGGCAGCACACATAGGTCCTATATTTTCTTGTCAGCAGCACACATAGTACCTATAGTGTGTTTGTGTCACTCAGCACCCATAGGACTTATAGTGTGTGTTTGTGGCAGCACACATAGGTCCTATATTTTCTTGTCAGCAGCACACATATAGTACCTATAGTGTGTTTGTGTCAGGACCCATAGGACTTATAGTGTGTTTTGTGGCAGCACACATAGGTCCTATATTTTCTTGTCAGCAGCACACATATAGTACCTATAGTGTGTTTGTGTCACTCAGCTCCCATATGACTTATAGTGTGTTTGTGGCAGCACACATAGGTCCTATATTTTCTTGTCAGCAGCACACATATAGTACCTATAGTGTGTTTGTGTCACTCAGCACCCATAGGACTTATAGTGTGTTTGTGGCAGCACACATAGGTCCTATATTTTCTTGTCAGCAGCACACATATAGTACCTATAGTGTGTTTGTGTCAGGACCCATAGGACTTATAGTGTGTTTGTGGCAGCACACATAGGTCCTATATTTTTCTTGTCAGCAGCACACATATAGTACCTATAGTGTGTTTGTGTCACTCAGCACCCATAGGACTTATAGTGTGTTTGTGGCAGCACACATAGGTCCTATATTTTCTTGTCAGCAGCACACATATAGTACCTATAGTGTGTTTGTGTCAGGACCCATAGGACTTATAGTGTGTTTGTGGCAGCACACATAGGACCTATATTTTCTTGTCAGCAGCACACATATAGTACCTATAGTGTGTTTGTGTCAGCACCCATAAGACTTATAGTGTGTTTGTGGCAGCACACATAGGTCCTATATTTTCTTGTCAGCAGCACACATATAGTACCTATAGTCTGTTTGTGTCACTCAGCACCAATAGGACTTATAGTGTGTTTGTGGCAGCACACATAGGTCCTATATTTTGTCAGCAGCACACATATAGTACCTATAGTGTGTTTGTGTCACTCAGCACTAGGGATGGGCCCCGCAATGCATTGCGGCCGGCGCGGCCGGCGCAGTGCATTGCTGGCTGATGATTGGCCAAGCATGCACTGTGACCCCGCATGCTTGGCCAATCACAGCCCCGGAAACTCGAAGAGCCATAATTGGCTACAGGCAGGACGCCTGTAGCCAATTACAGCTCAGGGGCTGTAGTACACGCCCCCCCCTATAAAAGGCCGCCACGCCGTCTGCGCCGGTCACATGCTGTTCCGGCGCAGATTGAGCAGGCTGATTCTGTGACACTCTGCTGGATTTAGTTAGGTAGAGAGATTCACTTACAGAGATTGAGTTAGATAGATTCAGTTACAAAGATTGATTGAGAAAGAGGGGCTTGTAGTGTGTTCGTGGCAGGCAGGCAGAGCTCCTATATTTTGTTACCAGAAGCACCTATAGGACTTGTAGTGTGTTCGTGGCAGGCAGGCAGGCAGAGCTCCTATATTTTGTTACCAGAAGCACCTATAGGACTTGTAGTGTGTTCGTGGCAGGCAGGCAGAGCTCCTATATTTTGTTACCAGAAGCACCTATAGGACTTGTAGTGTGTTCGTGGCAGGCAGGCAGAGCTCCTATATTTTGTTACCAGAAGCACCTATAGGACTTGTAGTGTGTTCGTGGCAGGCAGGCAGAGCTCCTATATTTTGTTCCCAGAAGCACCTATAGGACTTGTAGTGTGTTCGTGGCAGGCAGGCAGAGCTCCAAAATTTTGTTCCCAGAAGCACCTATAGGACTTGTAGTGTGTTAGTCCCATCAAACACACAGAGCTATATTTTGTTCCCAGAAGCACCTATAGGACTTGAAGTGTGTTAGTCCCATCACACACACAGAGCTATATTTTGTTCCCAGAAGCACCTATAGGACTTGAAGTGTGTTAGTCCCATCACACACACAGAGCTATATTTTCTTCCCAGAAGCACCTATAGGACTTGAAGTGTGTTAGTCCCATCACACACACAGAGCTATATTTTGTTCCCAGAAGCACCTATAGGACTTGAAGTGTGTTAGTCCCATCACACACACAGAGCTATATTTTGTTCCCAGAAGCACCTATAGGACTTGAAGTGTGTTAGTCCCATCACACACACAGAGCTATATTTTGTTCCCAGAAGCACCTATAGGACTTGAAGTGTGTTAGTCCCATCACACACACAGAGCTATATTTTGTTCCCAGAAGCACCTATAGGACTTGAAGTGTGTTAGTCCCATCACACACACAGAGCTATATTTTGTTCCCAGAAGCACCTATAGGACTTGAAGTGTGTTAGTCCCATCACACACACAGAGCTATATTTTGTTCCCAGAAGCACCTATATGACTTGAAGTGTGTTAGTCCCATCACACACACAGAGCTATATTTTTGTTCCCAGAAGCACCTATAGGACTTGAAGTGTGTTAGTCCCATCACACAGACCTTTATTTCCTTCCCAGAAGCACCTATAGGACTTGAAGTGTGTTAGTCCCATCACACACACAGAGCTATATTTTGTTCCCAGAAGCACCTATAGGACTTGAAGTGTGTTAGTCCCATCACACACACAGAGCTATATTTTGTTCCCAGAAGCACCTATAGGACTTGAAGTGTGTTAGTCCCATCACACACACAGAGCTATATTTTGTTCCCAGAAGCACCTATAGGACTTGAAGTGTGTTAGTCCCATCACACACACAGAGCTTTATTTCCTTCCCAGAAGCACCTATAGGACTTGAAGTGTGTTAGTCCCATCACACACACAGAGCTATATTTGTTCCCAGAAGCACCTATAGGACTTGAAGTGTGTTAGTCCCATCACACACACAGAGCTATATTTTGTTCCCAGAAGCACCTATAGGACTTGAAGTGTGTTAGTCCCATCACACACACAGAGCTATATTTTGTTCCCAGAAGCACCTATAGGACTTGAAGTGTGTTAGTCCCATCACACACACAGAGCTATATTTTGTTCCCAGAAGCACCTATAGGACTTGAAGTGTGTTAGTCCCATCACACACACAGAGCTATATTTTGTTCCCAGAAGCACCTATAGGACTTGAAGTGTGTTAGTCCCATCACACACACAGAGCTATATTTTTGTTCCCAGAAGCACCTATAGGACTTGAAGTGTGTTAGTCCCATCACACACACAGAGCTATATTTTGTTCCCAGAAGCACCTATAGGACTTGAAGTGTGTTAGTCCCATCACACACACAGAGCTATATTTTGTTCCCAGAAGCACCTATAGGACTTGAAGTGTGTTAGTCCCATCACACACACAGAGCTATATTTTGTTCCCAGAGGCACCTATAGGACTTGAAGTGTGTTAGTCCCATCACACACACAGAGCTATATTTTCTTCCCAGAAGCACCTATAGGACTTGAAGTGTGTTAGTCCCATCACACACACAGAGCTATATTTTGTTCCCAGAAGCACCTATAGGACTTGAAGTGTGTTAGTCCCATCACACACACAGAGCTATATTTTGTTCCCAGAGGCACCTATAGGACTTGAAGTGTGTTAGTCCCATCACACACACAGAGCTATATTTTCTTCCCAGAAGCACCTATAGGACTTGAAGTGTGTTAGTCCCATCACACACACAGAGCTATATTTTGTTCCCAGAAGCACCTATAGGACTTGAAGTGTGTTAGTCCCATCACACACACAGAGCTATATTTTGTTCCCAGAAGCACCTATAGGACTTGAAGTGTGTTAGTCCCATCACACACACAGAGCTATATTTTGTTCCCAGAAGCACCTATAGGACTTGAAGTGTGTTAGTCCCATCACACACACAGAGCTATATTTCGTTCCCAGAAGCACCTATAGGACTTGAAGTGTGTTAGTCCCATCACACACACAGAGCTATATTTTGTTCCCAGAAGCACCTATAGGACTTGAAGTGTGTTAGTCCCATCACACACACAGAGCTATATTTTGTTCCCAGAAGCACCTATAGGACTTGAAGTGTGTTAGTCCCATCACACAGAGATCCTATATTTTGTTCCCAGAAGCAACTATAGGACTTGAAGTGTGTTAGTCCCATCACACAGAGCTCCTTTATTTTCTTCCCAGAAGCACCTATAGGACTTGAAGTGTGTTAGTGGCATCACACAGAGCTCCTCTATTTTCTTTGCAGAAGCACCCATAGGACTTCTAGTGTGTTAGTGGCATCACACAGAGCTCCTCTATTTTCTTTGCATAAGCACCCACAGGACTTCTAGTGTGTTAGTGGCATCACACAGAGCTCCTCTATTTTCTTTGCATAAGCACCCACAGGACTTCTAGTGTGTTAGTGGCATCACACAGAGCTCCTATATATTCTTCTCAGCAGCACCCACAGGACTTCTAGTGTGTTAGTGGCATCACACAGAGCTCCTCTATTTTCTTTGCATAAGCACCCACAGGACTTCTAGTGTGTTAGTGGCATCACACAGAGCTCCTCTATTTTCTTTGCAGAAGCACCCATAGGACTTCTAGTGTGTTAGTGGCATCACACAGAGCTCCTATATATTCTTCTCAGCAGCACCCACAGGACTTCTAGTGTGTTAGTGGCATCACACAGAGCTCCTCTATTTTCTTTGCAGAAGCACCCATAGGACTTCTAGTGTGTTAGTGGCATCACACAGAGCTCCTATATATTCTTCTCAGCAGCACCCACAGGACTACCGACTACAATGGCTGGAAGACCGCCAAGGGGAGGCAGAGCGTGCAGAGCCAAGAACACAGGGCAGGCAGGCTCTGTTTCTAGTGGACGTGGCCGTGGACGTGGATGTGGTCGTGCATCGTCATCAGCACGTGGCCATGGGACACGCGCGTCTTTGTTTTCGGCAGCTGGACATGTGGAGCCGCATCATGCTGAAGGCTTGGTAGAATGGATGACCAAGCCCTCCTCATCCTCCTCATCCTCTCTCACCCAGGCTCAGGGTACTGACAGAGCATCATCAGCCACCCCTTCCCTAGACCCACCATGTCCTCCTGAGGAGTCCCCCGAACTCTTTGAGCACAGTGTTGGGTACATGCTCCAGGAGGATGCCCAACGATTCGAAGGCTCGGATGACGATACCCAGCTTGAGGAATCTGGCAGTACTGTTCCACCAGCTGCAGCTTACTGCCAGGTTTGCTCTAGTGGTGAAGAGGGAGGGGATGATGAGGTCACTGACTCCACGTGGGTGCCTCAAGGGAGAGAGGATGAGGAGGAGGACGAGGAGGAGGAGGAGGATGCGGCGTCACATGTCCAACGAGGCAGGATGCCCCCTGGAGGCCAGGTAGAGGCCAGCACAGCAACTGTACAACACCGCAGAGCTCCGCCTGTGCAGGGCGCTGCCTCTGCACGTTATCAGAAAAGTTCTTTGGTGTGGGCCTTTTTTGAGACGAGTGCAGCAGATCGCACCACTGCTATTTGCAATATTTGTCTCAAGCGTATCTCGCGTGGCCAAAACATCAGCCGCTTGGGCACGACAAGCATGACCAGACATATGGCGACCTGCCATGCAGCTCGTTGGCAGGCACACATAAAAGACCCACACCAAAGAACTAAGCGGACCTCTCCTTGCTCCTCCTCAGCTGGGATCTCCATCCCCACTACACCTTCAGTCCTCTCTGAAAGCTGCTCTGAGAGGACTGAAGGTGTAGAATTAGGTGTGTCACAACCAAGTACTTGCAGTACACCGACGTCCGATTGCAGCAGGCAAATTTCCCTGCCCCAGCTGCTGGACCGTAGAAAGAAGTACACTCCCAGCCATCCACATGCCCAGCGGTTGAATGCTAGCCTTGCTAAATTGCTAGCACTTCAACTGCTGCCTTTTCAGTTGGTAGACTCGGCCCCCTTCCGTGAGTTTGTTCAATGTGCGGTTCCTCAGTGGCAGGTTCCCAAACGCCACTTTTTCTTGCGGAAGGCGATTCCGTCTCTCTCTACCGGCATGTGGAGGGCAATGTCCATGCCTCGCTGGACAGGGCGGTCAGCGGTAAGGTGCATATTACCGCTGACTCATGGTCCAGCAGGCATGGACAGGGACGGTACCTTTCTTTCACGGCCCATTGGGTCACTCTATTGGCAGCTGGGAGGGATGCAGGACAAGGTGCAGTAGTGTTGGAGGTTGTTCCGCCACCACGCCTCCAAAACGCGACTACTGCTACTGGTTGTGACACACCTCTCTCCTCCACCCCCTCCTCTTCTTCTTCCTCCAGTGCTCTGTCCTTGGAACCAGCGGTGCTCCGTAGGCGTACAAGGGGCTACGCAAGTACGCAGGCAAAAAGATGCCATGCCGTGCTTGCGCTGGTGTGTTTGGGGGACAGGAGCCACACTGGGCCAGAGGTTCTGGCAGCTCTGCAGGGGCAGGCCGAGAGGTGGTTGACGCCACGTCAGCTTAAGCCAGGAATGGTCGTTTCTGACAATGGCACCAACCTCCTCTCCGCCCTGCGACAGGGGCAGCTCACCCATGTGCCCTGCATGGCTCACGTCCTCAACCTGGTGGTGCAGCGGTTCTTGGGCAGGTTCCCAGGCTTACAGGATGTCCTGAGGCAGGCCAGGAAAGTCTGTGTGCATTTCCGCCGATCTTATAATGCCAGTGCTCGGCTGACTGAGCTGCAAAAGGAGCTGAACCTGCCCAAGAACCGCCTAATATGTGACATGCCCACCAGGTGGAACTCAACGTTGGCCATGCTGCAGCGACTGCACACGCAGCAGAGGGCCATCAATGAGTACCTTTGCGACTACGGCACCAGGACAGGGTCAGGGGAGCTTGGTTTTTTTTCCCCACGTCAGTGGAGCATGATCAGGGATGCATGCACTGTCCTCTCACCATTTGAGGAGGCCACGAGGATGGTGAGCAGTGACAGTGCATGCATCAGTGACACTGTCCCTCTTGTCCACCTGTTGGAGCATACGCTGCGTGGGATAATGGACAGGGCACTTGAGGCAGAACAGAGGCAGGAAGAGGAGGACTTCCTTGCCTCTCAAGGCCCCCTTTATCCGGACAGTGTTCCTTCTGTCCCACCCATCACACAGGAAGAGGATGAGGGAGGAGGAGGAGGAGGAGGATTGTGTGAGCATGGAGGTGGAGCCTGGCACTCAGCATCAGCAGCAGCAGTCTTTTAGGGATGATGTACAGTCCCAACAAACCAGTGGACTTGTACGTGGCTGGGAGGAGGTGGCTTGCGATCATGTCATCCTCAGTGACCCAGAAGACTCCGGACCGAATGCCTCAGCTAACCTACGCTGCATGGCCTCCCTGATCCTGCAAAGCCTGCGGAAGGATCCTCGTGTTCTTCGGATCAAGGAGAGGGACCATTACTGGCTGGCCACTCTCCTTGATCCGCGGTACAAGGGTAAGGTTGCGGACCTTATCTTGCCGTCGCAGAGGGAGCAGAGGATGAGACATCTCAGGGAGGCCTTGCAGAAAGGTCTGTGCAACGCGTTCCCAGAAACTGGGAGGCTACAAACTCCTGGTCCTGGGCGACGAGTTGCTGAGGCTTCGGTCAGTGGCAGAAGGAGCGGTGGGGAAGGTGGACGTCTGACCGATGCGTTCAGACAATTTTTTAGTCCGCAGCCCCAAGGTATGATCGGTTCCAGCAACCATCGCCAGCGTCTGATATACATGGTGCAGGAATACCTTGGGGCAAGGTCAGACTTGGACACCTTTCCCACCGAAAATCCTCTGGCTTACTGGGTCCTGAGGATGGATCACTGGCCAGAGCTTGCACAGTATGCAATTGAGCTACTGGCCTGTCCTGCCTCCAGCGTTCTTTCCGAACGCACATTCAGTGCTGCTGGAGGATTTGTGACTGATCATAGGGTGCGCCTGTCCACCGCCTCGGTTGATCGACTGACATTCATCAAAATGAATCAGTCTTGGATCACCACCAGCTACCAGGCACCTGAGGCGGATATAACCGAATAATTTTTAATGTCACATCCCTTTAAGACTGCCTATGCTGATGCTGAGTGACTGTCCTCTTATGTTCACTGACTATCCTCTCCTCCTCCTCCTCCTCAATGATCCATGCCACCACACCAGTGCCTAAGGCACAATTTTTCAGCCCCTGTTTAACAGGGGCGTGTACTTCCAATTTTTTTAAAAAAATGCTTCGCAACACGTGTGACTGCTGTGCTCCAAGTACAGTCTCTGTGAGGGGTTGCAGTGTTGTGGCACCAGCACCAGTGCCTAAGGCACAATTTTTCAGCCCCTGTTTAACAGGGGCGGGTACTTACAATTTTTTTTAAAAAAATGCTTCGCAACACGTGTGACTGCTGTGCTCCAAGTACAGTATCTGTGAGGGCCGGGTTGCAGTGTTGTGGCACCAGCACCAGTGCCTAAGGCACAATTTTTCAGCCCCTGTTTAACAGGGGCGGGTACTTACAATTTTTTTAAAAAAATGCTTCGCAACACGTGTGACTGCTGTGCTCCAAGTACAGTATCTGTGAGGGCCGGGTTGCAGTGTTGTGGCACCAGCACCAGTGCCTAAGGCACAATTTTTCAGCCCCTGTTTAACAGGGGCGGGTACTTACAATTTTTTAAAAAAATGCTTCGCAACACGTGTGACTGCTGTGCTCCAAGTACAGTATCTGTGAGGGCCGGGTTGCAGTGTTGTGGCACCAGCACCAGTGCCTAAGGCACAATTTTTCAGCCCCTGTTTAACAGGGGCGGGTACTTACAATTTTTTAAAAAAATGCTTCGCAACACGTGTGACTGCTGTGCTCCAAGTACAGTATCTGTGAGGGCCGGGTTGCAGTGTTGTGGCACCAGCACCAGTGCCTAAGGCACAATTTTTCAGCCCCTGTTTAACAGGGGCGGGTACTTACAATTTTTAAAAAAAAATGCTTCGCTAAACGTGTGACTGCTGTGCTCCAAGTACAGTATCTGTGAGGGCCGGGTTGCAGTGTTGTGGCACCAGCACCAGTGCCTAAGGCACAATTTTTCAGCCCCTGTTTAACAGGGGCGTGTACTTCCAATTTTTTTAAAAAAATGCTTCGCAACACGTGTGACTGCTGTGCTCCAAGTACAGTCTCTGTGAGGGGTTGCAGTGTTGTGGCACCAGCACCAGTGCCTAAGGCACAATTTTTCAGCCCCTGTTTAACAGGGGCGGGTAATTACAAATCTTGATCTAATAGTTCACAGCAGGGCCCATTCCTGCGCCCACCAAGAGTAACTATGAGGGCCTGCAGTCTTGTGGCAACACCGTCCACCACCACCGCCAAAGGCCCAATTTTTCTGCCCTGTTCATCAGGTGCTTGCAATTACAAATCTTGATCTAATAACTCACAACAGGGCCCATTCCTGCGCCCACCAAGAGTAACTGTGAGGGCCTACAGTCTTGTGGCAACACCGTCCACCACCACCGCCAAAGGCCCAATATTTCTGCCCTGTTCATCAGGTGCTTGCAATTACAAATCTTGATCTAATAACTCACAGCAGGGCCCATTCCTGCGCCCACCAAGAGTAACTATGAGGGCCTACAGTCTTGTGGCAACACCGTCCACCACCACCGCCAAAGGCCCAATTTTTCTGCCCTGTTCATCAGGTGCTTGCAATTACAAATCTTGATCTAATAACTCACAGCAGGGCCCATTCCTGCGCCCACCAAGAGTAACTGTGAGAGCTTACAGTCTTGTGGCAACACCGTCCACCACCACCACCACCCCCAATTTTTCTGCCCTGTTCAACAGGTGCATGCAATTACAAATCTTGATCTATTAACTCATAGCAGGGCCCATTCCTGTGCCCACCAGTCTTGTGGCTACACCAACATCTAATAGGGCAAATTTCTGCAGAGTATATACGCCAGGCCCCTACTTTCAAACATCCAACTTACAAACGACTCCTACTTGCAAATGGAAAGAGAAAACAGGAAGTGAGAGGAAATCTACCCCTAGGAAGGGAAATTCTATCCTGTTAGATTTAATTTGGGAAAAAGGTATCTCCTCTCTACTGATACTTTATCACCAATCCTTGTTTCAATTAAAACCCCACTTTTCCAAAAACATTTGTCATTGGGACGGAAAGTGAGGTGACATGTTCTGAACAGATGTGCAAAGACAGCAAATGTTACAGGGGTGATAACCCCTCCCTATGTTCTCCAAAAAGCTTAAAAATAGATTTTTTTGGGATGGAGCTACACTTCATAATGTACCTGTTCAGATTCTACTTAAGAACAAACCTAAAGCCGCAAGTGGTTTTAAATGGCTTCTTTTTTTCCTTTACAAATGTCATTTTGTGCAAGGACAGTTCTAAACACGGGAAACACATGCCACTTCACAGGCATACTTTAGACACCCCCCAGGTACCATATTTAAAGGAAAATTTCACTTTTTTTTTTTCACTTTATGCATCATTAAAATGACTGCTCCCGAAAAAACGTTAGTTTTTAAAAGTTCTTTTTGCATTGATATATGTCCCCTGGGGCAGGACCCGGGTCCCCAAACCTGTTTTATGACATTAACATGCATATTGGCCGTTGTAATTAGCACTTTTGATTTCGAACGTTCGCGTCCATTATAACGTATAGGGTTCGAAAATTCGCGCAAACTTTCGGTCCGTTCGAAGGTTCTGGTTCGAACCGAACCCGGGGGTGTTCGGCTCATCCCTACTCAGCACCCATAGGACTTATAGTGTGTTTGTGGCAGCACCCATAGTACTTATAGGACTTATAGTGTTTTGTGGCAGCACACATAGGTCCTATATTTTCTTGTCAGCAGCACAGATATAGTACCTATAGTGTGTTTGTGTCACTTAGCACCCATAGGACTTATAGTGTGTTTGTGGCAGCACACATAGGTCCTATATTTCCTTTTCAGCAGCACACATAGTACCTATAGTGTGTTTGTGTCAGCACCCATAGGACTTATAGTGTGTTTGTGGCAGCACACATAGGTCCTATATTTTCTTGTCAGCAGCACACATAGTACCTATAGTGTGTTTGTGTCAGCACCCATAGGACTTATAGTGTGTTTGTGGCAGCACACATAGGTCCTATATTTCCTTGTCAGCAGCACACATAGTACCTATAGTGTGTTTGTGTCAGCACCCATAGGACTTATAGTGTGTTTGTGGCAGCACACATAGGTCCTATATTTTCTTGTCAGCAGCACACATAGTACCTATAGTGTGTTTGTGTCAGCACCCATAGGACTTATAGTGTGTTTGTGGCAGCACACATAGGTCCTATATTTTCTTGTCAGCATCACACATAGTACCTATAGTGTGTTTGTGTCAGCACCCATAGGACTTATAGTGTGTTTGTGGCAGCACACATAGGTCCTATATTTCCTTGTCAGCAGCACACATAGTACCTATAGTGTGTTTGTGTCAGCACCCATAGGACTTATAGTGTGTTTGTGGCAGCACACATAGGTCCTATATTTTCTTGTCAGCAGCACACATAGTACCTATAGTGTGTTTGTGTCAGCACCCATAGGACTTATAGTGTGTTTGTGGCAGCACACATAGGTCCTATATTTTCTTGTCAGCAGCACACATAGTACCTATAATGTGTTTGTGTCAGCACCCATAGGACTTATAGTGTGTTTTGTGGCAGCACACATAGGTCCTATATTTCCTTGTCAGCAGCACACATAGTACCTATAGTGTGTTTGTGTCAGCACCCATAGCACTTATAGTGTGTTTGTGGCAGCACACATAGGTCCTACAGTGGTGTGAAAAAGTGTTTGCCCCCTTCCTCATTTCCTGTTCCTTTGCATGTTTGTCACACTTAAGTGTTTCGGAACATCAAACCAATTTAAACAATAGTCAAGGACAACACAAGTAAACACAAAATGCAATTTGTAAATGAAGGTGTTTATTATTAAAGGTGAAAAAAAATCCAAACCATCATGGCCCTGTGTGAAAAAGTGATTGCCCCCTAAACCTAATAACTGGTTGGGCCACCCTTAGCAGCAACAACTGCAACCAGGCGTTTGCGATAACGTGCAATGAGGCTTTTACAGCGTCCTGGAGGAATTTTGGCCCACTCATCTTTGCAGAATTGTCCTAATTCAGTTACATTAGAGGGTTTTCGAGCATGAACGGCCTTTTTAAGGTCATACCACAACATCTCAATAGGATTCAGGTCAGGACTTTGGCTAGGCCACTCCAAAGTCTTCATTTTGTTTTTCTTCAGCCATTCGGTGGTGGACTTGCTGGTGTGTTTAGGATCATTGTCCTGCTGCAGAACCCAAGTTCGTTTCAGCTTGAGTACACGAACAGATGGTCGGACATTCTCCTTCAGGCTCTCTTGGTAGACAGCAGAATTCATAGTTCCTTTTATCACGGCAAGTCTTCCAGGTCCTGAAGCAGCAAAACAGCCCCAGACCATCACACTACCACCACCATATTTTACTGTTGGTATAATGTTCTTTTTCTGAAATGCAGTGTTCCTTCTACGCCAGATATACTTGGACACACACCTTCCAAAGAGTTCCACTTTTGTCTCAACGGTCCACAGAATGTTGTCCCAAAAGTCTTGGGGATCATCAAGATGTGTTGTTGAGAAATTGAGACGAGCTTTGATGTTCTTTTTGCTCAGCAGTGGTTTTCTCCTTGGAACTCTGCCATGCAGGCCATTTTTGCCCAGTCTTTTCCTGATGGTGGAGGCATGAACGCTGACCTTAACTGAGGCAAGTGAGGCCTGCAGTTCCTTGGACGTTGTTGTGGGGTCTTTTGTGACCTCTTGGATGAGTCGTCGCTGCGCTCTTGGGGTAATTTTGGGCGGCCGGCCACTCCTGGGAAGGTTCACCACTGTTCCATGTCTTCGCCATTTGTGGATAATGGCTCTCACTGTGGTTCGCTGGATTCCCAAAGCTTTGGAAATGGCTTTATAACCCTTTCCAGACTGATAGATCTCAATTACTTTCTTTCTCAATTGTTCCTGAATTTCTTTGGGTCTCGGCATGATGTGTAGCTTTTAAGGATCTTCTGGTGGACCTTACTGTGTCAAGCAGCTCCTATTTAAGTGATGCCTTGATTGTGAACAGGTGTGGCAATAATCAGGCCTGGGTGTGGCTAGAGAAATTGAACTCAGGTGTGGACAACCACAGTTATAGTATGTTTTAACAAGGGGGGCAATCACTTTTTCACACAGGGCCATGATGGTTTGGATTTTTTTTCACCTTTAATAATAAACACCTTCATTTACAAATTGCATTTTGTGTTTACTTGTGTTGTCCTTGACTATTGTTTAAATTGGTTTGATGTTCCGAAACACTTAAGTGTGACAAACATGCAAAGGAACAGGAAATGAGGAAGGGGCCAAACACTTTTTCACACCACTGTATATTTCCTTTTCAGTAGCACACATAGTACCTATAGTGTGTTTGTGTCAGCACCCATAGGACTTATAGTGTGTTTGTGGCAGCACACATAGGTCCTATATTTTCTTGTCAGCAGCACACATAGTACCTATAGTGTGTTTGTGTCACTCAGCACCCATAGGACTTATAGTGTGTTTGTGGCAGCACACATAGGTCCTATATTTTCTTGTCAGCAGCACACATATAGTACCTATAGTGTGTTTGTGTCAGGACCCATAGGACTTATAGTGTGTTTGTGGCAGCACACATAGGTTCTATATTTTCTTGTCAGCAGCACACATATAGTACCTATAGTGTGTTTGTGTCACTCAGCTCCCATATGACTTATAGTGTGTTTGTGGCAGCACACATAGGTCCTATATTTTTTCTTGTCAGCAGCACACATATAGTACCTATAGTGTGTTTGTGTCACTCAGCACCCATAGGACTTATAGTGTGTTTGTGGCAGCACACATAGGTCCTATATTTTTCTTGTCAGCAGCACACATATAGTACCTATAGTGTGTTTGTGTCAGGACCCATAGGACTTATAGTGTGTTTGTGGCAGCACACATAGGTCCTATATTTTCTTGTCAGCAGCACACATATAGTACCTATAGTGTGTTTGTGTCACTCAGCACCCATAGGACTTATAGTGTGTTTTGTGGCAGCACACATAGGTCCTATATTTTCTTGTCAGCAGCACACATATAGTACCTATAGTGTGTTTGTGTCAGGACCCATAGGACTTATAGTGTGTTTGTGGCAGCACACATAGGACCTATATTTTCTTGTCAGCAGCACACATATAGTACCTATAGTGTGTTTGTGTCAGCACCCATAAGACTTATAGTGTGTTTGTGGCAGCACACATAGGTCCTATATTTTCTTGTCAGCAGCACACATATAGTACCTATAGTCTGTTTGTGTCACTCAGCACCAATAGGACTTATAGTGTGTTTGTGGCAGCACACATAGGTCCTATATTTTGTCAGCAGCACACATATAGTACCTATAGTGTGTTTGTGTCACTCAGCACCCATAGGACTTATAGTGTGTTTGTGGCAGCACACATAGGTCCTATATTTCCTTTTCAGCAGCACACATAGTACCTATAGTGTGTTTGTGTCAGCACCCATAGGACTTATAGTGTGTTTGTGGCAGCACACATAGGTCCTATATTTTCTTGTCAGCAGCACACATAGTACCTATAGTGTGTTTGTGTCAGCACCCATAGGACTTATAGTGTGTGTGGCAGCACACATAGGTCCTATATTTCCTTGTCAGCAGCACACATAGTACCTATAGTGTGTTTGTGTCAGCACACATAGGACTTATAGTGTGTTTGTTTGTGGCAGCACACATAGCTATATTTTCTTGTCAGCATTGTAAGGTACACGTCTTTCTCCTTGTATTCTAAATGCCTAGGCCAGGGATGGTAGAAGCGGAGGTCCCAAATCACCGGTGGATAAACATCACACATACACACAATGGTACGTGAAGGATGATTACAAAGTTTAATAGGCACTACGTTCCTCTTTTATGGGAAATGCAGACGGGGGGAACAGCCCTCCCAAGAACCAATCAGATTCATACACATATGCATACATTAACAACTTCTTGTCATGTGATGGTTGTTAATTTGCAATATGGAATATAGGGCAAATGTTAGTCATGTGATGGTTGTTAATTTGCAATATGGAATATAGGGCAAAGTTAGTTCTCGTTATCTGTACACATCTGCTGACATGACCGCAAATTCCTAAGTCACTGGTCCTAGCTAGTTTCATATCCTCTGGTGAAGTACAGAGTTAATAAACCACAAAACAGATGCGTCCTGATATGTCAACACTTGTCAGTTTGTTACATAGTAAGCAGTATACACTTATAACAGCTTTGTTCAAAAGCTGTTACTCTGAAAGTTTAAGCATATTAATTTCAATCACTATTAAAATGGTATATCATTATAAGTAGCCCCCTTATAATCCTCCCTTTGATCATTCTGATTTAACATAATGATCATCCCTTTCCTTATTTTATAGCACAAGTCTGGTACTCTGTGGTTTCGTGTTCTTGACTCTCATACCACACAGTCTGTTCCTTGGTGATAAAGGTCAGTTTAAAACTCTCTGAACTTGTTTTTACACCCTTCTTACAGATACATCCAACTATTTTATAACAAGCATATAAGAACAAAATAAAAAGCAATATCATAACAATGGTCATGGCAGTATTTTTTAACCAGGAGGTTAGTCCCCCTAGGCCAAAACCTGTGGAGAAAGGATCCCACGTTTTTCCAATATTCCTTGCCTCATCCTGGAGTTTATTTACCTCCTTGCGATGTTGGGCAACTATGTCATAATAATCTGGTACTTCAATACTGGTATTATGAATCCAAGTGCAGCATTCATAATCTTCAGTAATTTCACAAAGGCCGGTAAGGGCTGCGCTCATGCTTTCTATAGCTAAATCATGTAGTTCTAATTGTTTCCTTATTGCCCTGGTTTCTATGTTTAATTTTGTGATGTCATCGGAATTCTTTTCCAAGATTTCATCAATGATTCCAGTGTAATTGTTTAGTCTCTTCATTAAATCTATTCCCCATCCTGTCCAGGAGGGGAACCATGCCCATGCCATATCTTTTTCCAGGAATATCTCTCTCTTATTGCGATGTTTAAGGGGGTACCTGGGGTGGATGCTGGCTTCAAGGAGGTGAGTACCTTCATTGTTTCCCAATACACCCATGAGTGGGGCCAGGGCTGCTAGATAACACCATCCTTGGGGCTGGATAGGAATCCAGGGATGACAGAGCTTTCCACAACAAATGTAAATATTGTTCCCTAGTGCTAAAGGGCGTGCACGCAGTACCTTATACATTTGGTCTGACAAACCAGATAGTGTAAGAGTAGCCAGAAGCTGAGCCATGGGAGAAGTGGTATTAATACTCAGAAATTGATACAGGGTGGTATTAAGAGTAAGATCTTGGGTTACATAGAATGTATCATTTAATGTTGTCATTGAGATATTAAGCTTTGATTGTTTACAAACTTCGGCTCCTTTGGTGGTATTCCCTAACCTGAAACACCAATCTGGATAATGGCTTCTGCCTATGATTTGAAAAGTGAGGGTTTTGTTAGGACTCTTCCTGGTAACGTCGGTAAGAACTATAGGGGGTGTGCCGTTTAGGAGTGAGGTAAAATTTAAAGGTATGGCCATTAAAGGAACTCTGGCAGTACTGGGATGTAGTTTACTGCATATCCAGCACTTTTCAAAACCTGATTTTTGGGCATAGCTATATTTAAATTTCAACAACAACATTTTATCAGAAAACTCTTGGGGGGGTTCACTTCTTCTATGTCTTACTATAGGAGTGTTATTTGACTTGGGAATCCCACATATCCCTTTTAGTGGTCCCAAATCCTCTGGGTGGTATATACAGTTAGCTATCAGCCAAGTAGGTAAGAATACTACCAAAATTAGACAGCACCAGAGGCACAAGGTCTTCCCTGTTGCTGATGTTGAAAACATTATATATATATATATATCTAATGTCCTCAAAATTCACTATTCTTCTTCTTCTTCTTCACTTGTCCTGATGATGGAAAGATTCTGTTTAGTTTCCAGGTAAAATCATCGTGTCCTCCAGGGAGATTTGTCCTATGCCTTCCTGAATATCTTGTAGATTTTGTTGTTGTCTTGAAGAGAGTGTATCCTCGGTTACTGTTAGGGGCTCTGGAGTTGAGGGGAGCTGGGGACACTTCTTCAGTCGGCTGGCGTGGATCCAGGTGTTGCCTAGGTCCGTTAGTACCGCGGTCCTGGATACCTTTTCCACCTTCCACGGTCCGGAGTAGATTGGTCCAATTCTTTTCCTGTGAGCCAGCTGCTTAATCAGTACTTTGTCCCCTGGGATGAAGGGGTGGGTTGGTTCTGTTGAAAGAGGAAAAAAGGTGACAGAAACTTGTTCATTTATTTCATGAAGCATACTTACCAGACTTTTCACGTACACTTCCTGTTGGGAATAAACGTTAATGTCAGAATTTGGGTCTAATGGGGGTAATTCTATATTTGCAGGGATTCCCATTAGAATTTCAAAAGGGGATAATCCTGTCCTGGAATGGGGGGTGGTTCTTATCTGAAAAAGGACAGAAGGTAAGTGTTCCAACCAACCTTTTAGAGTACCTCCTGTAGCCTTTTTTAATTTGTCTTTGATGTTCCTGTTCATTCTCTCTACTACTCCTGCACTCTGGGGATGATAGGGAATATGTAGTTTCCATTGCATCCCCAGAGATTTGGCTACAACTTGGGTCACTGAGGAACTAAATGCGGGTCCTCTGTCGGACCATATGGTTGTGGGTATCCCGAACCTACAGATCCAATAATTTAACAAGCATCTCGCTGCTATATTTGCGGTTTCTCCGGTACAGGGAATTGCCTCAACCCAAGCTGACCATTTGTCAACGATTACGCAGAGGCACCTCAAGTTTCCCTTTTGCTTTGGTAGGTGTGTGAAGTCTATTTGTAAATCTGTTAATGGTCCCAAGGGTGGAGGTAGATGGCCATGTAGGCCATGTCTTTTTCCTTGAACATTGTTCTGGGCACAAGTTAAGCAGCTTCTAGTTAGAAGCTTAGTTTGTTTTTGTAAATTATTTGTGCAAAAAGATTTTGAATATATATTTACAAGAGGGGCGGGTCCTATGTGTCCTGGGCCATGGAGGTAGGATAAAATTAGGATACAATTAGCTTCAGGTATACCCAGGATCTTCCCCTCTTTTGTCCAAAGACCTTCAGAGTCTTTGGTCAAACCTTCATTTGCCCAGAAATGGACATCTGTATCTGTGGCCATTGACTGCATTTGGGCCACAACAGTTTTGAAATCAGGGGATGAGAAGTGCTCTTTAAAGAAGATTGTGGTAGGGGCTGGTGAATTGGGTGAACTGGCAGCAGCCTTTTTTGCTTCTCTGTCTGCGAAAGCATTTCCTTTTGATACTATACTATTATCTGATGAGTGGGCTTTTACTTTTATAACAGCAACCTTTTTAGGGAGCAGAATTGCTTGCAGTAGATTAAGGATCTGCTCTGAATTAGCTATCTGTTTGTTGTCTGCTGTTTTAAATCCTCTATTGGCCCATATCACACCAAAATCATGTACCACTCCAAATGCATATCTGCTGTCTGTATAAATGTTGACTTCCTTGTTTGTGAACAGAATACAGGCTCTGGTCAGAGCTTCTAGTTCTGCTACTTGGGCAATGGTTTTGCCTCTAACACTGTATGTGGCAACTGAACTACAGCATAGCCAGTTAAAAATGTAGAGTCAGAGGGACGGGAACAACTACCATCTACAAAAACATTTTCGGCATTTATAATTGGAATGTCAGAAAGATCAGGTCTTGGTGAAGTGACTTGTTCCACTTTTTCTACACAATTATGTGTGTGATCAGGTTCGTGTGGTAAACGTAACATGGAATGTAGTAAACGTACAACTGGATTGCTATTCGGAACATATTTAAGTACCAAGTTGTCAGTATTTAACAAAGTGATCTCGTATCCACTGAGTCTTTGGGAAGTCATGTGTTGTGTGTTCATATTCTGTATGAGGTGGGTAACTGAATGAGTGGTGTACAGTGTCATTTTGTGTCCCAATACTATTTTGTTGGCATCCTGTGCAGACATGGCACAGGCAGCGACATTCTGAAGACAGGACGGCATGCCCTGGACTTGGATAGGGAGTTTTCTAGATAAATATGACACTGGGCGATACCCTGAACCATGAGATTGTGCAAGTACTGCAGCAAAAGATTTTCCTGAAACTACACAGTACAACTGGAAGGCTTTACCATAATCTACCAATCCCAGGGCGGGGGCGGTGGACAAACTCTTAATAAGAGCATCAAAAGCATTTTTTCTGTCTTCTGTCCAGTCTATCAATTTAGGGGCGTTTGACCCGGCAGCCTCTCGTAGGATACTATCATAATGAGAACAGTCAGGAATCCACTGGCGGCAATATACAATTGCGCCCAGAAATGACAACAAAGCTGCTTTGTCTTTTGGAGGACTGAGAGCTTGTAAGGCTGCGGCACGTTTGGGGGACACTAGCCTGGTTCCCTTGTCCAGAATACATCCTAGGTATTCTACTTGTGGTAGACACCACTGTATTTTCTTCCTTGAGGCTAGGTGGCCGGCTTCGGCCAGATGTTCTAACAGTAATGTTGAATCGACCGCACAATCTTCAGCAGAACGACTGCACAAGAGCAAGTCGTCCACATACTGTATTAGTACCGACCCATGCTCGGAAGTCCAAGACTTGACGGTCTCGTTGAGTACCATGGAGAAGGCGGCGGGGCTGTCTACATACCCTTGCGGTAAACGCGACCAAGTTAACTGACCCGCGCCGGCCCATGAGAAGGCAAATATAGGCTGAGCCTCTTCGGCAATAGGGATGCTAAAAAATGCGTTTGCCAAATCAATCACTGTGTAGCATAGGGAATCTGCAGGTATGCATGAAAAAATGAATGTTATATCAGATACCAAGGGCGGGAGGGGTAGTACTTGTTTATTAACTGCCCTTAGATCTTGGACTAGCCTCCATTCGCCACTGGTCTTTTTTACGGGGTAAATGGGCGTGTTCCAGGGGCTGATTACTGGTTTCAAAATGCCTAAGCGTATGTATTCTTCAATCTGTGGTGCAATTCCATTGGTTTTCTCTGGGGGCAAGGGATACTGCTTGTGGTATTGTGGCTGTGCATCTGGACGTAATTGGGGAGTGTAGGGTGTGCAGTTGATAAATCCTACGCTACCTTTGTTTTCTGCCCAGATTTTGTGAGTCTCTAAAGTAGCGGGCAGTAACATAAAGAATCCTTTATGTGTGTGTCGTTTAGGACCAGTCAGGTCACAGAAAGGGGAACTTGCAGTTAGTGACCCTTCTTTGTCAAATTTAATAGTGATACTTAGACTGGACAACAGGTCCCTTCCCATAAGGGATACAGGACAAGAGGTCAACACAGCAAAAGACTGATCGCACAAATGTTGCCCCTCGGGAGTGGTTACAGGTAATGGTGGAGTGATGGGATGGGTAACAGGGGTCCCATTTATACCAATAGAGTTTCCCTCAGTACATTGTGGTGTGTCAAAAATTACATTATTCACTGAACTTGATGTGGCGCCAGTGTCTATTAAGAAACAGACACGCTGCCCATCAACATTTAATACAACTTGGGGAAGACTCTTCCATGAGAGGTTATAACACACTAGACTGAGGGAAGGGACATACTCTAGGCATCCCTATTGGGGGTTTGGCTGCTGGCGGTTTGATGGCCACTGCATAGGGATCCGGGGAGTGTTAGGGACAAAAGGTGGTGGTCCATTAGGAGGCTGAGGTGACATTTGTTGTTGTTGAGAAGGATATTGTTGTGGCTGGCGAGGACCCTGATAGGGTGGGTAACGTGGAAACTGGGTCGGGGGGTAAAATCCTCTTCCTCTTCCCCTACCCCTACCCCTATTCTGTCCTATCCTATAGGGACATTGAGATTTCCAATGTCCTTGTAGGCCACAATTATAACAGCCCTGGTCCGGGGGGTATATAGCAGCTGGATCAGGATACGGTTGCATGGTCATAAGGGGAACAGGGGACACTGTCTCTGGCCCCATGCCAATGGAAGTAAAAATTCCCCCTTTCTGTTCAAAGACTCCAGAGCATTCTCTGGATCTTGCATCTTTCATAAAATCTTCGGGCGTTTGTTCAGTCCATTTTGGATTTGTAAATTTAAGGAGCTGGGTAACTTTAGGGTCACCACCAGACATAACTGTGGTTGTAAAAATTTGTGCTGAGGGTTTGTCTACCGCTTTCCATAAATGGTAGACTCTGGTACAAAAGTCAAAGAATTTCTCTTTAGGTCCTTGCTTGGCTAGAATTAACTCTTGCAGAGCTGATGAACCTTTGTATAAGGTTGACCAGTGACTACCTATACCCTTCCAAAAGGAAGTCCAGTCATTTAAACCTTGGACGTGGGCTGCCCATAGAGTTTCTATAGGGGTTTCTTCGGGGCTGTCAGGGTCTATTATACTAAGTATGCCTTGGACATCCTCTTTATCTAAGCTTGACCCAATACTGTATTTTGCCAAAAAGGCAGCTGCTTCTCGGGGGCTTTTCTTTGGATTTGGGCATAACTCCTTTATTTTAGAAAGGGTTCCCAGAGGCAAGGGAATGTGTACCTGAGTCGTACCAATATGCATTAAAGGTGCTTTAACATCACACATTTCCTCCTCTTCTGAGGCATTGTCAGAACCTATTAAGGGGCTCTCTGTTTGTGTAATGTCCCCGGATTTTTCCCCTTTGGGAGGAATTTCTTCCTTTCTTTTAGTTTGGCTACGTGTGGCCGTAGAGGGTTGTGAAATAATGGACTCCTCAGCTTTCTTTAATTCCTCTGCCTTCTTTTCAAGAGCCTTCCTATACTGTTCTAGTTCCTCCCTTTGTTTATATATTCGTTCCTCTGCTTCCAGTCTGTCTAATTCAAACTGTTCTTTTTCTTTCTCATACTGTTTCTCTTTAGGGGTTAGGTTTCTTTGCCTTTCTTTTTCTCTGATACTTTCAGCTTCTATTCTTTCACTTTCTCTTTTTATTCTGCCATCTCTTTCCCATTCAGCTATCTGATCATCACTTGCTACACCATATACCATACTTGCGAGGACATGAGGTTCTAGTGAGGGATATAATTGGGGGCGAGGACCAGGCTCTCCTGAGTCCGTTTTTACAGTGACATAAGGTGGAGGGGGTTCAAAGGTAGGGGCGGATACATTTGTTTTAACTGCAGGAGTCTTTTTAGCATATTTCTTTCTATAATCTTTTAAACATTTGCTCCATGAGTGATAACAATCTTTCATGTATTGAGGGTCATTAGATTTACACGGGGGGTAGGAATGCTTATGCGTCTGACAAATTTTGCTAACTTCCTTCCAATCTTCCTCTGAACAAGGACCTTGTGGTCCCGGATCATGAATACCTAACTGGTGGCATCTTTCCCGGACTTGAGCCCAGAAAGGTTCCACCTGTGGTCCGGGTAGATTGTTTTTAATATATTCATACGGGCACGGGATCCCTATGTCCGATCCTGGGGTGGCCACAGAATTCCCCATCTAACAGAGTGGGCAGGGTATGACTAGTATGTGGGCACAAGTGATAACAACCCGTTTGGGTAATCACTTGTTGTCGAACAATTGGGTAGTCTGCTTGGTCTGTCAAATCAGATGGACTAATGGGACTGTGAAGGTTTACCCTTAGTACTCGATTTATGGTTCCTTTCTTTGTGGCGGGATATATTCCTCTTACCCCTAATCTACAGGAATAGCCCCCTGGTCTATTGGTTAATAGAACCCACCTATTTTCTATTTTAAAAAACAGTAATCCTATAGTACAATGTGGACAAGGTGGAGCTATGTCACTACAATCAGGTTCTGCATATTCAGAAGTCATTTAAACTCTTATACTTTATACAACATACAATTCTTTAAAATTTTTAGGTACTTACGCTGTCTGTGGAAAAAGAAGTCTCACATATATATATATATATATATCTTAAACAAAACTTTATACTTATTTCTATAGGTCTTATACTGTAAATCTTATGAACAGAATTATTTTAAATGATCATTATAAAACCATACATTTGTTCAATTTTATAGTGCACTTTTTGTTTCTCAAAAACGTAATGGGCGTCCGCTCAACCAAACCTTTTATCACGGGCGTAATCTGCTACTTCCCGGTGATTAAAATAATAATAATAATAATCTCTTTTACAATAGTTTTTTTTATAGTCAGACCAACCTAGTCGGACTCTCTTTAAATACCCAAATAACCTACGTAACTACCTGCGTGTCCTTTTAACCTCCCGGGGGACCAACCTAGTCCGCCGCGAAGGCACAACAACCTAACCTCCCGGGGGACCAGCCTAGTCCGCCGCGAAGGCACAACAACCTCTTTAAACTAAATTCGTGGCGATGATCTGGACAGCGTAAGCATTTACACCTATTCACCTTAAAAGGTAAAAAGGGCAAAATCACTTACCTGTCACAAGATATCCCACTTCTGAACACCAGTTGTAAGGTACACGTCTTTCTCCTTGTATTCTAAATGCCTAGGCCAGGGATGGTAAAAGCGGAGGTCCCAAATCACCGGTGGATAAACAACACACATACACTCAATGGTACGTGAAGGATGATTACAAAGTTTAATAGGCACTACGTTCCTCTTTTATGGGAAATGCAGACGGGGGGAACAGCCCTCCCAAGAACCAATCAGATTCATACACATATGCATACATTAACAACTTCTTGTCATGTGATGGTTGTTAGTTTGCAATATGGAATATAGGGCAAAGGTTAGTCATGTGATGGTTGTTAGTTCTCGTTATCTGTACACATCTGCTAACATGACCGCAAATTCCTAAGTCACTGGTCCTAGCTAGTTTCATATCCTCTGGTGAAGTACAGAGTTAAAAACCACAAAACAGATGCGTCCTGATATGTCAACACTTGTCAGTTTGTTACATAGTAAGCAGTATACACTTATAACAGCTTTGTTCAAAAGCTGTTACTCTGAAAGTTTAAGCATATTAATTTCAATCACTATTAAAATGGTATATCATTATAAGTAGCCCCCTTATAAGCATCACACATAGTACCTATAGTGTGTTTGTGTCAGCACCCATAGGACTTATAGTGTGTTTGTGGCAGTGTTTGTGGCAGCACACATAGGTCCTATAGTGTGTTTGTGGCAGCACACATAGGTCCTATATTTTCTTGTCAGCAGCACACATAGTACCTATAGTGTGTTTGTGTCAGCACCCATAGGACTTATAGTGTGTTTGTGGCAGCACACATAGGTCCTATATTTTCTTGTCAGCAGCACACATAGTACCTATAGTGTGTTTGTGTCAGCACCCATAGGACTTATAGCGTGTTTGTGGCAGCACACATAGGTCCTATATTTCCTTGTCAGCAGCACACATAGTACCTATAGTGTGTTTGTGTCAGCACCCATAGGACTTATAGTGTGTTTGTGGCAGCACACATAGGTCCTATATTTTCTTGTCAGCAGCACACATAGTACCTATAGTGTGTTTGTGTCAGCACCCATAGGACTTATAGTGTGTTTGTGGCAGCACACATAGGTCCTATATTTTCTTGTCAGCAGCACACATATAGTACCTATAGTGTGTTTGTGTCAGCACCCATAGGACTTATAGTGTGTTTGTGGCAGCACACATAGGTCCTATATTTTCTTGTCAGCAGCACACATAGTACCTATAGTGTGTTTGTGTCAGCACCCATAGGACTTATAGTGTGTTTGTGGCAGCACACATAGGTCCTATATTTCCTTTTCAGCAGCACACATAGTACCTATAGTGTGTTTGTGTCAGCACCCATAGGACTTATAGTGTGTTTGTGGCAGCACACATAGGTCCTATATTTTCTTGTCAGCAGCACACATAGTACCTATAGTGTGTTTGTGTCAGCACCCATAGGACTTATAGTGTGTTTGTGGCAGCACACATAGGTCCTATATTTCCTTGTCAGCAGCACACATAGTACCTATAATGTGTTTGTGTCAGCACCCATAGGACTTATAGTGTGTTTGTGGCAGCACACATAGGTCCTATATTTCCTTGTCAGCAGCACACATAGTACCTATAGTGTGTTTGTGTCAGCACCCATAGGACTTATAGTGTGTTTGTGGCAGCACACATAGGTCCTATATTTTCTTGTCAGCAGCACACATAGTACCTATAGTGTATTTGTGTCAGCACCCATAGGACTTATAGTGTGCTTGTGGCAGCACACATAGGTCCTATATTTTCTTGTCAGCAGCACACATAGTACCTATAGTACTACAATGGCTGGAAGACCGCCAAGGAGAGGCAGACGGTCCCGAGGCAAGAACACAGGGCAAGCAGGCTCTGTTTCTAGAGACAACAGTGCTGTTTGTGGACGTGGTCGTGCATCGTCATCAGCACGTGGCCATGGGACACGCTTGTCTTTGTTTTCGGCAGCTGGACATGTTGAGCCGCATCATGCCGAAGGCTTGGTAGAATGGATGACCAAGCCCTCCTCATCCTCCTCATCCTCTCTCACCCAGGCTCAGATGACTGGCAGAGCAGCTGCCAACACATACTCAATGGCATCATCAGCCACCCCTTCCCTAGACCCACCATGTCCTCCTGAGGAGTCCCCCGAACTGTTTGAGCACAGTGTTGGGTACATGCTCCAGGAGGATGCCCAACGATTCGAAGGCTCGGATGATGATACCCAGCTTGAGGAAGGCAGTAGTGTGCGCGCAGAGAGAGGGGATGCTGAAGGACAGCAATCTGGCAGTACTGTTCCACCAGCTGCAGCTTACTGCCAGGTTTGCTCTAGTGGTGAAGAGGGAGGGGATGATGAGGTCACTGACTCCACGTGGGTGCCTGAAGGGAGAGAGGAGGAGGAGGAGGAGGAGGAGGAGGAGGATGCGGCGTCACATGTCCAACGAGGCAGGATGCCCCCTGGAGGCCAGCTAGAGGCCAGCACACCAACTGTATCACACCGCAGAGCTCCGCCTGTGCAGGGCGCTGCCTCTGCACGTTATCACAAAAGTTCTTTGGTGTGGGCCTTTTTTGAGACGAGTGCATCAGATCGCACCACTGCTATTTGCAATATTTGTCTCAAGCGTATCTCGCGTGGCCAAAACATCAGCCGCTTGGGCACCACAAGCATGAGCAGACATATGTCGACCTGCCATGCAGCTTGTTGGCAAGCACACATAAAAGACCCACACCAAAGAACAAAGCGGACCTCTCCTTGCTCCTCATCAGCTGGGATCTCCATCCCCACTATATCTTCAGTCCTCTCTGAAAGGTGCTCTGAGAGGATTGAAGGTGTAGAATTAGGTGTGTCACAACCAAGTACTTGCAGTACACCGACGTCCGATTGTAGCAGGCAAATTTCCCTGCCCCAGCTGCTGGACCGTCGAAAGAAGTATACTCCCAGCCATCCACATGCCCAGCGGTTGAATGCTAGCTTGGCTAAATTGCTAGCACTTCAACTGCTGCCTTTTCAGTTGGTAGACTCGGCCCCCTTCCGTGAGTTTGTTCAATGTGCAGTTCCTCAGTGGCAGGTTCCCAAACGCCACTTTTTCTCACGGAAGGCGATTCCGTCTCTCTACCGGCATGTGGAAGGCAATGTCCATGCCTCGCTGGACAGGGCGGTCAGCGGTAAGGTGCATATTACCGCTGACTCATGGTCCAGCAGGCATGGACAGGGACGTTATCTTTCTTTCACGGCCCATTGGGTCACTCTATTGGCAGCTGGGAGGGATGCAGGACAAGGTGCAGTAGTGTTGGAGGTTGTTCCGCTACCACGCCTCCAAAATGCTACTACTGGTTGTGACACACCTCTCTCCTCCACCCCCTCCTCTTCTTCTTCCTCCATGTCCTCTTCGAGTGCTCTGTCCTCGGAACCAGCGGTGCTCCGTAGGCGTACAAGGGGCTACGCGAGTACGCAGGCAAAAAGATGCCATGCCGTGCTTGCGCTGGTGTGTTTGGGGGACAGGAGCCACACTGGGGCAGAGGTTCTGGCAGCTCTGCAGGGGCAGGCCGAGAGGTGGTTGACGCCACGCCAGCTTAAGCCAGGAATGGTGGTTTCTGACAATGGCACCAACCTCCTCTCCGCCCTGCGACAGGGGCAGCTCACCCATGTGCCCTGTATGGCTCACGTCCTCAACCTGGTGGTGCAGGTACCCAGGCTTACAGGATGTCCTGAGGCAGGCCAGGAAAGTCTGTGTGCATTTCCGCCGATCTTATAATGCCAGTGCTCGGCTGACTGAGCTGCAAAAGGAGCTGAACCTGCCCAAGAACCGCCTAATATGTGACATGCCCACCAGGTGGAACTCAACGTTGGCCATGCTGCAGCGACTGCACACGCAGCAGAGGGCCATCAATGAGTACCTTTGCGACTACGGCACCAGGACAGGGTCAGAGGAGCTTGGCTTTTTTTCCCCACGCCAGTGGACCATGATCAGGGATGCATGCACTGTCCTCTCACCATTTGAGGAGGCCACGATGGTGAGCAGTGACAGTGATGCATCAGTGACACTGTACACCTGTTGGAGCATACGCTGCGTGGGATAATGGACAGGGCACTTGAGGCAGAACAGAGGCAGGAAGAGGAGGACTTCCTTGCCTCTCAAGGCCCCCTTTATCCAGACAGTGTTCCTTCTGTCCCACCCATCACACAGGAAGAGGAGGAGGAGGAGGAGGAGGAGGAGGAGGAGGATTGTGTGAGCATGGAGGTGGAGCCTGGCACTCAGCATCAGCATCAGCAGCAGCAGTCTTTTAGGGATGATGTACAGTCCCAACAAACCAGTGGACTTGTACGTGGCTGGGAGGAGGTGGCTGGCGATCATGTCGTCCTCAGTGACCCAGAAGACTCCGGACCGAATGCCTCAGCTAACCTACGTTGCATGGCCTCCCTGATCCTGCAAAGCCTGCGGAAGGATCCTCGTATTCTTCGGATCAAGGAGAGGGACCATTACTGGCTGGCCACTCTCTTTGATCCACGGTACAAGGGTAAGGTTGCGGACCTTATCTTGCCGTCGCAGAGGGAGCAGAGGATGAGACATCTCTGGGAGGCCTTGCAGAAAGGTCTGTGCAACGCGTTCCCAGAAACTGGGAGGTTACAAACTCCTGGTCCTGGACGACAAGTTGCTGAGGCTTCGGTCAGTAGCAGAAGGAGCGGTGGGGAAGGTGGACGTCTGACCGATGCGTTCAGACAATTTTTTAGTCCGCAGCCCCAAGGTATGATCGGTTCCAGCAACCATCGCCAGCGTCTGATATACATGGTGCAGGAATACCTAGGGGCAAGGTCAGACTTGGACACCTTTCCCACCGAAAATCCTCTGGCTTACTGGGTCTTGAGGATGGATCACTGGCCAGAGCTTGCACAGTATGCAATTGAGCTACTGGCCTGTCCTGCATCCAGCGTTCTTTCCAAACGCACATTCAGTGCTGCTGGAGGATTTGTCACTGATCACAGGGTGCGCCTGTCCACCGACTCGGTTGATCGACTGACCTTCATAAAAATGAATCAGTCTTGGATCACCACCAGCTACCAGGCACCTGAAGCGGATATAACTGAATAATTTATAATGTCACATCCCTTCAAGACTGCCTATGCTGATGCTGAGTGACTGTCCTGTAATGTTCACTGACTATCCTCTCCTCCTCCTCCTCAATGATCCATTCCTTGATAGCTTGGAAGAACATTTTTGTTTCTGGGTGCCACCACACCAGTGCCTAAGGCAACATTTTTCAGCCCCTGTATAACAGGGGCGTGTAATTTAAATTTTTTAAAAAAATGCTTCGCATCAGGTGTGACTGCTGTGCTCCAAGTACAGTATCTGTGAGGGGTTGCAGTGTTGTGGCACCAGCACCAGTGCCTAAGGCACATTTTTTCAGCCCCTGTTTAACAGGGGCGTGTAATTACAATTTTTTAAGCAATGCTTCGCAACATGTCTGACTGCTGTGCTCCAAGTACAGTATCTGTGAGGGGTTGCAGTGTTGTGGCACCAGCACCAGTGCCTAAGGCACAATTTTTCAGCCCCTGTTGGGGCGTGTAATTACAATTTTTAGTCAATGCTTTGCAACAGGTCTCATTGCTGTGCTCAGAGTACAGTATCTGTGAGGGGTTGCAGTGTTGTGGCACCAGCACCAATGCCTAAGGCACAATTTTTCAGCCCCTGTTTAACAGGGGCGTGTAATTACAATTTTTTAAGCAATGCTTCGCAACACGTCTGACTGCTGTGATCCAAGTACAGTATCTGTGAGGGGTTGCAGTGTTGTGGCACCAGCACCAGTGCCTAAGGCACAATTTTTCAGCCCTGTTCAGCAGGTGCATGAAATTACAAATATTGATCTAATAACTCACAGCAGGGTCCATTCCTGTGCCCACCAAGAGTAACTGTGAGGGCTTACAGTCTTGTGGCAACACCGTCCACCACCACCACCACCACCACCAAAGGCCCAATTTTTCTGCCCTGTTCAACAGGTGCATGCAATTACAAATCTTGATCTAATAACTCACAGCAGGGCCCATTCCTGCGCCCACCAAGAGTAACTGTGAGGGCTTACAGTCTTGTGGCAACACCGTCCACCCCACCACCACCACCACCACCAAAGGCCCAATTTTTCTGCCCTGTTCAACAGGTGCATGCAATTACAAATCTTGATCTAATAACTCACAGCAGGGTCCATTCCTGCGCCCACCAAGAGTAACTGTGAGGGCTTACAGTCCTGTGGCAACACCGTCCACCACCACCACCACCACCACCAAAGGCCCAATTTTTCTGCCCTGTTCAACAGGTGCATGCAATTACAAATCTTGATCTAATAACTCACAGCAGGGTCCATTCCTGTGCCCACCAAGAGTAACTGTGAGGGCTTGCAGTCCTGTGGCAACACCGTCCACCACCACCACCAAAGGCCCAATTTTTCTGCCCTGTTCAACAGGTGCATGCAATTACAAATCTTGATCTAATAACTCACAGCAGGGTCCATTCCTGTGCCCACCAAGAGTAACTGTGAGGGCTTACAGTCTGTGGCAACACCGTCCACCACCACCACCACCACCAAAGGCCCAATTTTTCTGCCCTGTTCAACAGGTGCATGCAATTACAAATCTTGATCTAATAACTCACAGCAGGGCCCATTCCTGTGCCCACCAAGAGTAACTGTGAGGGCTTACAGTCTTGTGGCTACACCAACATCTAATGGGGCAAATTTCTGCAGAGTATATACGGCAGGCCCCTACTTTCAAACATCCAACTTACAAACGACTCCTACTTGCAAACGGAAAGAGAAAACAGGAAGTGAGAGGAAATCTACCCCTAGGAAGGGAAATTCGATCCTGTTAGATTTAATTTGGGAAAAAGGTATCTCCTCTCTACTGATGCTTTATCACCAATCCTTGTTTCAATTAAAACCCCACTTTTCCAAAAACATTTGTCATTGGGACGGAAAGTGAGGTGAAATGTTCTGAACAGATGTGCAAAGACAGCAAATGTTACAGGGGTGATAACCCCTCCCTATGTTCTCCAAAAAGCTTAAAAATAGATTTTTTTGGGGATGGAGCTACACTTCATAATGTACCTGTTCAGATTCTACTTAAGAACAAACCTACAGTCCGTGTCTTGTTTGCACCGCCTATATACTGCTGTTCAGAGTATATAGGGTTGTAGGTATAGGGTTTTATTTTGGGTGCGGGGTCCCCCTTAATATCCATACAAGACCCAAAGGGGCTGGGGTGGGGGGGGGGGGGGGGTGATGGGGTAGCCATGCCATTTTTCGCAAGGATTTTCAGCCATATGGCCAGGAAAAGACATGACATTAAAGCCGCAAGTGGTTTTAAATGGCTTCTTTTTTTCATTTACAAATGTCATTTTGTGCAGGGACAGTTCTAAACACGGGAAACACATGCCACTTCACAGGCATACTTTAGACACCCCCCAGGTACCATATTTAAATTAAAATTTCACTTTTTTTTTTCACTTTATGCATCATTAAAATGACTGCTCCCGAAAAAACGTTAGTTTTTAAAAGTTCTTTTTGCATTGATATATGTCCCCTGGGGCAGGACCCGGGTCCCCAAACCTGTTTTATGACATTAATATGCATATTGGCCGTTGTAATTAGCAATTTTGATTTCGAACGTTCGCGTCCATTGTAACGAATAGGGTTCGAAAATTTGCGCAAACTTTCGGTCCGTTCGAAGGTTCTGGTGCGAACCGAACCCGGGGGTGTTCGGCTCATCCCTAGTAGACACT
>CM053034.1:166039548-166056721 GCA_028564925.1 Lithobates sylvaticus | reverse complement strand
TGATAAAGAAAATATAGCATATTTACATGCACCTCATGACAGCCAAGGATTAACTACAAATTAAAAACGTTCTTTATTTCTGAGCATGCCCTCCCCCAAAACACCTCTACCTCCTACAATAGGGTCAGTACATATGTAGCATTCAGCCCTGAGCATTGTTTATGATTACAATGATCTTGTATCAGCTTCTAGGACTGTTACAACAGCGGTCATTGTGTACCTGAGAGTCTTCCAGCTGTCCTTCTCCATATGATTATCTGGACCCTCATTTTCAAAAGAAGCCACAAAGAGAGCTGCAAATATATAAGGTAAATGTTACAAATTCTGTACCCATTGTATCCACCATTAAATCATCTCTGAAAAATGTAAACGTGTAGGAGAGGGAGTAAAGCTGGCCGTGGTTTCGTATTCGTATAGCCAGCATGGATAGACACATTTCTCCAGCCAGACTACTGTATTCTGACAGCCAGTTCTGAATACCCAAAGCAGTGCCCGCACCTGACTGGATGCACTCTGGTCAGGTGACAATCCGGAAGAAAATCAGACCCTTTGGAAAAAGTCCACTGAACAATTGGCTGTTTAACAAAGTGGTGCTGGCAGGGCCATACACGGCTCAAACCAGTAGGAATCAGTCAAAGTTCAGCAGGGACGTTTAAGTCATCATTACGAAGCAGTACTATGAATATCAAACGCACCAAAATGCTGCTTGTAGAAGCTTAGATAGTAAATATGACCCATGCTAATATAAAATGACTCCTAGATTCTACACAGCAGCACCTTGTTTGTGGCTGAACAGATACAACTATCGTTCAGGTAAAATTTCCCGATGCAAATCTCATACTCCTGTTTGGTTCTGATGGTCACATGCTTCTCCCTGTCATATTTCATGCCATGGCATGTCACATAAAGGAAAGTACAGAAGATGTTTACATTTCCCATGTAAGGTATGTGTGAACGTTAGCATACACTGCAATTTAGCTTTGACTCCCATTGTAATTGTTTATTTATTACCATTTTGATTTATACAGTTCCTGGAAAGTTATATTGTCTAAAATACAGTCACGGTTTATTGGGGTAATGTTTCTTTTACACTTTTAATTGCCAGGAACTGGTGTAGATCTGTAATGATAAATGCATCTATGCTGTTTAGGAGGGGAATGGTATGTATTGTCTATAGGACCATAAGAAGCAGGCAGTACACAGTCTACACTAATATTTATGATGTGTCAGAAAGGCTTAAAGGATAAGTTCACTTTTGGAATATGTTACATGTTCCACCTATTTTTAGGGTGTAACATATAACATGTTCCAGCATTTGCAGACCCCCCCCCCCCCCCCATCCACTCTTACTGTGACAGCAGATGGAGCTCTTCTTCCCATACCCACTGTCACAATTTGAATGCAGTGTGGCCGTGCAGGGCTCCGCTCACACAGCTGCATTATTCATTTAAAGTTTCCTGTGAATTAATGCCTACAAGTACCATCAGCCATTGAGCTGGTGAGCGCTCTCGTAGTCCACTGATTTTCCTGCTCTCAGGTAACTGCCTCCCAGTACGCGATACAGACAGACAGCTATGCAGAGAGTTTGTAGGAGCCTGAGATTGCACCCACAATCTGCTGATCATGGGTGCAATGCTCTGCAGGCTCAAAAAAGCAAACAAAGCAAAAATGCACATTTTTTTGCCTGCAATAAAATGTGCATTTATAATTTTTCTTCAAAAGATGAACTGCACCTTTAAAGTAAATGTTTAGGGCATACCATGATCTTTATTACATTCTCAGGACAATAATGTTTTACAGTGGGCACCAACCAAGGACTCAAAAATGTAAAGGGTTTTGCAAAGAGCGGCCCCGATCCTCCTCTTCTGGGGTCCCTCAGCGATGCTCCTGGCTCCTACTCTTCTCGAGTACCCCCACAGAGAGCAGCATTCCATGGGGGCATTTGTGAGGGCGCACTCCCAAGTCCTGCTGCTGCGTCCATTGACACAGACAGCAGGACTCGGCCCCACCCCCCTTGTCACTGGATTTGATTCACAGCAGCAGGAGCCAATGGCTCTTGCGGCTATCAATCTATCCAATGAGGACCGATTGCTGGAGCTGCTGTGCTTGTCCTCATCGCTGGAAGGATCGGGTTCAGGTAAGTAAAAGGGGGGCTCTGGGGGGCTGCTGCACTACAGAAGGTTTTTCACCTTAATGCATAGAATGCATTAAGGTGAAAAACCTTGAGGGTTTACAACCCCTTTAAGGACCACTGGGCCACCAATAGGCTTTTGTAAGAATGCACTCACAGTAAACCTCATAACTGGGTACACTGGGGTGCAGGTACAGGGTGGTGACAAGGGCCGACACTGGCACACTTGGAAACAGCTTACTGTGTTAGCAGAGCAACATGCTGGTGGAAATGGATCTGGTTATTCAGGTATTATTTGATAAGATCAGTTAGTACAATCACATCCTACAAGGTGCATAACATAAATGTACCAATTCCAGTGTGATAATGACTGTACATGCGCTCACCTTCTTCTGTATAAATTGGTGATGTGAGAAGGTATGTCTGAATCTTCTTGTCTTTTTCAAATGGACATTCCACCTGCTTCCAAGTCAGGAAATCATGAATCTGCCTGGAAATCTCCATAAATTTCTGTAAAAAAGAGAAATATGTTATTCATAAATAACTGATATTAGGAATACACGTATGCACTACAAAACATATGCTCTCTCTCTCTCTCTCTCTATATATATATATATATTTTTCAAAATGAATCGATTTTTACCTTAAAATTGATGTGTCCATTAGGTAAACGATTGGAGTGGATTTTGTGCAGGAAGAAGATGTCTTTGATGAAAAGATTGAAAACTGGGATAACAATTTTCTCTCGGCTGCTGTTAGCACTCTGAGACCTTTGTGTCGCCCCCTGGAGTGCTGTGCGGTAATTGCAGAAATTGCTGGATGGATCCATATGATGCTGCCATTTACAGAAAAACAAAACCGCCTTAATAGTACCATAATCCCACATCATAAGTATATATATATTATCGCTAACCAAGTCTCAACAAACTGTATGAATTACCCAAAAGCAAGCTTAGAAATGGAGCACCCACTACCGAACGTATCATTTATGGGACAGAAGGCTAAACAAGACCCAGTCTACAGTAATTATTAAAGCAGCAAAGGTTTACTATGGGGTAGATTTACTAAAGGCAAATTGCTCCAGAGCTTAGTAAATAAGGAAAGCTTCACTTTGCAAAGAATACTCAATCACAGGCAAGGAAAATAAAAAAAAACAGCATGCTTGCTTGTTTGTGATTGGATGATAGAAATCAGCAGAGCTTCCCCTCATTTCTGAGCTTTCCCTCAGATTGAGAGCAAATGCACTGGGAGTGCACAGTATATTTGCTTTTAGTAAATCAACCTCTATGTATATTATGCATTATACTATATATAGTCAATGTCAGTAAAGATTTATGTTACACACATCTGCAGTCATAAAAGTAAAAATAATACATAATTTGTATTCAGACTAAAGAGGAATTGTAGTAGTAGGAATACCTAATGTACTCTTAATAAGAGGGAGCTGTGTAATGATAATAAAACAGTCTCTGCTGCCATTTTCTTCAGGCACACTAGATGGTGCTATAGCTTACTTTTATGTTATAGCCTTTGGAGAAATAGCTGAGAGTTGAGGATATTCCTATTCTGGTCCTTCTGGTCTGTTGCAGTGCATTAAAGCATATGCATAATGCTGCACATTCACATCCGTTGCATCAAGGCAGCCCATTTAATTGCATAGGGTACCAATGCTCCAAAACAAACTGAAAACTGGCCATGCATCCAGGTTTTCTATATTGTGTAACTGTACAAAAAAGTGGCAACCACCCAACCTACACCTGGCCACATATACGTTGGAGTGGTTGCCACTTTTTTGTACAGTTGGCCGCATTGGCGGTAGGGACACACAGGAGGCCCTCGCTGCCATAGTGCTTTTGCTGGGCATCACGTGTATGCCTATGACATTAAGGAGGGGTGGGCTCCCTCCAGCCACACCTGCCCTTAACCTATCCATTATTATATGTGCTCCTACTGTGGAGGCTCTGTAAATTTTAGAGTTAGGACTGCAGTATATACAAGTATAAACAGTATATATAAGGAGGCGTGGGCACTGTGGCTTACGCATGTATTTGCAAATGTGTGCAAACAAAACCCTCTGTTTTTAATGTAAACTGTTAGACAATTTGGTTGTTTTGCAGGCTGCCTGGTAAGTGTGCTAGGAAATCTTTTGTTGGTTTCTATATTGTGTAACAGAATACAAAACAGTACATGTGGTTACTGGGTCATATGACAGGAAGCAGTATATGAAGTAACTGGGTCATGTCACTAGATGCAGTATATGCAGTCACTGGGTCATATCACAGTACGCAGTTTATCACCATATCACGGAAGACACTACAGATCTGTGAAAGTTGTAGGGAAGTACTCATGTACAATTAACATTCATAAAACTGCACAAGGAACACACACAAAAAAATGACTCCAATAGCCATACTATATCGTCTTGTCTTACCTCTAGCACATCAAACTTGGCTGTTTTGACTTTTGACCAAGTCTTCTTAAGCCGTGCAACAGGACTGAGGTTCATTCCAGCTAGAACGAGACACATCAGACATTGGAAAAGCTGATTTTGATCGGTCAGGTTAGCCGTCATTTTAGTGTGAAAAGTGGTCAACAATGGCATTCAAGCAATAAGAAAGGTATTGGCCTCCAGCATTATTCTCTTAAGAATGACAGCTATTAGGATTCACTGCAAGTGTAATGACTTGGAGCAAGAGGACTGGACAGTCCTCAGATATATTTGTATTGCACTATTGTATTGCACATACTATTTCAGTTTTATTAGCGCTGCACTATTGTTTTGTGATATTTATGCTCATGCATCTCAATCAACATTGACCATTTTTAATCCCTTTGCTACTACTGTTAGTAAATAGATAGGAAAGTGTATCATATTTACTTGTTTTAAGATATTATTTACATTTCTTCAGTTACTTCCTGGTTTCTTGCCTAGGTAAATGCGAAATGAATAATCTTCCCTTACTCTGGTCATGGCCAGAAATGCTAGGGGGGTGTTTTGTTTTTTTAAAGTGATGTCTCAGCAAAATAAAGCATGGAGACATGGATGGATGGATGGATGGATGGGTGAGTTTGCTTTGAATGTTAAAAATGTATTAAATAGTGTTTTTGGTTTGTGGTGCTCAGATGCAGTGTAGTTCTGCTTTAATTTCTATTCTTTCCATTCCGGTTAGTGTTACCCTCCAGCTGAGGGGACTGGTGTATAGCAGGACCTGCAGCCTCGTTTCACACTGATGCTGTGCAGAATTCGCAGTGAGCTCTGTGTGAATTCCGCATTGCATGCAAACCGTACCCCATTCATGCGTATCGTTGCGGGTGTGTATGTTAAGTTAACGACCTCGAAATCTGTTTGCAAAACCAGGTGGTTTGTGTGAAAACAGTGTGATTTGCAGAATCTGATCGCATAGGTGTGAACACCTATGCGATCTGATTCTATTGCAGCCGAAAAAGGGTCCTGCACGATTTTGGTGCGAATTCAGTGTGATGTGAGCCATACAGAACAATGGCTCAATTGGCACGGCGGAAGATTCGCATGTGATTTGAACAGGAATGCGGTGCAATTCCTGTTCAAAGTCACATACGGTTCCCTGCACCGCAGAGTGAACCGCGGCTCAAAGGCTCCTCCAACACATGAAAGTGACGAATCAGCAGATTAGAGATGATATTGGTCAGTGGGCTCCTCTCTTAGGTAAATGTAATCAGTCAAATGGCCCACAAGCACACCGCCTCTGCTATATGGGTCACCTAATACCAGGATAAATGTAAATCTGTAGCTTAGTCCTAATCTAATCCTTCTAACTGCCTGTGTGCAATACTTAAAGTATATAGTAAGTGCAGCCAAGGAATGATATTTGCTGAGCAAGGTTAAGCAATCATTTCCCAGCCTGAGCACATTTACAAAGCAGTGTTTGTGTATCGCCCATATCAGCAATTATTATTTCTCTGGCTTAGCGTGACTCACGGCAGATTGTGACGTATTGGATGAAAGGCACTAACAAGGTCTGGGACCACCAATTTACAAGTGTGAAAGTAGATATAATTATTATAAAAGTCATGCAACTTACAGATGATGGCCATGGTAGAGTTGAAATTGCCAATGTTAAAACATTCCCGGGCAACATCAATGAAGAATTCCATCACCCGTGTCCTTTGCTTCTTCTTTACCACCTACACAACACAAGACATCAAAGTCAGGAATGAGAGAACGCCGCCACTGATGTATGTAGATGTCTGCAGCCAAAGTATTCTCCAAACAACTATACAGATATGGAGTGCGGACACTTTTCTGACACTCATTTACACAGTGTTCACTCTAGGTCAGTGATTTAAAAATATTTAAAAGAGACCCTGTCACCAACTTAAAAAAAAAACAGGTAAAAGCACAGAAACAAATCACGTACTTTGGATGCTTACTTGCAGTTTTTCCTTTCCATAGACAAAGTTTTTTTGAATGTGCCTCTAAAGTCACTAAAAAAAATCCTCCTCCACATCATAGCCCTCTACTCTTCTGAGAGTGTCTTCATACTGTGCTGGCCCAGCTCCTCCACAGCTCCCATCATCTCTCTACATAACCTTTTATATGGCTTCCGGTGAAAATACTATAGTGTGTGACTTGATTGACAGCTCTGAGTCTGCTGACATCATATCCAAGATGGCGGTGCCCAGGAGCAGTCTCAAGGCTTTTGGATATCTATACAAGGGAAGCTATTACAGGTAAATACTATGCACTAAATACCGTATTTATAGGTGTATAACACGCACCTTTTGCCCTGAAATCAGGGGGGAATCGTTTGTGTGTGTTATACGCTGATCCCTGCTACTCGGAGTGGAAGGAGGGGACAAGCACCGCTGGATGACACAGAGCCGCAATCTCCTGTGTATCCGGTGATGTCACACACAATCCCGCCCCCTGGCCTGGCATTGGACCACTGCTCTGTCCATCGTATGAGCCGGGCAGGACTGTGAGTGACTGAGCACCGGATACACAGGAGATTGCGGATCTGTGTCATCCAGCACTGGCACAGCTGCAATCACCTGCAAAGGCGAGTCTGCAGATGTATTCTAAACAGGCTGGAATCATGGGCATGCTAGAGGCTGCAGATGGGCATGCTAGAGGCTGCAGATGGGCATGTTAGAGGCTGCAATAATGGGCACATTAGAGGCTGCAGATGGGCACTAAACAGGCTGCAACAATGGGCACATTAGAGGCTGCAGATGGGCATGTTAGAGGCTGCAGATGGGCAATAAACAGGCTGCATAATGGGCACATTAGAGGCTGCAGATGGACATGTTATTGGCTGCAGATGGGCACTAAAAAGGCTGCAATAATGGGCACATTAGAGGCTGCAGATGGGCATGTTAGAGGTTGCAGAGGGGCACTAAACAGGCTGCAATAATGGGCACATTAAAGGCTGCAGATGGGCACTAAACAGGCTGCAATAATGGACATATTAGAGGCTGCAGATGGGCATAGATCAGGCTGCATTGATGGGCACTGGTGAGGCTGCAGAGCATTGACCCTTATTTTAAAATGTACGTTTTTTTCTGAAACTTTCCTCTTAAAGTTAAGGTGCGCCAGTGCGTGTTATACGCCGATAAATGCGGTATGTTAAATGCCCATATAATCCTAGGGGAAGAATTGTGTTGAAATTAAGGATCTTGGTGGCAGAGTCTCTTTAAGACAGGCACAGCTAGTCAACAAGCATTGTTAGAAGGTGGCATCCATGGCATCTCCCGTACTTTTCATTGCCAGCTGTACTTTGAACAATAGTGAACATCATTCAGTTTTAATCCTTTTCATATTTCCTTGTCACTGCATAAAATGTATTTAAAAAAATTCAAAACAGACCTCGCATTTTATTGCCTGTATTGACCAAATATGTAAGCATAATGCTAGACATACAGAAAAAAAAACCTTGCACTGTGCTTCTATTACCAGATCAAAGCTGAAGTAACATTATCTGCAGTCATAATAAACACACACACTGCCTGACCATTGAGGTCTGCTAACTAGAGAAGTGCTGAGCGGCAGTTTCTAAGAATTCACTCTGAGTCGCACTCTGTGGCTTGTGTATATATGGCTGATAAAGGAAGTCACATTTCACAGCTTGCACTGACAGCGTACACATAGAAAACAGCAAGAAAGAAGAGGAAGGACAGAATAAAGACACATTTTAGAAAAGAAAATGCATTTCTGGAAATGTATAATCCGGTGTTACCTTCATTTATTGTGATGACCATTCTCTCATAAGACACACATGCTCCTTACAAAGGCCTCTGGGAATACTTACTGCAGTATGTTTAATGTTTTGCTGCAACTATGAGAAACAACTGGCTTCATCATGCACAGATTTCCATTCTCAATAAAACTCAGTGTTTTTTTTTTTTTTTTTGGTAAATGGAAGTAGTTGATTGAGTTTCACTTCCACTGGGAAGAATCTGCTATGATGGGATGTGACTGTTCTGCATAATAAAGGACCACTGACATAACAAGAAAATCCAGCCCAGATTCCTCATTATTGAGATGACTACTGAGATAATAAACGTAATACATGTAGTAAGGCGACACTAACATACAACTCACCCTGCAGATTTCTGTCGCTACCAGCATGCTGAGGCAGTTAAACCAGTTGTCGTAGGCTTCTAGGTTATAAGTCTTGGTGACGTCACTTCGGCACTGGTGAAAAATACAAGTGTCTGATTTAGTAACAAAAGAACATGAGTAGGGAGGCTGTGTTCCCAACGTATCATCTAGAATGGGGTGTTGTACAGAGGTGGAGATCATTGACCCCTGTGCAAAATTTTAAGTGTTTGTAACGGCAGAAGTTTATTTTTTTATCTTACTGCATTCTATGTAGTAAGGTAAAAAACCTTCTGCATGCAGCTTCACCTACAACCCCCCCAATGCTTACCTGAGCACAAGAGCTGAGACTCTCTTGGATTACATATTTAAAGTGTAAGTTCACCTTTACAGAAAAATCTGTAAGGTGAACTTACACAGGTCCCCCTCCTTGCCCCCAGCCCCCCCCCCCCCTCCGGTCCCCCTGGCCTGGACCAACGCAATCTCTGGTTCTAAGCCCCGGTATATCCGTGTCAGGAGCCCATGGCTTATAAATCCTCTCTCCATCCTTGCGTCTTCTGCATAGCTGACAGGACGGGCTATGCGGCTGCTGATTGGTCGGTGCCGCCCATGTGATGGCGCTGACCAATTAGAATGCTCCAAAACGTCCACCGTTGTTTTGGAAAATCAGCTCAGAGGATTTCTAAGCCCCAGACTCCTGATGCGGATATACAGAGGCTTAGAACCGGAGATTGCGGTGGTAAAGGTCAGTGGGATGGGGGACCTGTGTAAGTTCACTTTGCAGAGTTTTCTGTGAAGGTGATCTTACCCTTTAAATAGTTGGTAAGGTAGAATAAAGGCACCAGTCAATCAAGTTTAACCGATGTGGGTGTGTGCCCAAAATCATATCCCATATCCCTGTATAATGTGCTCACTAAGATGCCCATCTAAAAGTTTTCTGAAACTATCAATACTTCCTCTCACTCTTGATCCTGTGTTTCACCATTGGCTCCCGCTGCTGTCAATCAGAGCCAGTGGGGAAGGGATGGGGGGCGGGTCCTGCTCTGTGTGCCTTATGAACACTCAGAACGGGGCTCAGAAGCAAGCACGCACAAGCGCCCCCATAGCAAGTGGTTTACTATGAGGGCACTCGTGGGGGGGGGGGGGGCAGAGTCAGAAGTGCCAGTGGGGGACCCAAAAAGAGGAGGATCAAGGCTGCTCTGTGCGAAACCATTGCACAAAGCAGGTAAATATAACATGTTTGAAGAAGAAAAACAGCCTTTACTAATACTTTAAACTGGAACCCCCAACATACAAAAATTAAATGGTTACCCATCCTGTTCAGCTTTTGTGACCGTCATTTTTAAAGTGACATAAACATTCAGACTTTGGAATTACAACCTTCATTTTTAGAGCTCATGCACCGACATATCTGGCTGTATAAGCTATTTCCCCACTAGGAGCATACAGCTGCCTATAGACATCAATGTCTGTATGTGTCTATTTGTGTGTATGTGTATGGGAGAAAATCTGCACCCAGAGTTGTACTCCTAGAGACATACACATCCTTATGCAGGTACTTGTGTATGCATGCGTATACCTGCATACAGCCATTGACTTTTATAAGCAGCTGTATGCAGACTTGTAGGCTCCTTGATGGGGAAATGTGCCAGAATTTACGCTACACAGGCCAGATACCACCATGCGCATGAGCCCTTATGGTCTTTCTTCCATTTTCTTTACAGCATCTGTGCAGGGAGTATAAATATGACTGTTCAGTTCAACAGACACATGTTAGACCCAGTGCTGCCTGTAATTTAGCAGACCTGATCAGACATGCCTCCTCTGCAATACAAGTCTAAATGAGGATACTTGTGATGGGGAGTGTGGCTGCCAACACAGTGAACTGCAGCATTAGAGCAAGTAGCAGCATTTTTGCATTGAGAAAAAGGGATTTATTTTTTAACATTTGGGGTGGGCTGAATGAAGAAATAAAAGGATGTGAGACCTCAATTGTGCTTTAAAAAAATACTGAGTATAATTTCAATCTTGTTTACATCCATTTTTTTTTTTTTTAAAGCTCTGATACTTTATTGGACTAAGTAAAGGAAAAAGAACAGTAGATTTGTTCTGGACAGAATGTAATGTGCACTGCTTAAGCTACACACCTACCTTGTGGTTGTCCTTATCCAAGGAGTCCATGTGAGTTATAATCTGCATGAGATCCTCGGGATAAATGCTTGCTAACCGTTCCTAAAACAAGACAATTAACACATCAGTATACTTTACTGTTATCACAGAAATCATATCCTCTGGTCCTGCACAACAGCTGTATCTAAAGTGCGCTAATTTATTAGATGAGGAGCGTGTGGGTCCTTGTAAAGGAAACCTGTACTGAGATTACCTGCACTAATATAGGGGTGCAGAGTGGAGTGAGCCAGGTAGAAAGAAGCTAATAAAGGGGTGAACAGTTGGATAAGGCAGGTAGAGAGAAGCTAATAAAGGGGTGAACAGTTGGATAAGGCAGGTAGAGCGAAGCTAATAAAGGGGTGAACAGTTGGATAAGGCAGGTAGAGAGAAGCTAATAAAGGGGTGAACAGTTGGATAAGGCAGGTAGAGCGAAGCTAATAAAGGGGTGAACAGTTGGATAAGGCAGGTAGAGAGAAGCTAATAAAGGGGTGCACAGTTGGATAAGGCACGTAGAGAGAAGCTAATAAAGGGGTGTACAGTTGGATAAGGCAGGTAGAGAGAGGCTAATTTAGGGGTGCACATTTGGATAAGGCAGGTAGAGAGAAGCTAATAAAGGGGTGAACAGTTGGATAAGGCAGGTAGAGAGAAGCTAATAAAGGGGTGAACAGTTGGATAAGGCAGGTAGAGAGAAGCTAATAAAGGGGTGAACTGTTGGATAAGGCAGGTAGAGAGAAGCTAATAAAGGGGTGAACAGTTGGATAAGGCAGGTAGAGAGAAGCTAATGAAGGGGTGCACAGTTGGATAAGGCAGGTAGAGAGAGGCTAATAAAGGGGTGAACAGTTGGATACGGCAGGTAGAGAGAAGCTAATAAAGGGGTGAACAGTTGGATAAGGCAGGTAGAGAGAAACGAATAAAGGGGTGAACAGTTGGATAAGGCAGGTAGAGCGAAGCTAATAAAGGGGTGAACAGTTGGATAAGGCAGGTAGAGAGAAGCTAATAAAGGGGTGAACAGTTGGATAAGGCAGGTAGAGCAAAGCTAATAATGGGGTGCACAGTTGGATAAGGCAGGTAGAGAGAAGCTAATGAAGGGGTACACAGTAGGGTAAAGAAAGTGAAGAGAAACTATTGATTTAGAAACGAACAGATAGAACCATGGTTGTGGAATATGCCATAAAAAGTTAGCTAATACACATATTACTCTTCTACAAATTAATTTCTCTTTGATACAACACATTATTTTGCAAAAGAAGTTAATGTTAATTTTAGCAGCAGGAGAAGTTTAAGGGCCATCAGGGTTTGGCAGGTTGGACCCCAGTGAAAAAAGTGTGGTGAGCTCAAGACCTTACAGACGCCCCTGAAATCTTCTAGCACTATCTATTGTAGGACTCACCAATTCGATTGTCGTAAGCTGCTGGGCTAAGATGAGTGGATCTCCACACACACTCAGGATGTCCTTTTGGGCGGACTGGGCCTTAGCTTTGAGAATAGTCCCTTTATCAGTGACTGGCTGTCGGATCTTCTCTCGGATCTCCTGGTACTGGCCCCGCGTGGACAGGGCGAGGAGCACATTCTGCATCATCTGACTGATGCTCTTCTTGATTGTACCATTCTCCTAAACAAACAAGTATAAAAACTATTGACCATATTGCACACAGAATGCGTATAACATCTAAAAGAACACAATTATAATTTCATATTACCATTTTTCCTCTATCATCCTATAATAATCCTGGGCCATGTGTAGCTCACCAGGAAACACAGACCTCTCTGTGCCCTGTAAAGGAGGGAACTGGTACTCCCCAGCAGCTGGCCAACCGCAGCTCCGGTTCCGATTACTGGCTGTGTAAGGAACCTTATAAAAGCAAGGTCACGGCTAGCTGTATAAAATCCTCCTGAATCGTATTGTTTACTGAATGGAGGCAATGAGCTTTGGAATACAAATGAACTTATTGTTTATTAGCAGCGTGCGCACATTATGTTTCGCGGCTGGAGCACTGTTGAGGGCAGATGGTCCAGTGATGATGTCCAGGAACAGCATTCACTCTACATCAGCTCTCAAACAGATAACAAAAGCCCTTTTCTTAGTGCTTGGCTCGTGCCGGCAGCAGGAAGAGCGGATGATAAATGAAATGGAGACTAATTGCGTGAAATTATCTGTCTTTCTGGATCTGAAGCTGCACAGTGCTTTCATTTCTCTGACCATGGTGCAGCTAACTTGCTACCGCCATGCTTTATCGTTTCAATTACAACTGTTAAAAAACAATGCAGTGGATTAACCCTCTCAGGTCTGCTGTAAATTGCCTATTTTAGAGGAAGACACATATAATGCAGTCATATACTGTATATAAAGGCAAGGAGCAATGACAGGCACACTCCAATAATCCATAGCATTAGAAGTACTGGAGACACTGAGTGCTGAATGAATGGTATGGTGCTCTTTGCCATATTAAAATAAAATTATGATGGTTGTAAGTCCATTTTAATTTGGATGTTATTTCCAGATCATGTCTTTTCAAGCTATTTAAAGCTGTTTTTGCTATATATTAAAATGTTGTTTTACAAATAAATATTTCATACATGACAAGGGATTCCTACAGCACTATGGGTTAGCTAAAGACAGAACACAGAAGAGCTGCATGCTGTGAGGCTTTGTGTGTTTGATTGAAACTCAGGAGTGAGCTCTCTGATAACCGATGAGTCAGAGACGGGCAACTGAGTTATGGAAGTATGTACACAATAAGCTAAGAGCATTTACAACATAAAAAGAAGCTTTAAAGAAGAGATCCAGCCCCCCCCCCCCCCCAAAAAAAAGGCAGCTGCTACAAATACTATAGCTGCTGACTTTTAATATAAGGACACTTACCTGTCCAGGGATCCAGCAATGTCCTCACCCAAGCCCATTCTTCAATCGGATTTGGGTGCAGGCACCGGCATAGTAAGTAAGGGAAACAGACAGTGAAGTCTTGCGGCTTCATAGCCGGCTTTCTACTGTGCATGTGCGAGTTGCGCTGCGCTTTATGAATGGTCCCACAGTCTTCTGGGACCTGTGATGTGTCCCAGAAGGCTGCGGGCCGAACTTCTGTCTCAGCCACGGGGAGAATGAAAACAAGCGCAACTTCCCCTTTTCACTTGCTGACTCAAAAGCAGAACGCAAAATATTAATCTGCAATATTACCCATGAAAATAAATACCTAATAAAAAATATTTTTAAATGATGTATATTGGTTAAGACTATAATAAAGAAATGATGCAAAAAACACTATACATTCCCTTTACATACATCCTGTAGTGCTGTACTACAGAGCGAATAGTAACATGCCAGAATAAAAGGGAGAATATAAGGGGGGGTACCCGGTGCACCTTACCTCATCACACTGCGTGATTCTTTGTGCAATCTCTTTCAGCTCTTTCCTGGCCCTCTCATCCTGGAAATCGAAGGGGAAGGTCTCTGTCCATTCTCTCAGGAGTTGGATGATTTTAGCAGCAAAGGATTTCAGCTTGGCCTGTGGATTGGAAGAGGCAAGAAAATGAGGCATTAGGGATAGGTACTGATCAATCAGGTGTGACCTGAAATAATGCTGATACATTTCATCTCCAGGTAAACCAGGGAGGTGACAGATGACAGTCAGAATATTAACACACCCAAAACTGTCTGGGCTTAATATCATCAGGAAAAGACACTGCACTGATTAAAATGGTATTCAACCCAAAATCAAGCATTTATTATATTGCAGGTCACCAATCCCTAGATGTGATGGCTGCTGTCGTTTTTCAAAAGAACAAGCTCTACTGCAGATGTGGCCGTTAAAGAGAGGAACGAAACCATTTAACACTGACAGGGCTGCTCACAATGACCAACTTTTATTTATGAAAAACCTTTATCATAAAAGGAAAAAAAAAATTTCTTAGTTGCCTATAGTAAGTATGAGCTGGGGTTTGGCTTCAATTTGTTAGTCTAAGTACATCTAACACTCCCCTTCCTCCAGACTGACAAGGCTGCTGTATGCTGTGCCCCTGTACTCCTTCCTCCAGAGTGGGGGCACGCTAATACGGGGGGGGGGCACAGTGTGTATGGTAGGGATGAGGCACTGCAAGTTCCTTTTACTATAATGCCCTGTACACACGGTATTGTCTACACACGATCGGAATTTAAACAATCGGATTTTGTTGTCGGAAAATTTTAGATCCTGCTCTCAAACTTTGTGTGTCAGAAATTCCGATGGAAAAAGTCAGATGGAGCCCACATACGATTGGATTTCCAGACAACACGATCTGATCGCACATTTTCCGTCTGAAATTCTGACCGTGTATTTACAGGGCATTAGACTGACAGAGTTAGTGGCAGCAGCATCACTACTTCTGTCAGCCCAGTGCTGGAAGTGACGAGGAGAGGAGGGAGTCGGGAGGAGGTGCGGGCTGTGCTCTCTCTCTCCCTCATCCTTCTCATCTCACACATAATGAAGGATGGGGGGCGCAATTTAGCATCTTTGCCCTGGGCACTGCATGATCTTGTCCCGACACTGGCTGGAGTCATAACTGATCAGTGCAGCACCATGGCAGTTGCAGATCAAACAGGGGCTAAGATAGCAGCTTCCTTGGCTGAAAAGGATAGAAGGGTTTAGTTCTGCTTTAATGCAAACTGCCACTAAACCCTTCTATTATCAGAGTAGCCTTTGCAGGTTGGAGTTTTAACTGCTAATGACGTTGTTACTGCTTTTTTTTTCTGAGAAGGATTATAGAAAAAAAGGTCTTAAATTCTCCAACAACATTTCAGGGGCTATCATTTTTGCTATCTAGATATAACTCTAATCACAGTCTTCTGTTGGTTCTGAGCACAGGGACAGTAAACAAGGTGATAGATGCATCTTGTATGTGTTAAATGGTCACAAAATGAGCCCCCACCTTTCAGTTTAGACACGTCCTCATGGAGAAGTTCTGCATGGCAAACCACCATAAATATAAAGCATGTTTTTTTTTTTTTTAGTTTACTGCAACTGTACATGTATATTAAAAAAGGAACAAAAAATGCCCCCACCCCTGCCAACAACTGCTGTCTGGCGACTCTTTGTCTTGCGGTTGTTTAACTGTATATAAGCAACATATAATGCAATAAGACACTTCTGCTATTTACAGAATTACATCACGTGTGTTACAACGGTACATATGATAAGATGCAAAAGTGATGGAGTGCAGCATGCGATTTGCGATTTATCACATGATTGTTGGGTGGTCAGGTGCTCTACAACTAGAACCTTAGATCAAATGACTCCTGGATTGTACTGTATTAGGCTGGATTCACACCTATGCATTTTTAGTGCTTTTTGCATTTTTCAGATTATAGGAAACCATGTTAAATGGACTGCAGTGCAAATCTGGAAAATGCAAAAAGCACTAAAACTGCATAGGTGTGAATCCAGCCTTAGAGATTCTGCCAGCAATCTATCAAAGGGAATCTCTGAAATAGAGGCCAAAATCAGGAGACAGGAGACCAGAAGAACACGTGTGAAGATATCACACAGCAGTACATTCCTATAGTCATTCCCAGTTTGGGGTACATTGAGCAGCATTGCCCAATGCAGTCCTAATGCATAGACAAGGCAATTTTCCGTCTTATTGTTTCCGTATACACCAATGTAGGACAGGTTGCATTTTGTGACATTTAAAAAAAAGGAGAAATGTAAACAATGCGAAGCTTTGCAACAATGCATCACACTGCCTATACATAATGTACACCAGCGAGCACGCATTATATTCTTCTTATTATTATACAGGATTTGTATAGCACCAACGGTTTACACAATACTTTCCAACATGAAGGCAGACAGTACAATTACAGTACAATTCAGGAGGAATCAGGTCTCTGCTTGTTATTATATAGAGTATAACACATGCTCTCTGGTGTAAACGGGCCACGAAGGGTTAAATAAGCCCAACAATGTAGTAGAAAGCAGAAAATGTGTTGATGGAAAAGGACGCAAGCTTGTTAACGCGATGACACTGTATATGTATAGGAAAAGAAGGCAGACTGAGTCTGCAGTGACACGATGAGGTAGAAGGAAGCGGTGTGTAGGCAGACATATAATTAGACGCTTGCTTCCTGTGGAAGGCTCTTGTCATACTATACAAGCCCCCGTGGACCCACCCCGGTGCTGTACGTCACACACAGATTGGACACAAAACACACACTGCTACATTGGAAAGCTGCTCACACTTTCACTTCTATGGTGTGGAAAGTCTGAGGACAGCCACATGAGAATGACTTAGTCATTCTAAACACCCCGCAAGAAAGGGCACCC
>CM053034.1:165153433-165396548 GCA_028564925.1 Lithobates sylvaticus | reverse complement strand
CCTCTCCTTGATCCGAAGAACACGAGGATCCTTCCGCAGGCTTTGCAGGATCAGGGAGGCCATGCAGCGTAGGTTAGCTGAGGCATTCGGTCCGGAGTCTTCTGGGTCACTGAGGATGACATGATCGCCAGCCACCTCCTCCCAGCCACGTACAAGTCCACTGGTTTGTTGGGACTGTACATCATCCCTAAAGACTGCTGCTGCTGATGCTGAGTGCCAGGCTCCACCTCCATGCTCACACAATCCTCCTCCTCCTCCTCCTCCTCCTCATCCTCTTCCTGTGTGATGGGTGGGACAGAAGGAACACTGTCCGGATAAAGGGGGCCTTGAGAGGCAAGGAAGTCCTCCTCTTCCTGCCTCTGTTCTGCCTCAAGTGCCCTGTCCATTATCCCATGCAGCGTATGCTCCAACAGGTGGACAAGAGGGACAGTGTCACTGATGCATGCACTGTCACTGCTCACCATCCTCGTGGCCTCCTCAAATGGTGAGAGGACAGTGCATGCATCCTGATCATGCTCCACTGACGTGGGGAAAAAAAGCCAAGCTCCCCTGACCCTGTCCTGGTGCCGTAGTCGCAAAGGTACTCATTGATGGCCCTCTGCTGCGTGTGCAGTCGCTGCAGCATGGCCAACGTTGAGTTCCACCTGGTGGGCATGTCACATATTAGGCGGTTCTTGGGCAGGTTCAGCTCCTTTTGCAGCTCAGTCAGCCGAGCACTGGCATTATAAGATCGGCGGAAATGCACACAGACTTTCCTGGCCTGCCTCAGGACATCCTGTAAGCCTGGGAACCTGCCCAAGAACCGCTGCACCACCAGGTTGAGGACGTGAGCCATGCAGGGCACATGGGTGAGCTGCCCCTGTCGCAGAGCGGAGAGGAGGTTGGTGCATTGTCAGAAACGACCATTCCTGGCTTAAGCTGACGTGGCGTCAACCACCTCTCGGCCTGCCCCTGCAGAGCTGCCAGAACCTCTGGCCCAGTGTGGCTCCTGTCCCCCAAACACACCAGCGCAAGCACGGCATGGCATCTTTTTGCCTGCGTACTTGCGTAGCCCCTTGTACGCCTACGGAGCACCGCTGGTTCCAAGGACAGAGCACTGGAGGAAGAAGAAGAGGAGGGGGTGGAGGAGAGAGGTGTGTCACAACCAGTAGCAGTAGTAGCGTTTTGGAGGCGTGGTGGCGGAACAACCTCCAACACTACTGCACCTTGTCCTGCATCCCTCCCAGCTGCCAATAGAGTGACCCAATGGGCCGTGAAAGAAAGGTACCGTCCCCTGTCCATGCCTGCTGGACCATGAGTCAGCGGTAATATGCACCTTACCGCTGACCGCCCTGTCCAGCGAGGCATGGACATTGCCTTCCACATGCCGGTAGAGAGACGGAATCGCCTTCCGTGAGAAAAAGTGGCGTTTGGGAACCTGCCACTGAGGAACCGCACATTGAACAAACTCACGGAAGGGGGCCGAGTCTACCAACTGAAAAGGCAGCAGTTGAAGTGCTAGCAATTTAGCCAAGCTAGCATTCAACCGCTGGGCATGTGGATGGCTGGGAGTGTACTTCTTTCTACGGTCCAGCAGCTGGGGCAGGGAAATTTGCCTGCTGCAATCGGACGTCGGTGTACTGCAAGTACTTGGTTGTGACACACCTAATTCTACACCTTCAGTCCTCTCAGAGCAGCTTTCAGAGAGGACTGAAGGTGTAGTGGGGATGGAGATCCCAGCTGATGAGGAGCAAGGAGAGGTCTGCTTAGTTCTTTGGTGTGGGTCTTTTATGTGTGCCTGCCAACGAGCTGCATGGCAGGTCGACATATGTCTGGTCATGCTTGTGGTGCCCAAGCGGCTGATGTTTTGGCCACGCGAGATACGCTTGAGACAAATATTGCAAATAGCAGTGGTGCGATCTGATGCACTCGTCTCAAAAAAGGCCCACACCAAAGAACTTTTCTGAAAACGTGCAGAGGCAGCGCCCTGCACAGGCGGAGCTCTGCGGTGTTGTACAGTTGCTGTGCTGGCCTCTACCTGGCCTCCAGGGGGCATCCTGCCTCGTTGGACATGTGACGCCGCATCCTCCTCCTCCTCGTCCTCCTCCTCATCCTCTCTCCCTTCAGGCACCCACGTGGAGTCAGTGACCTCATCATCCCCTCCCTCTTCACCACTAGAGCAAACCTGGCAGTAAGCTGCAGCTGGTGGAACAGTACTGCCAGATTCCTCAAGCTGGGTATCATCATCCGAGCCTTCGAATCGTTGGGCATCCTCCTGGAGCATGTACCCAACACTGTGCTCAAAGAGTTCGGGGGACTCCTCAGGAGGACATGGTGGGTCTAGGGAAGGGGTGGCTGATGATGCCATTGAGTACGCGTTGGCAGCTGCTCTGCCAGTACCCTGAGCCTGGGTGAGAGAGGATGAGGAGGATGAGGAGGGCTTGGTCATCCATTCTACCAAGCCTTCAGCATGATGCGGCTCCACATGTCCAGCTGCCGAAAACAAAGATGCGCGTGTCCCATGGCCACGTGCTGATGACGATGCACGACCACGTCCACGGCCACGGCCACGACCACTAGAAACAGAGCCTGCCTGCCCTGTGTTCTTGGCTCTGCACGCTCTGCCTCCCCTTGGCGGTCTTCCAGCCATTGTAGTCGGTAGTCCTGTGGGTGCTGCTGAGAAGAAAATATAGGAGCTCTGTGTGATGCCACTAACACACTAGAAGTCCTATGGGTGCTTCTGCAAAGAAAATAGAGGAGCTCTGTGTGATGCCACTAACACACTAGAAGTCCTGTGGGTGCTGCTGAGAAGACAATATAGGAGCTCTGTGTGATGCCACTAACACACTAGAAGTCCTATGGGTGCTTCTGCAAAGAAAATAGAGGAGCTCTGTGTGATGCCACTAACACACTAGAAGTCCTGTGGGTGCTGCTGAGAAGACAATATAGGAGCTCTGTGTGATGCCACTAACACACTAGAAGTCCTATGGGTGCTTCTGCAAAGAAAATAGAGGAGCTCTGTGTGATGCCACTAAACACACTAGAAGTCCTGTGGGTGCTGCTGAGAAGACAATATAGGAGCTCTGTGTGATGCCACTAACACACTAGAAGTCCTATGGGTGCTTCTGCAAAGAAAATAGAGGAGCTCTGTGTGATGCCACTAACACACTAGAAGTCCTGTGGGTGCTGCTGAGAAGAAAATATAGGAGCTCTGTGTGATGCCACTAACACACTAGAAGTCCTATGGGTGCTTCTGCAAAGAAAATAGAGGAGCTCTGTGTGATGCCACTAACACACTTCAAGTCCTATAGGTGCTTCTGGGAACAAAATATAGGATCTCTGTGTGATGGGACTAACACACTTCAAGTCCTATGGGTGCTTCTGGGAAGAAAATATAGGTCTGTGTGATGGGGACTAACACACTTCAAGTCCTATAGGTGCTTCTGGGAACAAAATATAGGATCTCTGTGTGATGGGACTAACACACTTCAAGTCCTATAGGTGCTTCTGGGAAGAAAATATAGGTCTGTGTGATAGGACTAACACACTTCAAGTCCTATAGGTGCCTCTGGGAACAAACTATATGATCTCTGTGTGATGGGACTAACACACTTCAAGTCCTATAGGTGCTTCTGGGAAGAAAATATAGGTCTCTGTGTGATGGGACTAACACACTTCAAGTCCTATAGGTGCTTCTGGGAACAAAATATATGATCTCTGTGTGATGGGACTAACACACTTCAAGTCCTATGGGTGCTTCTGGGAAGAAAATATAGGTCTGTGTGATGGGACCAACACACTTCAAGTCCTATAGGTGCTTCTGGAAACAAAATATAGGATTTCTGTGTGATGGGACTAACACACTTCAAGTCCTATAGGTGCTTCTGGGAACAAAATATATGATCTCTGTGTGATGGGACTAACACACTTCAGTCCTATAGGTGCTTCTGGGAAGAAAATGTAGGTCTGTGTGATGGGACTAACACACTTCAAGTCCTATAGGTGCTTCTGGGAACAAAATATATGATCTCTGTGTGATGGGACTAACACACTTCAAGTCCTATGGGTGCTTCTGGGAAGAAAATATAGGTCTGTGTGATGGGACTAACACACTTCAAGTCCTATAGGTGCCTCTGGGAACAAAATATATGATCTCTGTGTGATGGGACTAACACACTTCAAGTCCTATAGGTGCTTCTGGGAACAAAATATAGGTCTGTGTGATGGGACTAACACACTTCAAGTCCTATAGGTGCTTCTGGGAACAAAATATAGGATCTCTGTGTGATGGGACTAACACACTTCAAGTCCTATGGGTGCTTCTGGGAACAAAATATAGGTCTGTGTGATGGGACTAACACACTTCAAGTCCTATAGGTGCTTTCTGGGAACAAAATATAGGATCTCTGTGTGATGGGACTAACACACTTCAAGTCCTATGGGTGCTTCTGGGAAGAAAATATAGGTCTGTGTGATGGGACTAACACACTTCAAGTCCTATAGGTGCCTCTGGGAACAAAATATATGATCTCTGTGTGATGGGACTAACACACTTCAAGTCCTATGGGTGCTTCTGGGAACAAAATATAGGTCTGTGTGATGGGACTAACACACTTCAAGTCCTATAGGTGCTTCTGGGAAAAAAATATAGGATCTCTGTGTGATGGGACTAACACACTTCAAGTCCTATGGGTGACCCCACAAAATCCTTAGAGGAACTCATGAATCTTGTATCTGCATTTGGACAGCTCTCTGGGTTTCGCATCAACTGGGAGAAATCGATGTTAATGCCGCTACATAATGCAAACACTTCTTTACCAGACTGTGCTAAACAAATTCAAATAAAACACAGAATTAGGTACTTAGGGATTGAGGTAACACGGAAAGTGGGGGACTATATTGACCTTAACCTTAGACCATTATTGACTAGGCTCAAAGATAAATGTCAGACCTGGTGCAAACTTCCATTAACCGTGATTGGAAGGGCAAATCTTATAAAGATGATCTGGGCCCCACAATTATTATATATTTTTCACAACTGCCCGATGTGGATAGCTGCATTTTGGTTTAAAAGGATAGAATCGCTTTTTCGCGAACTTATCTGGAAGAAAAAATATGCACGTATTAAACTAACAACTTTAATGCTGGCCAAAGATGAGGGGGGACTCGCTATTCCACATCCAAAAAATTATTTTTTGGCCTCACAAGCCCAGCATTTCTATGGCTGGACAGAAGTAGATGAGAATGATCCGATACAAGCATTATCACTCCCACTGGGTAAAGGATACTCATTGATGTCCCTACTAGAGACAAAAACTTTTCAAAAAGATAAGAAATTCATAACAGGCGGACTATTTAATAAGGTATGGCTAGCAATAAAAAAGATTACTAGTATTGCTGGCTATACCTCCTATACACCAATATGGAATAACGCAAATTATGAGGAAGTACAGAGATTGGAGGGATTTGGGTTTTGGCAAACTCAGGGGCTGAGATTTGTGGAACAACTGTTTTGGAATGATAATATAAAATCATTTGCGCAAATATCTGAGGAATTTAGGATTCCAAGACAGAGGTTCTTTCAATATCTCCAGCTTAGACATGCCTTTCATGTCCAGGCCCGTACATCTGTATTTATGCTTAACGAATCCAAAATAACAACACTGTTGAAGAAAAGGGACCAAAAGAAGGGACTTATATCTAAAATTTATGAGATAATGCAGAAAAAATTTGAGGAAGAGGTAGAGGTGCCGGCTAGGAAGCAATGGGAGCGAGACCTGGGAGCACTGACTGATGCTCAGTGGTCGGAGGTCTTGTCTGCGATCCCAAAGGTATCACTGTCGGATACTCAAAAACTAACACAAATCTTTATTACGCATAGATCATACTATACACCTGAGAAATTATTTAAGTGGAAACGCAGAGAGTCCCCTCTATGCCCTCGATGTAGTGGCGCACCGGCTAATTTAATACACATGTTGTGGAGATGTCCCAAACTCCATCGATATTGGCAGGATATAATCCAAAATATAAATAGTGTACTAGGAATAGAAATGTTATTAGATCCAAATCTATGCTTATTAAATATAGTGGCGGAACCAAATATCTCAAAAAATATCCATACCGCACTGACGAGAGGCCTATTTCAGGCACGAAAATTAATAGCCCAGAAATGGATATCTATATATCCTCCGACGGTTGAAGAATGGAGAACACAAATAAAAGAAACTATATTAAAGGAGGAATTTATTTATACACATAGAGGGAGTCGAGACAAATTTGATGCTATTTGGAAAAGATGGGTAGAGACCTGGGATAATGAAAATAAAAGGTGAACCAACATGGGTAGAGGTTGATATTTGGAGGGGATGGGGGGAGGGGCTGAGGGGGCTGGAGGAGGTGAATACAGGTGGAGGCGGCAGAGGAAAAAATTCTCCCCTTTTTTTTTTTTTTTTTTTTTTTTTATTTTTTCTTATTATTATTAGTATTATTATTGTTTTTTTTTTTTTTTTTCCTTATTATTATTTTATTTTAGTATTATTATTATTATTAATTTTTTTTTTTTTTTTTGGGGGGGGGGGGGGGGGGGCGAGTGGGGGGCTGGTGTGGTAGATGAATGCTAGAAGTTTATGTATCTGGGATGAAATGTATGCTTAAATGTATAACTTGTATTGTTATGAAAAGAATTAAAATAAAAAAAGTACTGAATTAAAAAAAAAAAAGTCCTATGGGTGCTTCTGGGAACAAAATATAGGTCTGTGTGATGGGACTAACACACTTCAAGTCCTATAGGTGCTTCTGGGAACAAAATATAGGATCTCTGTGTGATGGGACTAACACACTTCAAGTCCTATGGGTGCTTCTGGGAAGAAAATATAGGTCTCTGTGATGGGACTAACACACTTCAAGTCCTATAGGTGCTTCTGGGAACAAAATATATGATCTCTGTGTGATGGGACTAACACACTTCAAGTCCTATAGGTGCTTCTGGGAACAAAATATAGGATCTCTGTGTGATGGGACTAACACACTTCAAGTCCTATGGGTGCTTCTGGGAAGAAAATATAGGTCTCTGTGATGGGACTAACACACTTCAAGTCCTATAGGTGCTTCTGGGAACAAAATATATGATCTCTGTGTGATGGGACTAACACACTTCAAGTCCTATAGGTGCTTCTGGGAACAAAATATATGATCTCTGTGTGATGGGACTAACACACTTCAAGTCCTATAGGTGCTTCTGGGAAGAAAATGTAGGTCTGTGTGATGGGACTAACACACTTCAAGTCCTATAGGTGCTTCTGGGAACAAAATATATGATCTCTGTGTGATGGGACTAACACACTTCAAGTCCTATGGGTGCTTCTGGGAAGAAAATATAGGTCTCTGTGATGGGACTAACACACTTCAAGTCCTATAGGTGCTTCTGGGAACAAAATATATGATCTCTGTGTGATGGGACTAACACACTTCAAGTCCTATGGGTGCTTCTGGGAAGAAAATATAGGTCTGTGTGATGGGACTAACACACTTCAAGTCCTATAGGTGCTTCTGGGAACAAAATATATGATCTCTGTGTGATGGGACTAACACACTTCAAGTCCTATAGGTGCTTCTGGGAAGAAAATGTAGGTCTGTGTGATGGGACTAACACACTTCAAGTCCTATAGGTGCTTCTGGGAACAAAATATATGATCTCTGTGTGATGGGACTAACACACTTCAAGTCCTATAGGTGCTTCTGGGAAGAAAATATAGGTCTGTGTGATGGGACTAACACACTTCAAGTCCTATAGGTGCCTCTGGGAACAAAATATAGGATCTCTGTGTGATGGGACTAACACACTTCAAGTCCTATAGGTGCTTCTGGGAAGAAATTTAGGTCTGTGTGATGGGACTAACACACTTCAAGTCCTATAGGTGCTTCTGGGAACAAAAATATATGATCTCTGTGTGATGGGACTAACACACTTCAAGTCCTATGGGTGCTTCTGGGAAGAAAATATAGGAGCTCTGCCTGCCTGCCACGAACACACTACAAGTCCTATAGGTGCTTCTGGGAACAAAATATAGGAGCTCTGCCTGCCTGCCAGGAACACACTACAAGTCCTATAGGTGCTTCTGGGAACAAAATATAGGAGCTCTGCCTGCCTGCCACGAACACACTACAAGTCCTATAGGTGCTTCTGGGAACAAAATATAGGAGCTCTGCCTGCCTGCCACGAACACACTACAAGTCCTATAGGTGCTTCTGGGAACAAAATATAGGAGCTCTGCCTGCCTGCCCACGAACACACTACAAGTCCTATAGGTGCTTCTGGGAACAAAATACAGGAGCTCTGTTTGCTGCCAGTGCCTGCCTGCCACGAACACACTACAAGCCCCTCTTTCTAAATCAATCTTTCTAAATGAATCTATCTAACTCAATCTCTCTAAGTAAATCTCTGTAACTAAATCCAGCAGAGTGACACAGAACGATCCTGCTCTATCTACGCCGGAACAGCATGTGACCGGCGCAGACGGCGTGGCGGCCTTTTATAAGAGGGGGCGTGTACTAAAGCCCCTGAGCTGTAATTGGCTACAGGCGTCCTGCCTGTAGCCAATTATGGCTCTTCGAGTTTCCGGCGCTGTGATTGGCCAAGCATGCGGGGTCACAGTGCATGCTGGCCAATCATCAGCCAGCAAAGCACTGCGCCGGCCGCGCCGGCCGCAATGCATTGCGGGGCCGCTCGCATCACACGAACGTGATGCGAGCGGCCAAAATAGTTCTGGGCTCGCCGATCGAGCGAACACCCGGTGCTCGATGCGAACATGGGTTTGCATCGAGCACCGGGCCCATCCCTAGTGCTGATCTATAAGGCTATACATGCCTCCTGCATGTATCCTTACCTGTCAAATATCTCCCCTTTAGCTGTTTGGATCCCTGCTCTGGATTCTGTGGACAGGTCTGTTGTCTGGAGCTCGGTAAGTGGAGTCGTGATGTCAGTAGACTCCCCGCCCACCTCTACACTCCCCTTGGCCAGGCATTGATATTTCATACACTGAACTTCTGCTGGTCTCGTTAATTATGCCCCATGATCACTAACATCCAGTCAAAACCCAGGGAAGTCACCACATGACTTCAGCATGCCCAATCATGCTGAGGTGGGAAGCAGCCAATTCTGGGAGAGCTGGATAAGAAAGGAGGAGGAGATGTGAAGTACACAGAATGCCTCTCTTACACTACCTGCATGAGATTAGGAAATCACCTGTCACTCACAGCAAGGGGGAAGAAATGGACACCTATTTCTCTATGTGTCTGTTTTTATCTTACTGAAAAAAGATAAGAGGATTGCTCAGAGCTGGATTAACCCTTTGTGGCAAGGCTGGGCACAGATGAAAAGACATCCTCTGCTGTAACAGATATGAGTCTTAATGAAAAAAATTTTGGGGGGGTTTACATCCACTTTAAGGTCAGCTCATGATAAATAGGGGCAAACACAAAAGTCTTGTGTTTATAATTTTGATCAGTGTATATATAAATAGTGTATATATATGTATAGGGGTGAGCTTCTTCTTTGGGGGTTGCAAATCTTTGAGTGTGGGACTTTTCTGTTTTTAGGGAATAATACCCTAAAAATTATTTTAATGAATTTGTAAGAAAGATTTTCTTTTCAAAGAATGTATGTGTATTGGTGAATCATTCTGATGGAAGGTTGTTGACTCAACGCTCCCTCCTGCTCTAATGCCGTGTGCGCGGTGCGCAATGACTTATATAGGCATGGGGCGGGGTCACCGGGCGATGTCATCTGGTGACCCCGCCCAATCTGTCACACCCGGGACTCCGACGTCAGAAGGGCTGGGGTCATCAAATGACATCACGCGGTGACCCCGCCCCATGCCTATATACCTCATGCAAATTTTTTTACATTTTCGCTAGGTTCCCCCCTCAAGATTCCCAGCACACAAGTCGGATTCTCTTGATCCGACTTCTGGTGTGACCTCTATTCAAATCATTGGGCTCCCACAGGGAACCATTGATTTTTAATAGAGACAGAGAAACGCGTCTGAAAACCAGCGCGGATTTATGTGCATCGAATTCAATGCAAAACGCGGATAAAAACGCTGCTTTTTTCCTGGCGTCTGTACTGGCTTTACAGCCCGTTTTTTAAAACGTCCGTGGGCATGTAGCCTTAATGTCCTTTTTTACAGTAATTTGGGATGATGTGTTGATCTAACAACTGAACTCACTTTTCTATGTTTATGCTGCTGCAATTGTGCATTGAGGTGAAGGCAGCAAGATCATTTTTGACTGAAGCACCCCCCTTACCCCTATAAATGAAAGCCATTGGCTTCTATGGCGTGGTGCATGTCATTATTCCTCTTTGCACTGCCATAAGCCAAATAGTTTCGTAACACTGGAATGTTCCTGCGTTTTGCTCAGACTGAGAACATTTTCTAATCATATAACTTCTTCCAGGAGAGACAATGTTCTGTCCAAAAAGGAATATTGCTTACAACTCAGATGTGATTTATGTAACACGAAATGGTCAATCCTTCACCACTAACCTTTTACCGTAGCCTGGCGATCGATCACTGCAGACAAAATATGGATCTCTCTGCTCTTAGATTAACAACAAACTAAAGACATCTTTAAAGTTTCTAACTGAACCGGAACAGTGAAAAGATATCAGCTAAGACGTTTGATCAAGGCACAGCTGTCCTGAGAAAGTAACGAGGTAATGCAATTGTTCAAAGGAAAGTTTTAACCCAGAAAAGTGTATCATCGGGTTTCAAATAAATCAAAAGTGCATTTCAGTTTTTTTTTTTCAGTTACACAGGACTATGGGAAAAGATTACTGGAACTAAAGAAAGAAAAAAAATCATCATAAACCTATTACTGGCCGTCACACCAATATGGGGTGTATTTATTAAAAAAATGTGCACAGTAATTCTCAAATTGAAAGTGTTTGTACATTTGTTTTGTTCAAATAGAGAAAAAAAACTATGTTATTAGGCTATTTTCTGTGCTGGATAAATGTTTCAAATTGTTTTAAAAAGGAAAATTATGCTTTTGGTCACTAGATGGCTCTAAGTATCATTACCGATCATGCTTTGCACCATCTAGTGGCCAAATGTCATATTTTCTATTTTATATCAATGAAAAACATTTATCCAGCACAGGAAATAACATTTGTCTTTTGCCCCATTCGGACAGGACACATGTACATGCACTTTTACTGGGTGAATTGCTAGGCAAATTTGTTATAAATGCACCCCAAAATGTGCAGATACACCTCTGCCTTGAATCTTCCCTTCAGCCCCCTCTAGTGATGGCTGGGAGCAACTGCTGTAGGAAGCATAGATGTAGCCACATTGCTATCAGGTTGCAAGGACAAGTAAGAATTATACAAATAATAAGCTGTGAAAAGAAAGTTGTTTCGTAATCTGGGAGGTCCTACATGTACAAAGTCCTACAATGTACCCCATACCCATTCACATAGGGGGGGTCGGGATCTTTGGGCCCCCTTGTTAAAGTATCAAGGAAGGGTATCAAAGTGACTCCTAAGTCACTTTTCTGAGTCACTTTCCTGAGTCACTTTTCTGATTCACTTTCCTAAGTCCCTTGCCTGAGTCACTTTCCTAAGTCCCCTGCCTGAGTCACTTTCCTAAGTCACTTTTCTGAGTTGCTTTCCTGAGTCGATTATCTTAGTCGCTTTCCTAAGTCACTTTACTGAGTCACTTTTCTGAGTCACATTCCTAAGTCCTTTGCCTGAGTCCCTTGCCTGAATCACTTTCCTAAGTCACTTTTCTGAGTTGGGCTCAACAATGGGCTCAACATGCCTCTCAGCAAATAGCTTGGGGTGTCTACTTTCCAAAATGGGGGGTAATTTGGGGGGGGGGGGTTGAACTGTCCTGGCATTTTATGCACAACATTTAGAAGCTTATGTCACACATCACCCACTCTTCTAACCACTTGAAGACAACGCCCTTTCTGGCACTTTTTGTTTACATGAAAACAATTGGCGTCTATTAGACCCTAGATCTTTCCTCTGCCCTCAAAGCATCTGACCACACCAAGATCGGTGTGATAAAATGCTTTCCCAATTTCCCAATGGCGCTGTTTATATCCAGGAGGGGGAACATTCCCTCCCACTGCTTGTAAAAGCAGTCTAGAGGCTAATTAGCCGCTAGGACTGCTTTTACATGAAAGCTGATCACTGGCTGAAAAGAATGACACCAAGATGATACCTAAACCTGCAGGCATCATTATGGTATAACCATTCAAAGTCCAGCAACATACCAGTACGTTGTTGGTCCTTGTTGGACATATATTGTAATCTTTTTTTTCATGCAGCCTGTTGGCTGAATGAAAAAAAGAGATTGATCGGTGGGTATGCCCACCATTAGAATACCTCCCTTCATCCACCCACTTCTAATGATGGGCATACATAAACCATTTATATATGCCGAAGCATGGGGGCATCCTTCCACAAAAAAAGTTATGCCGCGTACACACGGTCGGACTTTTTCACGGGCAAGCCTTCGTCTGAATTTTCGACCGTATGTACGCGGCATTAGGAGCAAATCGCTCCTCCGCCCTGCTGCCCCCATGCTTCGGCATATATGCTCTTTTTTTTTAACTGTGGTGGTGAAATCACCTCCTACAGTGTTGGAGTCACGGCTTTATGTATGGTGGGAGCAAACGCTGTCAAGATAAATAAATCCACGCTGCAACTGAATGGCGTACCTGCTAAGCAAATTATGGTTAACATTAAAACAAAGTAACATTACAGTATAACAGTAAGACCTTACCATACCATACCTGCAAAGCAAATGCCAAAAAAAAACATAGTAAAAAATAAAAAATTTTTTAACGCAACCTGTGCCTAAAATATATATATATGCCGAAGCATGGGGGCATCCTCCCGCAGAAAAGTTATGCCGCGTACACACGGTCGGACTTTTCCACGGGCAAGCCTCCATCGGAATTTCGACCGTATGTATGCGGCATTAGGAGCAAATCGCTCCTCCGCCCCTGCTGCCCCATGCTTCGGCATATATGCTCTTTTTTTTTAACTGTGGTGGTGAAATCACCTTCTACAGCGTTGGAGTCATGGCTTTATGTATCGTGGGAGCAAACGCTGTTGCTGTCAAGATAAATAAATCCACGCTGCAACTGAATGGCGTACCTGCTAAGAAAATTATGGTTAACATTGAAACAAAGTAACATTACAGTAAAACAGTAAGACCTTACCATACCATACCTGTAAAAAAACAAATACCAAAAAAAACCATAGTAAAAAATAAAATTTTTTTTAACGCAACCTGTGCCTAAAATATATATATGCCAAAGCATGGGGGCATCCTCCCGCAAAAAAGTTATGCCGCGTACACACGGTCGGACTTTTCCACGGGCAAGCCTCCTGTCGGAATTTTGACCGTATGTACGTGGCATTAGGAGCAAATCGCTCCTCCGCCCTGCTGCCCCCATGCTTCGGCATATATGCTCTTTTTTTTTAACTGTGGTGGTGAAATCACCTCCTACAGCGTTGGAGTCACGGCTTTATGTATCGTGGGAGCAAACGCTGTTGCTGTCAAGATAAATAAATCCACGCTGCAACTGATTGGCGTACCTGCTAAGCAAATTATGGTTAACATTAAAACAAAGTAACATTACAGTATAACAGTAAGACCTTACCATACCATACCTGCAAATTAAATACCAAAAAAAAGCATAGTAAAAAATAAACATTTTTTAACACAACCGGTGCCTAAAATATATATATGCCGAAGCATGGGGGCATCCTCCCGCAAAAAAGTTATGCCCCGTACACACGGTCAGACTTTTCCACGGGCAAGCCTCCGTCGGAATTTCGACCTTATGTACGCAGCATTAGGAGCAAATCGGTCCTCAGCCCCGGCTGCCCCCATGCTTCGGCATATATGCTCTTTTTTTTTTAACTGTGGTGGTGAAATCACCTCCTACAGTGTTGGAGTCACGGCTTTATGTATCGTGGGAGTAAAAGCTGTTGCTGTCAAAATAAATAAATCCACGCTGCAGCTGAATGGCGCACCTGAAAACAAAAATATGGTTAACAATAAAACACAGTAAACAGTAAAGTATAAAGAAATTACATACCTGAAAAGCAAGCATGATAAAACATAATAAAACATTGCAGAATAGAAACCAGTAAAAAAGAGCAACAATAGAGAGAGAATAAAGAGAAAGAGAACAATAGAACAACAACAATTTTTGTTTTTTTTATTTAATATTTTTTTTGTGTTTTTTTTTTTGTACGGTTTTTTTTTACACTTTTTTTGTAACTGTAATTTTAACAACTGTAACAGTTTGGGTCTCTCAAAATGCAATGGCATCTTGGGGGAACCTGTGTAAGTGTATCCTAGTCTGTGAAATGCTGTACCCTACAGTAAAACTTCACTAGTGTGTACCTGACACTATATAAAAACCTGACAGGGAACCTAAATAACTAAATAACTAACTGGTTACCAGCGTCACCAGTGACACTTATACAGTGATCGCTGGTGAAAGAGTTAACTCTAGGGGCAATCAGGGGGTTTAAAACCTTTATTTAGGTTGTATATGGGGTTAACTGACCTATAAAAACTTATAAACCTATATAAACCTGGCGATGAACCTAAAAAAATATCTGGGGGTCCCCTTGTTAAAGGGGGCTTCCAGATTCCGATAAGCCCCCCGCCCGCAGACCCCCACAACCAATGGCCAGGGTTGTGGGGATGAGGCCCTTGTCCTCATCAACATGGGGACAAGGTGCTTTGGGGGGGACCCCAAAGCACCCTCCCAATGTTGAGGGCATGTAGCCTGGTACGGTTCAGGAAGGAGGGGGGGCGCTCTCGTCCCCCTCTTTTCCTGCGGCCTGCCATGTTGCGTGCTCGGATAAAGGGTATGGTATGGATTTTGAGGGGGACCCAACGCCATTTTTTTTTGGCCGGGGTTCCCTTAAAATCCATCCCAGACCTGAAGGGTCTGGTATGGATATTTAGGGGGGACCCCACGCCATTTTTTTTATATTTTTTTGGCTGGGGTTCTTCTTAATATCCATAGCGGACCTGAAGGGTCTGGTTATTGAATTTGGGGGGACCCCCATGCTTTTTTTTTTTATCAATGAATGACTGTTCTCTGTGTTACGGAGCCGAAAATTCATTAGCTGGCAATAGCTTTTTTTCCTGCAAAAATGACACTTTGTCATTCGAATCATTCGAATTCATTCGAATCATTCGTTATATCCGCTATAATAATTTCTTTCTAATTAGTTGAAATTCGATATTGGTAGTTTGATTCGAATAATTTGGAGCTGATATTCGTCAACGGAATTTTTCCTGCAAAAATGACACTTTGCATTCGAATCATTCGAATTCATTCGAATCATTCGTTATATCCGCTATAATAATTTCTTTCATATTAGTTGAAATTCGATATTTGGTAGTCGGATTCAAATACTTTGGCGACGAAATTCGTAAACGGAATTTCGTATTCCGTACGGAATTCGTATTCGAAAAAATTCGTACTACGGATTCGTAAATTCGTATAAATTTCGAAAAAAATTGGTACTGAAAGGAAATAAATGTAGATTATTTAGGGGTCTCTCTCTCTGCTATGGTGTACTTTCCAATCCCGAAAACAGGCCTGTGAGATTCGCCCTTTGAGACAATGAAACATACAGCAAGGTTCTCTCCAAGCAAATCTAATCTTTATTCTTGGGTGTGAATATAAAAGGGGCTTTCAGAAAGTACCGCCCTTTGACAGATTATCCAATCATATACAGTGGTGTGAAAAAGTGTTTGCCCCCTTCTCATTTCCTGTTCCTTTGCATGTTTGTCACACTTAAGTGTTTCGGAACATCAAACCAATTTAAACAATAGTCAAGGACAACACAAGTAAACACAAAATGCAATTTGTAAATGAAGGTGTTTATTATTAAAGGTGAAAAAAAATCCAAACCATCATGGCCCTGTGTGAAAAAGTGATTGCCCCCTAAACCTAATAACTGGTTGGGCCACCCTTAGCAGCAACAACTGCAACCAAGCGTTTGCGATAACGTGCAATGAGGCTTTTACAGCGTCCTGGAGGAATTTTTGCCCACTCATCTTTGCAGAATTGTCCTAATTCAGTTACATTAGAGGGTTTTCGAGCATGAACGGCCTTTTTAAGGTCATACCACAACATCTCAATAGGATTCAGGTCTGGACTTTGGCTAGGCCACTCCAAAGTCTTCATTTTGTTTTTCTTCAGCCATTCGGTGGTGGACTTGCTGGTGTGTTTAGGATCATTGTCCTGCTGCAGAACCCAAGTTCGTTTCAGCTTGAGTACACGAACAGATGGTCGGACATTCTCCTTCAGGATCTCTTGGTAGACAGCAGAATTCATAGTTCCTTTTATCACGGCAAGTCTTCCAGGTCCTGAAGCAGCAAAACAGCCCCCAGACCATCACACTACCACCACCATATTTAACTGTTGGTATAATGTTCTTTTTCTGAAATGCAGTGTTCCTTCTACGCCAGATATACTTGGACACACACCTTCCAAAGAGTTCCACTTTTGTCTCATCGGTCCACAGAATGTTGTCCCAAAAGTCTTGGGGATCACCAAGATGTGTTGTGGAGAAATTGAGACGAGCTTTGATGTTCTTTTTGCTCAGCAGTGGTTTTCTCCTTGGAACTCTGCCATGCAGGCCATTTTTGCCCAGTCTTTTCCTGATGGTGGAGGCATGAACGCTGACCTTAAACTGAGGCAAGTGAGGCCTGCATTTCCTTGGACGTTGTAGTGGGGTCTTTTGTGACCTCTTGGATGAGTCGTCGCTGCGCTCTTGGGGTAATTTTGGGCGCCGGCCACTCCTGGGAAGGTTCACCACTGTTCCATGTCTTCGCCATTTGTGGATAATGGCTCTCACTGTGGTTCGCTGGATTCCCAAAGCTTTGGAAATGGCTTTATAACCCTTTCCAGACTGATAGATCTCAATTACTTTCTTTCTCAATTGTTCCTGAATTTCTTTGGGTCTCGGCATGATGTGTAGCTTTTAAGGATCTTCTGGTGGACCTTACTGTGTCAAGCAGCTCCTATTTAAGTGATGCCTTGATTGTGAACAGGTGTGGCAATAATCAGGCCTGGGTGTGGCTAGAGAAATTGAACTCAGGTGTGGACAACCACAGTTATAGTATGTTTTAACAAGGGGGGCAATCACTTTTTCACACAGGGCCATGATGGTTTGGATTTTTTTTCACCTTTAATAATAAACACCTTCATTTACAAATTGCATTTTGTGTTTACTTGTGTTGTACTTGACTATTGTTTAAATAGGTTTGATGTTCCGAAACACTTAAGTGTGACAAACATGCAAAGGAACAGGAAATGAGGAAGGGGGCAAACACTTTTTCACACCACTGTAAGTACATTCTATACCCAAAGTGAAACTAATTATTTCTAAAATATCACGTGCTTTACAAGAAACGAAACTCAAGAGAAGATACCCTGAACAAGAGAAACAAAACTAAATTAGATTAGCAATACTTGAGCATATCTGACAGAAAATGGATGTTAGAGAGACACAAAATGGAAACTGACTATAATACAAAGAAGTAGTTAAGCTAAATAGCCCTTCAATCCCCTCTTAGATCATATAAGATGATCTCTACATTCTACGTTGTGTTTTAATACTTCTTTGGGGTTGTGGCATAGATTGCCTGATGACTCTTCATGTATGTCATGTAAGATAGAACCTTATCATCAGGAGATTGAAGGCGCGCAATTATGCAAGTGCAACATTTAAAACAGAGGTAAAGAATCAGAGCAAGGATAAATATCATAACAAGGACAATGTCTTTTAACCATGAAAATATACCTCCAAGCCCAAATCCTGCATTGGCAAATGGGCTCCATGTTTTAGCAATGTCCCTAGCTTCCTGTTGGAGCTGGCCTCTAGGGGATAGACATGTGCGATTCGTTTCGTACGAATTCGTAATTCGTACGAATTTTTCGAAATTCGTACGAATTTACGAATCTGTAGTACGAATTTTTTTTTTTACGAATTCCGTACGGAATACGAAATTCCGTTTTACGAATTTCGTCGCCGAATGATTCGAATGAATTCGAATGAATTCGAATGAATTCGAATGGATTCGAATGAATTCGAATGACAAAGTGTCATTTTTGCAGGAAAAATTCCGTTTACGAATTTCAGCTCCAAATTATTCGAATCCAACTACCAATATCAAATTTCAACTAATTCAAACAAAATTATTATAGCAGATATAACGAATGAATTCGAATGCATTCGAATGAATTCGAATGCATTCGAATGAATTCGAATGACAAAGTGTCATTTTTGCAGAAAAAAAGCTATTTAAAAAACAGTCATTCATTGATATAAAAAAAAAAAAAAGCGTAGGGGTCCCCCCAAATTCAATAACCAGGCCCTTCAGGTCTGGTATGGATATTAAGGGGGACCCCAGCCAAAAAAAAAAAAAAAAAATGGCGTGGGGTCCCCCCCAAATATCCATACCAGACCCTTCAGGTCTGGGATGGATTTTAAGGGGAACCCCGGCCAAAAAAAAATAAAAAAATGGCGTGGGGGTCCCCCTCAAAATCCATACCAGACCCTTTATCCGAGCACGCAACCTGGCAGGCCGCAGGAAAGGAGGGGGGGACGAGAGCGCCCCCCCTCTCGCCTGAACCGTACCAGGCCACATGCCCTCAACATTGGGAGGGTGCTTTGGGGTCCCCCCCAAAGCACCTTGTCCCCATGTTGATGAGGACAAGGGCCTCATCCCCACAACCCTGGCCGGTGGTTGTGGGGGTCTGCGGGCGGGGGGCTTATCGGAATCTGGAAGCCCCCTTTAACAAGGGGACCCCCAGATCCCGCCCCCCCCCCTGTGTGAAATGGTAAGGGGGTACAAAAGTACCCCTACCATTTCACCAAAAAAGTGGCAAAAATGGTAAAAATGACAGGAGACGGTCTTTGACAATTCCTTTATTAAAATCTTCTTTCTTCTGCTCTTCCTTCTTCCTTTCTTCATCTTCTCCTTCCGGCATCTTCTTCCATCGTCTTCTTCCTTCGATTCGCTTCTTCTTCCTCCGGTCTTCTCGTCCTTCTCGTCCGGCGTCGTCCTTCTCGTCCGGCATCGTCGTCTCTTCTCGCAGGCCGCTCCTCGCAATGGGAGGCTCCCGCTCTGTGAGGCTCCGCTCCGGGTGACAGGTCTTTTATAACGAAGGCACCTGGTGACCCCGCCCCCTCTGACGCACGGGGACGTCATGTGGAATTCCCTATGGCTTTCCCCATGACGTCAGAGGGGGGGCGGGGTCACCAGGTGCCTTCGTTATACAAGACCTGTCACCCGGAGCGGAGCCTCACAGAGCGGGAGCCTCCCATTGCGAGGAGCGGCCTGCGAGAAGAGACAACGATGCCGGACGAGAAGGACGACGCCGGACGAGAAGGACGAGAAGACCGGAGGAAGAAGAAGCGAATCGAAGGAAGAAGAAGATGGAAGAAGATGCCGGAAGGAGAAGATGAAGAAAGGAGAAAGAAGATTTTAATAAAGGAATTGTCAAAGACCGTCTCCTGTCATTTTTACCATTTTGTCACCTTTTTTGGTGAAATGGTAGGGGTACTTTTGTACCCCCTTACCATTTCACACAGGGGGGGGGCCGGGATCTGGGGGTCCCCTTGTTAAAGGGGGCTTCCAGATTCCGATAAGCCCCCCGCCCGCAGACCCCCACAACCACCGGGCACGGTTGTGGGGATGAGGCCCTTGTCCTCATCAACATGGGGACAAGGTGCTTTGGGGGGGACCCCAAAGCACCCTCCCAATGTTGAGGGCATGTGGCCTGGTACGGTTCAGGCGAGAGGGGGGGCGCTCTCGTCCCCCCCTCCTTTCCTGCGGCCTGCCAGGTTGCGTGCTCGGATAAGGGTCTGGTATGGATTTTATGGGGGACCCCACGCCATTTTTTTTGGCTAGGGTTCCCCTTAAAATCCATCCCAGACCTCAAGGGTCTGGTATGGATTTTGAGGGGGACCCTACGCCATTTTTTTTTTTTTTTTTGGCTGGGGGTCCCCCTTAATATCCATCCCAGACCTGAAGGGCCTGGTTATTGAATTTGGGGGGACCCCTACGCTTTTTTTTTATCAATGACTTCAATGAATGACAGTTCTCTGTATTACGGATCCAACAATTCATTTGCCGGCAAATAGCTGCGACTCGTGATTTTAAATAGTTTTTTTTTCCTGCAAAAATGACACTGTGCGGGAACAGTTCTCTATATTAGATATACTGAATCTCGAAGCATTCGAAGCATTCGTTATATCCGCTATTATAATTTCTTTCATGTTAGTTGAAATTAGATATTTGTTAGTTACAATACAACATTCGAATTGTTCTCTGTATTGCGGGAATCGGCAATTAGCCGCGAGTGATTTTAAATGTCTTTTTTTCCTGCAAAAATGACACATTGTACAGAGAGAGTTCTAAACACGGGAAACATGCGCCCTTCTATATACTATATACTCTATAGTATGCCTATGAAGGGGGTCATGTTTCCCGTGTTTACAACTCTCTCTTTACAATGTGTCATTTTTGCAGGAAAAAAAGACATTTAAAATCACTCGCGGCTAATTGCCGATTCCCGTAATACAGAGAACAATTCGAATGTTGTATTGTAACTAACAAATATGTAATTTCAACTAACATGAAAGAAATTATAATAGCGGATATAACGAATGCTTCGAATGATTCGAGATTCAGTATATCTAATATAGAGAACTGTTCCCGCACAGTGTCATTTTTGCAGGAAAAAAAAACTATTTAAAATCACGAGTCGCAGCTATTGCCGGCAAATGAATTGTTGGATCCGTAATACAGAGAACTGTCATTCATTGAAGTCATTGATAAAAAAATGCGTAGGGGTCCCCCCAAATTCAATAACCAGGCCCTTCAGGTCTGGGATGGATATTAAGGGGGACCCCAGCCAAAAAAAAAAAAAATGGCGTAGGGTCCCCCTCAAAATCCATATCAGACCCTAGAGGTCTGGGATGGATTTTAAGGGGAACCCTAGCCAAAAAAAATGGCGTGGGGTCCCCCATAAAATCCATACCAGACCCTTTATCCGAGCACGCAACCTGGCAGGCCGCAGGAAAGGAGGGGGGGACGAGAGCGCCCCCCCTCCCGCCTGAACCGTACCAGGCCACATGCCCTCAACATTGGGAGGGTGCTTTGGGGTCCCCCCCAAAGCACCTTGTCCCCATGTTGATGAGGACAAGGGCCTCATCCCCACAACCCTGGCCGGTGGTTGTGGGGGTCTGCGGGCGGGGGGCTTATCGGAATCTGGAAGCCCCCTTTAACAAGGGGACCCCCCAGATCCCGCCCCCCCCCTGTGTGAAATGGTAAGGGGGTACAAAAGTACCCCTACCATTTCACCAAAAAAGGTGACAAAAATGGTAAAAATGACAGGAGACAGTCTTTGACAATTCCTTTATTAAAATCTTCTTTCTTCTTTCTTCTGCTCTTCCTTCTTCCTTTCTTCATCTTCTCCTTCCGTCATCTTCTTCCATCTTCTTCTTCCTTCGATTCGCTTCTTCTTCCTCCGGTCTTCTCGTCCTTCTCGTCCGGCGTCGTCCTTCTCGTCCGGCATCGTCGTCTCTTCTCGCAGGCCGCTCCTCGCAATGGGAGGCTCCCGCTCTGTGAGGCTCCGCTCCGGGTGACAGGTCTTTTATAACGAAGGCACCTGGTGACCCCGCCCCCTCTGACGCACGGGGACGTCATGTGGAATTCCCTATGGCTTTCCCCATGACGTCAGAGGGGGGGCGGGGTCACCAGGTGCCTTCGTTATACAAGACCTGTCACCCGGAGCGGAGCCTCACATAGCGGGAGCCTCCCATTGCGAGGAGCGGCCTGCGAGAAGAGACGACGATGCCGGACGAGAAGGACGACGCCGGACGAGAAGGACGAGAAGACCGGAGGAAGAAGAAGCGAATCGAAGGAAGAAGAAGATGGAAGAAGATGCCGGAAGGAGAAGATGAAGAAAGGAAGACCAGAAGAAAGAAAGAAGAAAGAAGATTTTAATAAAGGAATTGTCAAAGACCGTCTCCTGTAATTTTTACCATTTTTGCCACTTTTTTGGTGAAATGGTAGGGGTACTTTTGTACCCCCTTAGCATTTCACACGGGGGGCAGGGATCTGGGGGTCCCCTTGTTAAAGGGGGCTTCCAGATTCCGATAAGCCCCCCGCCCGCAGACCCCCACAACCACCGGGCACGGTTGTGGGGATGAGGCCCTTGTCCTCATCAACATGGGGACAAGGTGCTTTGGGGGGGACCCCAAAGCACCCTCCCAATGTTGAGGGCATGTGGCCTGGTACGGTTCAGGCGAGAGGGGGGGCCGCTCTCGTCCCCCCCTCCTTTCCTGCGGCCTGCCAGGTTGCGTGCTCGGATAAGGGTCTGGTATGGATTTTATGGGGGACCCCACGCCATTTTTTTTGGCTAGGGTTCCCCTTAAAATCCATCCCAGACCTCAAGGGTCTGGTATGGATTTTGAGGGGGACCCTACGCCATTTTTTTTTTTTTTTTGGCTGGGGTCCCCCTTAATATCCATCCCAGACCTGAAGGGCCTGGTTATTGAATTTGGGGGGACCCCTACGCTTTTTTTTTATCAATGACTTCAATGAATGACAGTTCTCTGTATTACGGATCCAACAATTCATTTGCCGGCAAATAGCTGCGACTCGTGATTTTAAATAGTTTTTTTTTCCTGCAAAAATGACACTGCAGGAACAGTTCTCTATATTAGATATACTGAATCTCGAAGCATTCGAAGCATTCGAAGCATTCGTTATATCCGCTATTATAATTTCTTTCATGTTAGTTGAAATTACATATTTGTTAGTTGTTGCATTCGAATTGTTCTCTGTATTGCGGGAATCGGCAATTAGCCGCGAGGGATTTTAAATGTCTTTTTTTCCTGCAAAAATGACACATTGTACAGAGAGAGTTGTAAACACGGGAAACATGACCCCATCTATATACTATATACTCTATAGTATGCCTATGAAGGGGGTCATGTTTCCCGTGTTTAGAACTCTCTCTGAACAATGTGTCATTTTTGCAGGAAAAAAAGACATTTAAAATCACTCGCGGCTAATTGCCGATTCCCGCAATAGAGAGAACAATTCGAATGTTGTATTGTAACTAACAAATATCTAATTTCAACTAATATGAAAGAAATTATAATAGCGGATATAACGAATGCTTCGAATGATTCGAGATTCAGTATATCTAATATAGAGAAATGTTCCCGCACAGTGTCATTTTTGCAGGAAAAAAAAACTATTTAAAATCACTCGCAGCTATTTGCCGGCAAATGAATTGTTGGATCCGTAATACAGAGAACTGTCATTCATTGAAGTCATTGATAAAAAAATGCGTAGGGGTCCCCCCAAATTCAATAACCAGGCCCTTCAGGTCTATGATGGATATTAAGGGGGACCCCAGCCAAAAAAAAAAAAAAATGGCGTAGGGTCCCCCTCAAAATCCATACCAGACCCTAGAGGTCTGGGATGGATTTTAAGGGGAACCCTAGCCAAAAAAAATGGCGTGGGGTCCCCCATAAAATCCATACCAGACCCTTTATCCGAGCACGCAACCTGGCAGGCCGCAGGAAAGGAGGGGGGGACAAGAGCGGCCCCCCCTCTCGCCTGAACCGTACCAGGCCACATGCCCTCAACATTGGGAGGGTGCTTTGGGGTCCCCCCCAAAGCACCTTGTCCCCATGTTGATGAGGACAAGGGCCTCATCCCCACAACCCTGGCCGGTGGTTGTGGGGGTCTGCGGGCGGGGGGCTTATCGGAATCTGGAAGCCCCCTTTAACAAGGGGACCCCCAGATCCCGCCCCCCCCCTGTGTGAAATGGTAAGGGGGTACAAAAGTACCCCTACCATTTCACCAAAAAGGTGACAAAATGGTAAAAATGACAGGAGACGGTCTTTGACAATTCCTTTATTAAAATCTTCTTTCTTCTTTCTTCTGGTCTTCCTTTCTTCATCTTCTCCTTCCGTCATCTTCTTCCATCTTCTTCTTCCTTCGATTCGCTTCTTCTTCCTCCGGTCTTCTCGTCCTTCTCGTCCGGCGTCGTCCTTCTCGTCCGGCATCGTCGTCTCTTCTCGCAGGCCGCTCCTCGCAATGGGAGGCTCCCGCTCTGTGAGGCTCCGCTCCGGGTGACAGGTCTTTTATAACGAAGGCACCTGGTGACCCCGCCCCCTCTGACGCACGGGGACGTCATGTGGAATTCCCTATGGCTTTCCCCATGACGTCAGAGGGGGGGCGGGGTCACCAGGTGCCTTCGTTATACAAGACCTGTCACCCGGAGCGGAGCCTCACATAGCGGGAGCCTCCCATTGCGAGGAGCGGCCTGCGAGAAGAGACGACGATGCCGGACGAGAAGGACGACGCCGGACGAGAAGGACGAGAAGACCGGAGGAAGAAGAAGCGAATCGAAGGAAGAAGAAGATGGAAGAAGATGCCGGAAGGAGAAGATGAAGAAAGGAAGACCAGAAGAAAGAAGAAAGAAGATTTTAATAAAGGAATTGTCAAAGACCGTCTCCTGTAATTTTTACCATTTTTGCCACTTTTTTGGTGAAATGGTAGGGGTACTTTTGTACCCCCTTACCATTTCACACAGGGGGGGGGGCAGGATCTGGGGGTCCCCTTGTTAAAGGGGGCTTCCAGATTCCGATAAGCCCCCCGCCCGCAGACCCCCACAACCACCGGGCACGGTTGTGGGGATGAGGCCCTTGTCCTCATCAACATGGGGACAAGGTGCTTTGGGGGGGACCCCAAAGCACCCTCCCAATGTTGAGGGCATGTGGCCTGGTACGGTTCAGGCGAGAGGGGGGGCCGCTCTCGTCCCCCCCTCCTTTCCTGCGGCCTGCCAGGTTGCGTGCTCGGATAAGGGTCTGGTATGGATTTTATGGGGGACCCCACGCCATTTTTTTTGGCTAGGGTTCCCCTTAAAATCCATCCCAGACCTCAAGGGTCTGGTATGGATTTTGAGGGGGACCCTACGCCATTTTTTTTTTTTTTTTGGCTGGGGTCCCCCTTAATATCCATCCCAGACCTGAAGGGCCTGGTTATTGAATTTGGGGGGACCCCTACGCTTTTTTTTTATCAATGACTTCAATGAATGACAGTTCTCTGTATTACGGATCCAACAATTCATTTGCCGGCAATAGCTGCGACTCGTGATTTTAAATAGTTTTTTTTTCCTGCAAAAATGACACTGCAGGAACAGTTCTCTATATTAGATATACTGAATCTCGAAGCATTCGAAGCATTCGAAGCATTCGTTATATCCGCTATTATAATTTCTTTCATGTTAGTTGAAATTACATATTTGTTAGTTGTTGCATTCGAATTGTTCTCTGTATTGCGGGAATCGGCAATTAGCCGCGAGGGATTTTAAATGTCTTTTTTTCCTGCAAAAATGACACATTGTACAGAGAGAGTTGTAAACACGGGAAACATGACCCCATCTATATACTATATACTCTATAGTATGCCTATGAAGGGGGTCATGTTTCCCGTGTTTAGAACTCTCTCTGAACAATGTGTCATTTTTGCAGGAAAAAAAGACATTTAAAATCACTCGCGGCTAATTGCCGATTCCCGCAATAGAGAGAACAATTCGAATGTTGTATTGTAACTAACAAATATCTAATTTCAACTAATATGAAAGAAATTATAATAGCGGATATAACGAATGCTTCGAATGATTCGAGATTCAGTATATCTAATATAGAGAAATGTTCCCGCACAGTGTCATTTTTGCAGGAAAAAAAAACTATTTAAAATCACTCGCAGCTATTTGCCGGCAAATGAATTGTTGGATCCGTAATACAGAGAACTGTCATTCATTGAAGTCATTGATAAAAAAAATGCGTAGGGGTCCCCCCAAATTCAATAACCAGGCCCTTCAGGTCTATGATGGATATTAAGGGGGACCCCAGCCAAAAAAAAAAAAAAAATGGCGTAGGGTCCCCCTCAAAATCCATACCAGACCCTAGAGGTCTGGGATGGATTTTAAGGGGAACCCTAGCCAAAAAAAATGGCGTGGGGTCCCCCATAAAATCCATACCAGACCCTTATCCGAGCACGCAACCTGGCAGGCCGCAGGAAAGGAGGGGGGGACAAGAGCGGCCCCCCTCTCGCCTGAACCGTACCAGGCCACATGCCCTCAACATTGGGAGGGTGCTTTGGGGTCCCCCCCAAAGCACCTTGTCCCCATGTTGATGAGGACAAGGGCCTCATCCCCACAACCCTGGCCGGTGGTTGTGGGGGTCTGCGGGCGGGGGGCTTATCGGAATCTGGAAGCCCCCTTTAACAAGGGGACCCCCAGATCCCGCCCCCCCCCTGTGTGAAATGGTAAGGGGGTACAAAAGTACCCCTACCATTTCACCAAAAAAGGTGACAAAAATGGTAAAAATGACAGGAGACGGTCTTTGACAATTCCTTTATTAAAATCTTCTTTCTTCTTTCTTCTGGTCTTCCTTTCTTCATCTTCTCCTTCCGTCATCTTCTTCCATCTTCTTCTTCCTTCGATTCGCTTCTTCTTCCTCCGGTCTTCTCGTCCTTCTCGTCCGGCGTCGTCCTTCTCGTCCGGCATCGTCGTCTCTTCTCGCAGGCCGCTCCTCGCAATGGGAGGCTCCCGCTCTGTGAGGCTCCGCTCCGGGTGACAGGTCTTTTATAACGAAGGCACCTGGTGACCCCGCCCCCCTCTGACGTCATGGGGAAAGCCATAGGGAATTCCACATGACGTCCCCGTGCGTCAGAGGGGGCGGGGTCACCAGGTGCCTTCGTTATAAAAGACCTGTCACCCGGAGCGGAGCCTCACAGAGCGGGAGCCTCCCATTGCGAGGAGCGGCCTGCGAGAAGAGACGACGATGCCGGACGAGAAGGACGACGCCGGACGAGAAGGACGAGAAGACCGGAGGAAGAAGAAGCGAATCGAAGGAAGAAGAAGATGGAAGAAGATGCCGGAAGGAGAAGATGAAGAAAGGAGAAAGAAGATTTTAATAAAGGAATTGTCAAAGACCGTCTCCTGTCATTTTTACCATTTTGTCACCTTTTTTGGTGAAATGGTAGGGGTACTTTTGTACCCCCTTACCATTTCACACAGGGGGGGGGCCGGGATCTGGGGGTCCCCTTGTTAAAGGGGGCTTCCAGATTCCGATAAGCCCCCCGCCCGCAGACCCCCACAACCACCGGCCAGGGTTGTGGGGATGAGGCCCTTGTCCTCATCAACATGGGGACAAGGTGCTTTGGGGGGGACCCCAAAGCACCCTCCCAATGTTGAGGGCATGTGGCCTGGTACGGTTCAGGCGGGAGGGGGGCCGCTCTCGTCCCCCCCTCCTTTCCTGCGGCCTGCCAGGTTGCGTGCTCGGATAAAGGGTCTGGTATGGATTTTGAGGGGGACCCCACGCCATTTTTTTTTTTTTTTTTTGGCCGGGGTTCCCCTTAAAATCCATCCCAGACCTGAAGGGTCTGGTATGGATATTTGGGGGGACCCCACCCCATATTTTTTTTTTGTTTTTGTCTGGGGTCCCCCTTAATATCCATACCAGACCTGAAGGGCCTGGTTATTGAATTTGGGGGGACCCCTACGCTTTTTTTTTTTTTCTGCAAAAATGACACTTTGTCATTCGAATTCATTCGAATTCATTCGTTATATCTGCTATAATAATTTCGTTCAAATTAGTTGAAATTCGATATTGGTAGTTGGATTTACTAACGATTCGTAACTATTCATAACGATTCGTAACTATTCGTAACTATTTATAACGATTCGTAACGATTCGTAACTTGAAATTGAAATTCGATATTTGTAGTTGGATTCGAATTGTTCTCTGTGTTATGAGAACCAACAATGCATTAGCCGCGTTAACGATTCGTAACGATTCGTACGATTCGTAACTTTACTAACGATTCGTAAAAAAAATTACGATTCGTCCGAATTTCGTATTTCGTACGAATTCGAACGGAATTTCGTACACGAATTACGAATTACGAATTTTTTTATATACGAAACGGGACGAAACGAAACGAAACAAATTTTTTGACAGTTCCCATGTCTACTAGGGGATGTCCCCTTTTATAATCCCCTACCACTCCCATGACAGATAACAAGGATGCAAGGTAACACCATCCCTTAACATGGAGGGGCACCCAGGGATAACACACTTTCCCACAACATACATAGATACTTTGTCCCAGTGCAAAAGGTCTCTTAGCGACAAACTCATGAGTGTACTTGTCCTGTTTTGCTATTATAAATTAGTGTAATATAGCACCTACATTTTTAGAGAAAAACTTATGCAAAGTACAGTTTAACCCTGGGTCAGATATTTGAAACAGTGAGCAGGCCGGGGCAGAGACTCTGGATTCGCACATGGAGATGTTAAATATTGACCTGCTGCAGAAAGAGGGGTTAGTCTGTGTCTCATTCCCTAAATTAAAACACCAATCAGGAGAATGACTTCTACCTGCTAGTAAGGATGGGCCCGGTGCTCGATGCGAACCCATGTTCTCATCGAGCACCGGGTGTTCGCTCGCTCGGCGAGCCCAGAACTATTTTGGCCGCACGCATCACATTCGTGTGATGCGAGCGGCCCCGCAATGCATTGCGGCCGGCGCGGCCGGCGCAGTGCATTGCTGGCTGATGATTGGCCAAGCATGCACTGTGACCCCGCATGCTTGGCCAATCACAGCGCCGGAAACTCGGAGAGCCATAATTGGCTACAGGCAGGATGCCTGTAGCCAATTACAGCTCAGGGGCTTTAGTACACGCCCCCTCTTATAAAAGGCCGCCACGCCGTCGGCGCCGGTCACATGCGTTCCGGCGTTAGGAGAGTGCAGGCTCATTCTGTGTCACTCTGCTAGATTGATTTAGAAAGATTTATTTAGAAAGATTCATTTAGAAAGATTCATTTAGAAAGATTCATTTAGAAAGATGGGCTTGTAGTGTGTTCGTGGCAGGCACTGGCAGCAAACAGAGCTCCTATATTTTGTTCCCAGAAGCACCTATAGGACTTGTAGTGTGTTCGTGGCAGGCACTGGCAGCAAACAGAGCTCCTATATTTTGTTCCCAGAAGCACCTATAGGACTTGTAGTGTGTTCGAGGCAGGCACTGGCAGCAAACAGAGCTCCAATATTTTGTTCCCAGAAGCACCTATAGGACTTGAAGTGTGTTAGTCCCATCACACAGAGCTATATTTTCTTCCCAGAAGCACCTATAGGACTTGTAGTGTGTTAGGCCCATCACACAGAGATCCTATATTTTGTTCCCAGAAGCACCTATAGGACTTGAAGTGTGTTAGTCCCATCACACAGAGCTATATTTTCTTCCCAGAAGCACATATAGGACTTGTAGTGTGTTAGTCCCATCACACAGAGATCCTATATTTTGTTCCCAGAAGCACCTATAGGACTTGAAGTGTGTTAGTCCCATCACACAGACCTATATTTTCTTCCCAGAAGCACCCATAGGACTTGTAGTGTGTTAGTCCCATCACACAGAGATCCTATATTTTGTTCCCAGAAGCACCTATAGGACTTGAAGTGTGTTAGTCCCATCACACAGACCTATATTTTCTTCCCAGAAGCACCCATAGGACTTGTAGTGTGTTAGTCCCATCACACAGAGATCCTATATTTTGTTCCCAGAAGCACCTATAGGACTTGTAGTGTGTTAGTCCCATCACACAGACCTATATTTTCTTCCCAGAAGCACCTATAGGACTTGAAGTGTGTTAGTCCCATCACACAGAGATCCTATATTTTGTTCCCAGAAGCACCTATAGGACTTGAAGTGTGTTAGTCCCATCACACAGACCTATATTTTCTTCCCAGAAGCACCTATATGACTTGAAGTGTGTTAGTCCCATCACACAGAGATCCTATATTTTGTTCCCAGAAGCACCTATAGGACTTGAAGTGTGTTAGTCCCATCACACAGAGATCCTATATTTTGTTCCCAGAAGCACCTATAGGACTTGAAGTGTGTTAGTCCCATCACACAGACCTATATTTTCTTCCCAGAAGCACCCATAGGACTTGTAGTGTGTTAGTCCCATCACACAGAGATCCTATATTTTGTTCACAGAAGCACCCATAGGACTTGAAGTGTGTTAGTCCCATCACACAGAGATCCTATATTTTGTTCCCAGAAGCACCTATAGGACTTGAAGTGTGTTAGTCCCATCACACAGAGATCCTATATTTTGTTCCCAGAAGCACCTATAGGACTTGAAGTGTGTTAGTCCCATTACACAGAGATTCTATATTTTGTTCCCAGAAGCACCTATAGGACTTTAAGTGTGTTAGTCCCATCACACAGACCTATATTTTCTTCCCAGAAGCACCCATAGGACTTGTAGTGTGTTAGTCCCATCACACAGAGATCATATATTTTGTTCCCAGAAGCACCTATAGGACTTGTAGTGTGTTAGTCCCATCACACAGACCTATATTTTCTTCCCAGAAGCACCCATAGGACTTGAAGTGTGTTAGTCCCATCACACAGAGATCCTATATTTTGTTCCCAGAAGCACCTATAGGACTTGAAGTGTGTTAGTCCCATTACACAGAGATTCTATATTTTGTTCCCAGAAGCACCTATAGGACTTTAAGTGTGTTAGTCCCATCACACAGACCTATATTTTCTTCCCAGAAGCACCCATAGGACTTGTAGTGTGTTAGTCCCATCACACAGAGATCCTATATTTTGTTCACAGAAGCACCTATAGGACTTGAAGTGTGTTAGTCCCATCACACTGAGATCATATATTTTGTTCCCAGAAGCACCTATAGGACTTGTAGTGTGTTAGTCCCATCACACAGACCTATATTTTCTTCCCAGAAGCACCCATAGGACTTGAAGTGTGTTAGTCCCATCACACAGAGATCCTATATTTTGTTCCCAGAAGCACCTATAGGACTTGAAGTGTGTTAGTCCCATCACACACAGATCCTATATTTTGTTCCCAGAAGCACCTATAGGACTTGAAGTGTGTTAGTCCCATCACACAGAGATCCTATATTTTGTTCCCAGAAGCACCTATAGGACTTCTAGTGTGTTAGTGGCATCACACAGAGCTCCTATATTTTCTTCTCAGCAGCACCCACAGGACTACCGACTACAATGGCTGGAAGACCGCCAAGGGGAGGCAGAGCGTGCAGAGCCAAGAACACAGGGCAGGCAGGCTCTGTTTCTAGTGGACGTGGCCGTGGACGTGGTCGTGCATCGTCATCAGCACGTGGCCATGGGACACGCGCGTCTTTGTTTTCGGCAGCTGGACATGTGGAGCCGCATCATGCTGAAGGCTTGGTAGAATGGATGACCAAGCCCTCCTCATCCTCCTCATCCTCTCTCACCCAGGCTCAGGGTACTGGCAGAGCAGCTGCCAACGCGTACTCAATGGCATCATCAGCCACCCCTTCCCTAGACCCACCATGTCCTCCTGAGGAGTCCCCCGAACTCTTTGAGCACAGTGTTGGGTACATGCTCCAGGAGGATGCCCAACGATTCGAAGGCTCGGATGATGATACCCAGCTTGAGGAAGTCAGTAGTGTGCGCGCAGAGAGAGGGGATGCTGAAGGACAGCAATCTGGCAGTACTGTTCCACCAGCTGCAGCTTACTGCCAGGTTTGCTCTAGTGGTGAAGAGGGAGGGGATGATGAGGTCACTGACTCCACGTGGGTGCCTGAAGGGAGAGAGGATGAGGAGGAGGACGAGGAGGAGGAGGATGCGGCGTCACATGTCCAACGAGGCAGGATGCCCCCTGGAGGCCAGCTAGAGGCCAGCACAGCAACTGTACAACACCGCAGAGCTCCGCCTGTGCAGGGCGCTGCCTCTGCACGTTATCAGAAAAGTTCTTTGGTGTGGGCCTTTTTTGAGACGAGTGCATCAGATCGCACCACTGCTATTTGCAATATTTGTCTCAAGCGTATCTCGCATGGCCAAAACATCAGCCGCTTGGGCACCACAAGCATGAGCAGACATATGTCGACCTGCCATGCAGCTCGTTGGCAGGCACACATAAAAGACCCACACCAAAGAACTAAGCGGACCTCTCCTTGCTCCTCATCAGCTGGGATCTCCATCCCCACTACACCTTCAGTCCTCTCTGAAAGCTGCTCTGAGAAGACTGAAGGTGTAGAATTAGGTGTGTCACAACCAAGTACTTGCAGTACACCGACGTCCGATTGTAGCAGGCAAATTTCCCTGCCCCAGCTGCTGGACCGTCGAAAGAAGTACACTCCCAGCCATCCACATGCCCAGCGGTTGAATGCTAGCTTGGCTAAATTGCTAGCACTTCAACTGCTGCCTTTTCAGTTGGTAGACTCGGCCCCCTTCCGTGAGTTTGTTCAATGTGCGGTTCCTCAGTGGCAGGTTCCCAAACGCCACTTTTTCTCACGGAAGGCGATTCCGTCTCTCTACCGGCATGTGGAAGGCAATGTCCATGCCTTGCTGGACAGGGCGGTCAGCGGTAAGGTGCATATTACCGCTGACTCATGGTCCAGCAGGCATGGACAGGGACGTTACCTTTCTTTCACGGCCCATTGGGTCACTCTATTGGCAGCTGGGAGGGATGCAGGACAAGGTGCAGTAGTGTTGGAGGTTGTTCCGCCACCACGCCTCCAAAACGCTACTACTGCTACTGGTTGTGACACACCTCTCTCCTCCACCCCCTCCTCTTCTTCTTCCTCCAGTGCTCTGTCCTCGGAACCAGCGGTGCTCCGTAGGCATACAAGGGGCTACGCAAGTACGCAGGCAAAAAGATGCCATGCCGTGCTTGCGCTGGTGTGTTTGGGGGACAGGAGCCACACTGGGCCAGAGGTTCTGGCAGCTCTGCAGGGGCAGGCCGAGAGGTGGTTGACGCCACGTCAGCTTAAGCCAGGAATGGTCGTTTCTGACAATGGCACCAACCTCCTCTCCGCCCTGCGACAGGGCCAGCTCACCCATGTGCCCTGTATGGCTCACGTCCTCAACCTGGTGGTGCAGCGGTTCTTGGGCAGGTTCCCAGGCTTACAGGATGTCCTGAGGCAGGCCAGGAAAGTCTGTGTGCATTTCCGCCGATCTTATAATGCCAGTGCTCGGCTGACTGAGCTGCAAAAGGAGCTGAACCTGCCCAAGAACCGCCTAATATGTGACATGCCCACCAGGTGGAACTCAACGTTGGCCATGCTGCAGCGACTGCACACGCAGCAGAGGGCCATCAATGAGTACCTTTGCGACTACGGCACCAGGACAGGGTCAGGGGAGCTTGTTTTTTTTCCCCACGTCAGTGGAGCATGATCAGGGATGCATGCACTGTCCTCTCACCATTTGAGGAGGCCACGAGGATGGTGAGTAGTGACAGTGCATGCATCAGTGACACTGTACCTCTTGTCCACCTGTTGGAGCATACGCTGCGTGGGATAATGGACAGGGCACTTGAGGCAGAACAGAGACAGGAAGAGGAGGACTTCCTTGCCTCTCAAGGCTCCCTTTATCCGGACAGTGTTCCTTCTGTCCCACCCATCACACAGGAAGAGGATGAGGATGAGGAGGAGGAGGAGGAGGAGGATTGTGTGAGCATGGAGGTGGAGCCTGGCACTCAGCATCAGCAGCAGCAGCAGCAGTCTTTTAGGGATGATGTACAGTCCCAACAAACCAGTGGACTTGTACGTGGCTGGGAGGAGGTGGCTGGCGATCATGTCATCCTCAGTGACCCAGAAGACTCCGGACCGAATGCCTCAGCTAACCTACGCTGCATGGCCTCCCTGATCCTGCAAAGCCTGCGGAAGGATCCTCGTGTTCTTCGGATCAAGGAGAGGGACCATTACTGGCTGGCCACTCTCCTTGATCCACGGTACAAGGGTAAGGTTGCGGACCTTATCTTGCCGTCGCAGAGGGAGCAGAGGATGAGACATCTCAGGGAGGCCTTGCAGAAAGGTCTGTGCAACGTGTTCCCAGAAACTGGGAGGTTACAAACTCCTGGTCCTGGGCGACGAGTTGCTGAGGCTTCGGTCAGTAGCAGAAGGAGCGGTGGGGAAGGTGGACGTCTGACCGATGCGTTCAGACAATTTTTTAGTCCGCAGCCCCAAGGTATGATCGGTTCCAGCAACCATCGCCAGCGTCTGATATACATGGTGCAGGAATACCTTGGGGCAAGGTCAGACTTGGACACCTTTCCCACCGAAAATCCTCTGGCTTACTGGGTCCTGAGGATGGATCACTGGCCAGAGCTTGCACAGTATGCAATTGAGCTACTGGCCTGTCCTGCCTCCAGCGTTCTTTCCGAACGCACATTCAGTGCTGCTGGAGGATTTGTCACCGATCATAGGGTGCGCCTGTCCACCGACTCGGTTGATCGACTGACCTTCATCAAAATGAATCAGTCTTGGATCACCACCAGCTACCAGGCACCTGAAGCGGATATAACGGAATAATTTATAATGTCACATCCCTTCAAGACTGCCTATGCTGATGCTGAGTGACTGTCCTCTTATGTTCACTGACTATCCTCTTCCTCCTCCTCAATGATCCATGCCACCACACCAGTGCCTAAGGCACAATTTTTCAGCCCCTGTATAACAGGGGCGTGTACTTACAATTTTTTTAAAAAATGCTTCGCAACACGTGTGACTGCTGTGCTCCAAGTACAGTATCTGTGAGGGGTTGCAGTGTTGTGGCACCAGCACCAGTGCCTAAGGCACAATTTTTCAGCCCCTGTTTAACAGGGGCGTGTACTTACAATTTTTTAAAAAAATGCTTTGCAACACGTGTGACTGCTGTGCTCCAAGTACAGTATCTGTGAGGGGTTGCAGTGTTGTGGCACCAGCACCAGTGCCTAAGGCACAATTTTTCAGTCCCTGTTTAACAGGGGCGTGTACTTACAATTTTTTAAAAAAATGCTTCGCAACACGTGTGACTGCTGTGCTCCAAGTACAGTATCTGTGAGGGGTTGCAGTGTTGTGGCACCAGCACCAGTGCCTAAGGCACAATTTTTCAGCCCCTGTTTAACAGGGGCGTGTACTTACAATTTTTTAAAAAAATGCTTCGCAACACGTGTGACTGCTGTGCTCCAAGTACAGTATCTGTGAGGGGTTGCAGTGTTGTGGCACCAGCACCAGTGCCTAAGGCACAATTTTTCAGCCCCTGTTTAACAGGGGCGTGTACTTACAATTTTTTAAAAAAATGCTTTGCAACACGTGTGACTGCTGTGCTCCAAGTACAGTATCTGTGAGGGGTTGCAGTGTTGTGGCACCAGCACCAGTGCCTAAGGCACAATTTTTCAGCCCCTGTTTAACAGGGGCGTGTACTTACAATTTTTTTAAAAAATGCTTCGCAACACGTGTGACTGCTGTGCTCCAAGTACAGTATCTGTGAGGGGTTGCAGTGTTGTGGCACCAGCACCAGTGCCTAAGGCACAATTTTTCAGCCCCTGTTTAACAGGGGCGTGTAATTACAAATCTTGATCTAATAGTTCACAGCAGGGCCCATTCCTGCGCCCACCAAGAGTAACTATGAGGGCCTACAGTCTTGTGGCAACACCGTCCACCACCACCGCCAAAGGCCCAATTTTTCTGCCCTGTTCATCAGGTGCTTGCAATTACAAATCTTGATCTAATAACTCACAGCAGGGCCCATTCCTGCGCCCACCAAGAGTAACTGTGAGAGCTTACAGTCTTGTGGCAACACCGTCCACCACCACCACCACCACCACCACCGCCAAAGGCCCAATTTTTCTGCCCTGTTCAACAGGTTCATGCAATTACAAATCTTGATCAAATAACTCACAGCAGGGCCCATTCCTGCGCCCACCAAGAGTAACTGTGAGAGCTTACAGTCTTGTGGCAACACCGTCCACCACCACCACCACCGCCAAAGGCCCAATTTTTCTGCCCGGTTCAACAGGTGCATGCAAGTACAAATCTTGATCTATTAACTCACAGCAGGGCCCATTCCTGTGCCCACCAGTCTTGTGGCTACACCAACATCTAATAGGGCAAATTTCTGCAGAGTATATACGCCAGGCCCCTACTTTCAAACATCCAACTTACAAACGACTCCTACTTGCAAATGGAAAGAGAAAACAGGAAGTGAGAGGAAATCTACCCCTAGGGAAGGGAAATTCTATCCTGTTAGATTTAATTTGGGAAAAAGGCATCTCCTCTCTACTGATACTTTATCACCAATCCTTGTTTCAATTAAAACCCCACTTTTCCAAAAACATTTGTCATTGGGACAGAAAGTGAGGTGACATGTTCTGAACAGATGTGCAAAGACAGCAAATGTTACAGGGGTGATAACCCCTCCCTATGTTCTCCAAAAAGCTTAAAAATAGATTTTTTTGGGATGGAACTACACGTCATAATGTACCTGTTCAGATTCTACTTAAGAACAAACCTACAGTCCGTCTCTTGTTTGCACCGCCTATATACTGCTGTTCAGAGTATATAGGGTTGTAGGTATAGGGTTTTATTTTGGGTGCGGGGTCCCCCTTAATATCCATACAAGACCCAAAGGGGCTGGGGGGGGGGGGGTGTGGGGGGGGGGGGGGGGGGGGGGGGGGGGGGGGGGGGCGGGGGGTGATGGGGTAGCCATGCCATTTTTCTCAAGGATTTTCAGCCATATGGCGGCCAGGACAAGACATGACATTAAAGCCGCAAGTGGTTTTAAATGGCTTCTTTTTTTCCTTTACAAATGTCATTTTGTGCAAGGACAGTTCTAAACACGGGAAACACATGCCACTTCACAGGCATACTTTAGACACCCCCCAGGTACCATATTTAAAGGAAAATTTCACTTTTTTTTTTTCACTTTATGCATAATTAAAATGACGGCTCCCGAAAAAACGTTAGTTTTTTAAAAGTTCTTTTTGCATTGATATATGTCCCCTGGGGCAGGACCCGGGTCCCCAAACCTGTTTTATGACATTAACATGCATATTGGCCGTTGTAATTAGCACTTTTGTTTTCGAACGTTCGCGTCCATTATAACGTATAGGGTTCGAAAATTCGCGCAAACTTTCGGTCCGTTCGAAGGTTCTGGTTCGAACCGAACCCGGGGGTGTTCGGCTCATCCCTACCTGCTAGTGGAAAGGTAACAATGTTGTTTATGTACAGAGTGGATATGTTAGTCAAGAATACAGGAGGAGTCTCGTTGAGAAAGGAGGAAATATTTAAAGGTACAGCCAAAAGGGCAATTCGGGCAGTGCTAGGATGTAATATGCTACATATCCAACATTCTTCATACCCTGTTTTTTTAGCATAAGCATTATTAAATTTTAGCAAAAGCATCTTAGCAGTAAAACTATCTCCAATCTCTCTCTTGGTTCTAGCTTGTGTCAATGTAATGTGCTTGTGTGTGTGTGTGTGTTTGTGTTCCCACAGATACTTTTAATTGCACCCAAATCTTCAGGGTGGTAGATACAGTTAGTGGTGATCGAGGTGGATAGGAACACTGTCAGAGAGATCAGGATCAATGGGCAGAATGCCTTGCCAGAAGTCTGTGGTGAAATAAGCGAGGTCACCTTCTCTGGCCGGACCTGCTTTCCCAGGAACTCCTCCTTCTGCTTGGACTTCTGCTTGAGGGCCTCCTGTATCCAAGATCTCCTTCCTGCTCTTGGGGCTTTGGGCAACCTTTTTCACTCTGTTGGCATGGATCCAGGACTGGCAATTTTCCACTAGGATGGCTCTTCTGGTCACTGCAACCACTGTGGTAGGAGGTCCAAAGGGATACTCTTGCTTCTTATTTCTGTTCAGCTGTTGGACCACCACGGTGTCTCCCAATTTGAAGGGGTGAGTAGCTTCCTGTGAAGAAAAAGACGAGGTGCGAGCAACATTTCTCTCAACTGTTTACAATGTTTCAACCAATTACCTTACATATTATTCCTGTAATATGTCTAAATCTCCCTTTTCTATCATTAAATGTGCTCTGGCCCATGGGGTGGGGAAAGGTCGACCCATCAAGACATCAAAAGGTGAATACACTCTTGTCTTGGAAGGGTCATTCTTGTTTCTGCCAGGACTGCTGGGAGGACCTTCTTCCAGTTGGCAAAGGTTCCTCCTGTGTAGGGATGAGCCGAACACCCCCGGGTTCGGTTCGAACCAGAACCTTCGAACGGACCGAAAGTTCGCGCGAATTTTCGAACCCTATACGTTATAATGGACGCGAACGTTTGAAATCAAAAGTGCTAATTACAACGGCCAATATGCATGTTAATGTCATAAAACAGGTTTGGGGACCCGGGTCCTGCCCAGGGGACATATATCAATGCAAAAAGAACTTTTAAAAACTAACGTTTTTTCGGGAGCAGTCATTTTAATGATGCATAAAGTGAAAAAAAAAAAGTGAAATTTTCCTTTAAATATGGTACCTGGGGGGTGTCTAAAGTATGCCTGTGAAGTGGCATGTGTTTCCCGTGTTTAGAACTGTCCTTGCACAAAATGACATTTGTAAAGGAAAAAAAGAAGCCATTTAAAACCACTTGCGGCTTTAGGTTTGATCTTAAGTAGAATCTGAACAGGTACATTATGAAGTGTAGCTCCATCCCAAAAAAATCTATTTTTAAGCTTTTTGGAGAACATAGGGAGGGGTTATCACCCCTGTAACATTTGCTGTCTTTGCACATGTGTTCAGAACATGTCACCTCACTTTCCGTCCCAATGACAAATGTTTTTGGAAAAGTGGGGTTTTAATTGAAACAAGGATTGGTGATAAAGTATCAGTAGAGAGGAGATACCTTTTTCCCAAATTAAATCTAACAGGATAGAATTTCCCTTCCTAGGGGTAGATTTCCTCTCACTTCCTGTTTTCTCTTTCCATTTGCAAGTAGGAGTCGTTTGTAAGTTGGATGTTTGAAAGTAGGGGCCTGGCGTATATACTCTGCAGAAATTTGCCCTATTAGATGTTGGTGTAGCCACAAGACTGGTGGGCACAGGAATGGGCCCTGCTGTGAGTTAATAGATCAAGATTTGTAATTGCATGCACCTCTTGAACAGGGCAGAAAAATTGGGGGTGGTGGTGGTGGTGGTGGACGGTTTTGCCACAAGACTGTAAGCTCTCACAGTTACTCTTGGTGGGCGCAGGAATGGGCCCTGCTGTGAGTTATTAGATCAAGATTTGTAATTGCAAGCACCTGATGAACAGGGCAGAAAAATTGGGCCTTTGGCGGTGGTGGTGGACGGTGTTGCCACAAGACTGTAGGCCCTCATAGTTACTCTTGGTGGGCGCAGGAATGGGCCCTGCTGTGAGTTATTAGATCAAGATTTGTAATTGCAAGCACCTGATGAACAGGGCAGAAAAATTGGGCCTTTGGCGGTGGTGGTGGACGGTGTTGCCACAAGACTGCAGGCCCTCATAGTTACTCTTGGTGGGCGCAGGAATGGGCCCTGCTGTGAACTATTAGATCAAGATTTGTAATTACCCGCCCCTGTTAAACAGGGGCTGAAAAATTGTGCCTTAGGCACTGGTGCTGGTGCCACAACACTGCAACCCGGCCCTCACAGATACTGTACTTGGAGCACAGCAGTCACACGTGTTGCGAAGCATTTTTTTTAAAAAATTGTAAGTACACGCCCCTGTTAAACAGGGGCTGAAAAATTGTGCCTTAGGCACTGGTGCTGGTGCCACAACACTGCAACCCGGCCCTCACAGATACTGTACTTGGAGCACAGCAGTCACACGTGTTGCGAAGCATTTTTTTTAAAAAATTGTAAGTACACGCCCCTGTTAAACAGGGGCTGAAAAATTGTGCCTTAGGCACTGGTGCTGGTGCCACAACACTGCAACCCGGCCCTCACAGATACTGTACTTGGAGCACAGCAGTCACACGTGTTGCGAAGCATTTTTTTTAAAAAATTGTAAGTACACGCCCCTGTTAAACAGGGGCTGAAAAATTGTGCCTTAGGCACTGGTGCTGGTGCCACAACACTGCAACCCGGCCCTCACAGATACTGTACTTGGAGCACAGCAGTCACACGTGTTGCGAAGCATTTTTTTAAAAAATTGTAAGTACACGCCCCTGTTAAACAGGGGCTGAAAAATTGTGCCTTAGGCACTGGTGCTGGTGCCACAACACTGCAACACGGCCCTCACAGAGACTGTACTTGGAGCACAGCAGTCACACGTGTTGCGAAGCATTTTTTTAAAAAATTGTAAGTACACGCCCCTGTTAAACAGGGGCTGAAAAATTGTGCCTTAGGCACTGGTGTGGTGGCATGGATCATTGAGGAGGAGGAAGAGGATAGTCAGTGAACATAAGAGGACAGTCACTCAGCATCAGCATAGGCAGTCTTGAAGGGATGTGACATTAAAAATTATTCGGTAATATCCGCCTCAGGTGCCTGGTAGCTGGTGGTGATCCAAGACTGATTCATTTTGATGAATGTCAGTCGATCAACCGAGGCGGTGGACAGGCGCACCCTATGATCAGTCACAAATCCTCCAGCAGCACTGAATGTGCGTTCGGAAAGAACGCTGGAGGCAGGACAGGCCAGTAGCTCAATTGCATACTGTGCAAGCTCTGGCCAGTGATCCATCCTCAGGACCCAGTAAGCCAGAGGATTTTCGGTGGGAAAGGTGTCCAAGTCTGACCTTGCCCCAAGGTATTCCTGCACCATGTATATCAGACGCTGGCGATGGTTGCTGGAACCGATCATACCTTGGGGCTGCGGACTAAAAAATTGTCTGAACGCATCGGTCAGACGTCCACCTTCCCCACTGCTCCTTCTGCCACTGACCGAAGCCTCAGCAACTCGTCGCCCAGGACCAGGAGTTTGTAGCCTCCCAGTTTCTGGGAACGCGTTGCACAGACCTTTCTGCAAGGCCTCCCTGAGATGTCTCATCCTCTGCTCCCTCTGCGACGGCAAGATAAGGTCCGCAACCTTACCCTTGTACCGCGGATCAAGGAGAGTGGCCAGCCAGTAATGGTCCCTCTCCTTGATCCGAAGAACACGAGGATCCTTCCGCAGGCTTTGCAGGATCAGGGAGGCCATGCAGCGTAGGTTAGCTGAGGCATTCGGTCCGGAGTCTTCTGGGTCACTGAGGATGACATGATCGCCAGCCACCTCCTCCCAGCCACGTACAAGTCCACTGGCTTGTTGGGACTGTACATCATCCCTAAAAGACTGCTGCTGCTGATGCTGAGTGCCAGGCTCCACCTCCATGCTCACACAATCCTCCTCCTCCTCCTCCTCCTCCTCCTCCTCATCCTCTTCCTGTGTGATGGGTGGGACAGAAGGAACACTGTCCGGATAAAGGGGGCCTTGAGAGGCAAGGAAGTCCTCCTCTTCCTGCCTCTGTTCTGCCTCAAGTGCCCTGTCCATTATCCCACGCAGCGTATGCTCCAACAGGTGGACAAGAGGGACAGTGTCACTGATGCATGCACTGTCACTGCTCACCATCCTCGTGGCCTCCTCAAATGGTGAGAGGACAGTGCATGCATCCCTGATCATGCTCCACTGACGTGGGGAAAAAAAACCAAGCTCCCCTGACCCTGTCCTGGTGCCGTAGTCGCAAAGGTACTCATTGATGGCCCTCTGCTGCGTGTGCAGTCGCTGCAGCATGGCCAACGTTGAGTTCCACCTGGTGGGCATGTCAGATATTAGGCGGTTCTTGGGCAGGTTCAGCTCCTTTTGCAGCTCAGTCAGCCGAGCACTGGCATTATAAGATCGGCGGAAATGCACACAGACTTTCCTGGCCTGCCTCAGGACATCCTGTAAGCCTGGGAACCTGCCCAAGAACCGCTGCACCACCAGGTTGAGGACGTGAGCCATGCAGGGCACATGGGTGAGCTGCCCCTGTCGCAGGGCGGAGAGGAGGTTGGTGCCATTGTCAGAAACGACCATTCCTGGCTTAAGCTGACGTGGCGTCAACCACCTCTCGGCCTGCCCCTGCAGAGCTGCCAGAACCTCTGGCCCAGTGTGGCTCCTGTCCCCCAAACACACCAGCGCAAGCACGGCATGGCATCTTTTTGCCTGCGTACTTGCGTAGCCCCTTGTACGCCTACGGAGCACCGCTGGTTCCAAGGACAGAGCACTGGAGGAAGAAGAAGAGGAGGGGGTGGAGGAGAGAGAGGTGTGTCACAACCAGTAGCAGTAGTCGCGTTTTGGAGGCGTGGTGGCGGAACAACCTCCAACACTACTGCACCTTGTCCTGCATCCCTCCCAGCTGCCAATAGAGTGACCCAATGGGCCGTGAAAGAAAGGTACCGTCCCTGTCCATGCCTGCTGGACCATGAGTCAGCGGTAATATGCACCTTACCGCTGACCGCCCTGTCCAGCGAGGCATGGACATTGCCCTCCACATGCCGGTAGAGAGACGGAATCGCCTTCCGCGAGAAAAAGTGGCGTTTGGGAACCTGCCACTGAGGAACCGCACATTGAACAAACTCACGGAAGGGGGCCGAGTCTACCAACTGAAAAGGCAGCAGTTGAAGTGCTAGCAATTTAGCAAGGCTAGCATTCAACCGCTGGGCATGTGGATGGCTGGGAGTGTACTTCTTTCTACGGTCCAGCAGCTGGGGCAGGGAAATTTGCCTGCTGCATTCGGACGTCGGTGTACTGCAAGTACTTGGTTGTGACACACCGAATTCTACACCTTCAGTCCTCTCAGAGCAGCTTTCAGAGAGGACTGAAGGTGTAGTGGGGATGGAGATCCCAGCTGAGGAGGAGCAAGGAGAGGTCCGCTTAGTTCTTTGGTGTGGGTCTTTTATGTGTGCCTGCCAACGAGCTGCATGGCAGGTCGCCATATGTCTGGTCATGCTTGTCGTGCCCAAGCGGCTGATGTTTTGGCCACGCGAGATACGCTTGAGACAAATATTGCAAATAGCAGTGGTGCGATCTGCTGCACTCGTCTCAAAAAAGGCCCACACCAAAGAACTTTTCTGATAACGTGCAGAGGCAGCGCCCTGCACAGGCGGAGCTCTGCGGTGTTGTACAGTTGCTGTGCTGGCCTCTACCTGGCCTCCAGGGGGCATCCTGCCTCGTTGGACATGTGACGCCGCATCCTCCTCCTCCTCGTCCTCCTCCTCATCCTCTCTCCCTTGAGGCACCCACGTGGAGTCAGTGACCTCATCATCCCCTCCCTCTTCACCACTAGAGCAAACCTGGCAGTAAGCTGCAGCTGGTGGAACTGTACTGCCAGATTCCTCAAGCTGGGTATCGTCATCCGAGCCTTCGAATCGTTGGGCATCCTCCTGGAGCATGTACCCAACACTGTGCTCAAAGAGTTCGGGGGACTCCTCAGGAGGACATGGTGGGTCTAGGCAAGGGGTGGCTGATGATGCTCTGTCAGTACCCTGAGCCTGGGTGAGAGAGGATGAGGAGGATGAGGAGGGCTTGGTCATCCATTCTACCAAGCCTTCAGCATGATGCGGCTCCACATGTCCAGCTGCCGAAAACAAAGACGCGCGTGTCCCATGGCCACGTGCTGATGACGATGCACGACCACGTCCACGTCCACGGCCACGTCCACTAGAAACAGAGCCTGCCTGCCCTGTGTTCTTGGCTCTGCACGCTCTGCCTCCCCTTGGCGGTCTTCCAGCCATTGTAGTCGGTAGTCCTGTGGGTGCTGCTGAGAAGAAAATATAGGAGCTCTGTGTGATGCCACTAACACACTAGAAGTCCTATGGGTGCTTCTGCAAAGAAAATAGAGGAGCTCTGTGTGATGCCACTAACACACTAGAAGTCCTGTGGGTGCTTATGCAAAGAAAATAGAGGAGCTCTGTGTGATGCCACTAACACACTAGAAGTCCTGTGGGTGCTTCTGCAAAGAAAATAGAGGAGCTCTGTGTGATGCCACTAACACACTAGAAGTCCTGTGGGTGCTGCTGAGAAGAATATATAGGAGCTCTGTGTGATGCCACTAACACACTAGAAGTCCTATGGGTGCTTCTGCAAAGAAAATAGAGGAGCTCTGTGTGATGCCACTAACACACTAGAAGTCCTGTGGGTGCTTATGCAAAGAAAATAGAGGAGCTCTGTGTGATGCCACTAACACACTAGAAGTCCTGTGGGTGCTTCTGCAAAGAAAATAGAGGAGCTCTGTGTGATGCCACTAACACACTAGAAGTCCTGTGGGTGCTGCTGAGAAGAATATATAGGAGCTCTGTGTGATGCCACTAACACACTAGAAGTCCTATGGGTGCTTCTGCAAAGAAAATAGAGGAGCTCTGTGTGATGCCACTAACACACTAGAAGTCCTATGGGTGCTTCTGCAAAGAAAATAGAGGAGCTCTGTGTGATGCCACTAACACACTAGAAGTCCTGTGGGTGCTTATGCAAAGAAAATAGAGGAGCTCTGTGTGATGCCACTAACACACTAGAAGTCCTATGGGTGCTTCTGCAAAGAAAATAGAGGAGCTCTGTGTGATGCCACTAACACACTAGAAGTCCTGTGGGTGCTTATGCAAAGAAAATAGAGGAGCTCTGTGTGATGCCACTAACACACTAGAAGTCCTGTGGGTGCTTATGCAAAGAAAATAGAGGAGCTCTGTGTGATGCCACTAACACACTAGAAGTCCTGTGGGTGCTTATGCAAAGAAAATAGAGGAGCTCTGTGTGATGCCACTAACACACTAGAAGTCCTGTGGGTGCTGCTGAGAAGAATATATAGGAGCTCTGTGTGATGCCACTAACACACTAGAAGTCCTGTGGGTGCTTCTGCAAAGAAAATAGAGGAGCTCTGTGTGATGGGACTAACACACTTCAAGTCCTATAGGTGCTTCTGGGAACAAAATATAGCTCTGTGTGTGTGATGGGACTAACACACTTCAAGTCCTATAGGTGCTTCTGGGAACAAAATATAGCTCTGTGTGTGTGATGGGACTAACACACTTCAAGTCCTATAGGTGCTTCTGGGAACAAAATATAGCTCTGTGTGTGTGATGGGACTAACACACTTCAAGTCCTATAGGTGCTTCTGGGAACAAAATATAGCTCTGTGTGTGTAATGGGACTAACACACTTCAAGTCCTATAGGTGCTTCTGGGAACAAAATATAGCTCTGTGTGTGTGATGGGACTAACACACTTCAAGTCCTATAGGTTCTTCTGGGAACAAAATATAGCTCTGTGTGTGTGATGGGACTAACACACTTCAAGTCCTATAGGTGCTTCTGGGAACAAAATATAGCTCTGTGTGTGTGATGGGACTAACACACTTCAAGTCCTATAGGTGCTTCTGGGAACAAAATATAGCTCTGTGTGTGTAATGGGACTAACACACTTCAAGTCCTATAGGTGCTTCTGGGAAGAAAATATAGCTCTGTGTGTGTAATGGGACTAACACACTTCAAGTCCTATAGGTGCTTCTGGGAACAAAATATAGCTCTGTGTGTGTGATGGGACTAACACACTTCAAGTCCTATAGGTTCTTCTGGGAACAAAATATAGCTCTGTGTGTGTGATGGGACTAACACACTTCAAGTCCTATAGGTGCTTCTGGGAACAAAATATAGCTCTGTGTGTGTAATGGGACTAACACACTTCAAGTCCTATAGGTGCTTCTGGGAACAAAATATAGCTCTGTGTGTGTGATGGGACTAACACACTTCAAGTCCTATAGGTGCTTCTGGGAACAAAATATAGCTCTGTGTGTGTAATGGGACTAACACACTTCAAGTCCTATAGGTGCTTCTGGGAAGAAAATATAGCTCTGTGTGTGTAATGGGACTAACACACTTCAAGTCCTATAGGTGCTTCTGGGAACAAAATATAGCTCTGTGTGTGTGATGGGACTAACACACTTCAAGTCCTATAGGTTCTTCTGGGAACAAAATATAGCTCTGTGTGTGTGATGGGACTAACACACTTCAAGTCCTATAGGTGCTTCTGGGAACAAAATATAGCTCTGTGTGTGTAATGGGACTAACACACTTCAAGTCCTATAGGTGCTTCTGGGAAGAAAATATAGCTCTGTGTGTGTAATGGGACTAACACACTTCAAGTCCTATAGGTGCTTCTGGGAACAAAATATAGCTCTGTGTGTGTGATGGGACTAACACACTTCAAGTCCTATAGGTTCTTCTGGGAACAAAATATAGCTCTGTGTGTGTGATGGGACTAACACACTTCAAGTCCTATAGGTGCTTCTGGGAACAAAATATAGCTCTGTGTGTGTAATGGGACTAACACACTTCAAGTCCTATAGGTGCTTCTGGGAACAAAATATAGCTCTGTGTGTGTGATGGGACTAACACACTTCAAGTCCTATAGGTGCTTCTGGGAACAAAATATAGCTCTGTGTGTGTAATGGGACTAACACACTTCAAGTCCTATAGGTGCTTCTGGGAAGAAAATATAGCTCTGTGTGTGTAATGGGACTAACACACTTCAAGTCCTATAGGTGCTTCTGGGAACAAAATATAGCTCTGTGTGTGTGATGGGACTAACACACTTCAAGTCCTATAGGTTCTTCTGGGAACAAAATATAGCTCTGTGTGTGTGATGGGACTAACACACTTCAAGTCCTATAGGTGCTTCTGGGAACAAAATATAGCTCTGTGTGTGTAATGGGACTAACACACTTCAAGTCCTATAGGTGCTTCTGGGAAGAAAATATAGCTCTGTGTGTGTAATGGGACTAACACACTTCAAGTCCTATAGGTGCTTCTGGGAACAAAATATAGCTCTGTGTGTGTGATGGGACTAACACACTTCAAGTCCTATAGGTTCTTCTGGGAACAAAATATAGCTCTGTGTGTGTGATGGGACTAACACACTTCAAGTCCTATAGGTGCTTCTGGGAACAAAATATAGCTCTGTGTGTGTAATGGGACTAACACACTTCAAGTCCTATAGGTGCTTCTGGGAAGAAAATATAGCTCTGTGTGTGTAATGGGACTAACACACTTCAAGTCCTATAGGTGCTTCTGGGAACAAAATATAGCTCTGTGTGTGTGATGGGACTAACACACTTCAAGTCCTATAGGTGCTTCTGGGAACAAAATATAGCTCTGTGTGTGTAATGGGACTAACACACTTCAAGTCCTATAGGTGCTTCTGGGAAGAAAATATAGCTCTGTGTGTGTAATGGGAATAACACACTTCAAGTCCTATAGGTGCTTCTGGGAAGAAAATATAGCTCTGTGTGTGTAATGGGACTAACACACTTCAAGTCCTATAGGTGCTTCTGGGAACAAAATATAGCTCTGTGTGTGTGATGGGACTAACACACTTCAAGTCCTATAGGTGCTTCTGGGAACAAAATATAGCTCTGTGTGTGTGATGGGACTAACACACTTCAAGTCCTATAGGTGCTTCTGGGAACAAAATATAGCTCTGTGTGTGTGATGGGACTAACACACTTCAAGTCCTATAGGTGCTTCTGGGAACAAAATATAGCTCTGTGTGTGTAATGGGACTAACACACTTCAAGTCCTATAGGTGCTTCTGGGAAGAAAATATAGCTCTGTGTGTGTAATGGGACTAACACACTTCAAGTCCTATAGGTGCTTCTGGGAACAAAATATAGCTCTGTGTGTGTGATGGGACTAACACACTTCAAGTCCTATAGGTTCTTCTGGGAACAAAATATAGCTCTGTGTGTGTGATGGGACTAACACACTTCAAGTCCTATAGGTGCTTCTGGGAACAAAATATAGCTCTGTGTGTGTAATGGGACTAACACACTTCAAGTCCTATAGGTGCTTCTGGGAACAAAATATAGCTCTGTGTGTGTAATGGGACTAACACACTTCAAGTCCTATAGGTGCTTCTGGGAAGAAAATATAGCTCTGTGTGTGTGATGGGACTAACACACTTCAAGTCCTATAGGTGCTTCTGGGAACAAAATATAGCTCTGTGTGTGTGATGGGACTAACACACTTCAAGTCCTATAGGTGCTTCTGGGAACAAAATATAGCTCTGTGTGTGTAATGGGACTAACACACTTCAAGTCCTATAGGTGCTTCTGGGAAGAAAATATAGCTCTGTGTGTGTGATGGGACTAACACACTTCAAGTCCTATAGGTGCTTCTGGGAACAAAATATAGCTCTGTGTGTGTAATGGGACTAACACACTTCAAGTCCTATAGGTGCTTCTGGGAAGAAAATATAGCTCTGTGTGTGTAATGGGACTAACACACTTCAAGTCCTATAGGTGCCTCTGGGAACAAAATGAAGGAGCTCTGCCTGCCTGCCACGAACACACTACAAGTCCTATAGGTGCTTCTGGTAACAAAATATAGGAGCTCTGCCTGCCTGCCACGAACACACTACAAGTCCTATAGGTGCTTCTGGTAACAAAATATAGGAGCTCTGCCTGCCTGCCACGAACACACTACAAGTCCTATAGGTGCTTCTGGTAACAAAATATAGGAGCTCTGCCTGCCTGCCACGAACACACTACAAGTCCTATAGGTGCTTATGGTAACAAAATATAGGAGCTCTGCCTGCCTGCCACGAACACACTACAAGTCCTATAGGTGCTTCTGGTAACAAAATATAGGAGCTCTGCCTGCCTGCCACGAGCACACTACAAGCCCCTCTTTCTCAATCAATCTTTGTAACTGAATCTATCTAACTCAATCTCTGTAAGTGAATCTCTCTAACTATCTAAATGCAGCAGAGTGTCACAGAATCTGCCTGCTCAATCTGCGCCGGAACAGCATGTGACCGGCGCAGACGGCGTGGCGGCGTTTTATAGGGGGGGGGCGTGTACTACAGCCCCTGAGCTGTAATTGGCTACAGGCGTCCTGCCTGTAGCCAATTATGGCTCTTCGAGTTTCCGGGGCTGTGATTGGCCAAGCATGCGGGGTCACAGTGCATGCTTGGCCAATCATCAGCCAGCAATGCACTGCGTCGGCCGCGCCGGCCGCAATGCATTGCGGGGCCGCTCGCAACACACGAACGTGATGCGAGCGGCCAAAATAGTTCTGGGCTCGCCGAGCGAGCGAACGCCCGGTGCTCGATGCGAACGTGGGTTCGCATCGAGCACCGGGCCCATCCTTACTCCTGTGGCCTTTCTTATTTTATCTTTTTATTGTTCTGTTCATTCTTTCTACTATCCCTGAGCTTTGAGGGTGTTAGGGAATGTGAAACTTCCATTCTATCTTGAGAGTTTTTACCAAGTCCTGGCAGACCCTTGATACAAATGCAGGTCCATTGTCTGTCTGAGTTTATAAGAAGTGGGCATCCCCATCGGGGAATGATTTCCTGAATGAGGATCCTCACTACTGTTTGTGCATCTTCTTTTGTGGTTACAAAAAGTTCAACTCAACTTGAGAACTTGTCCACAATTTCCAAAAGATATTCCTGTCTTTTGCCTAGTTTGGGCATGTGTGTGAAGTCAATCTGCAAATGTGTAAAAGGAGTTGTTGGATATATCAAGTGTTCATGTTTGGCCTTGTGTGGGTTGTTCCTGATACATGTGATGCATCTTGCTATATAAAATCGGCCAGGAAAGTTCTATAATGTAAATGTCTTTCTCCAATAGTTCACAAGTGGCTTTCCAGCCTCTGTGACCTATTCCATGGAACTGGGAAATAAAAAGTGATGCACTAGCTACTGAAAGTGATGCACTAGCTACTGGTATACATGGCTTCCCCTCTTTGCAGAGAAGTCCAGTCTTTGGATCTTTCTGCACACCTATTTTGTCCCAATCTCTGAGATCAGCTTCTTCTGCACATCCCTGCAAATCTGAAAGAGCCTGATCAAAAAAAAAAACAATTCAGGTGCTAGCATGGGCATTTGGATCTGTGCATTTTGTGAAGTAGCAGCTTGTTTAGCAGCTAATCAGCCAGAGCATTTCCCTTGGCTATCTGTTTGTTGGCCTGTGTATGCTCTGCAGTGTTGTGGAAGATACATCAGACCTGGGTGATGTGTCTTGGTGAATGAGGTTTATGCAATCATGTTGTGGCACAACCTCATTCTGCTCTCCTTTTAATCCTTAAAGGGCATTTGGATTGGTGCTGGTCCTGAAGTGGGAGAAGCATATTTGATGTGCAATTTTGGATTAGACAGCAAGATCACCTCATAGCCGCTCAACCTTTGAGCAGACATGTGCTGTGTATGTACATTTTTCAACAGGATTGATACATTGTGGGTGGTGTGAAGTGTAGTGTCGTGCCCCAGAGTGAAAGAAGTGGCCATCTCAACCATCATCGAATAGGATGCTAAAGCTCTGAGACACACAGGCATGCCTTGAACCTGCACCGGAACCATCTTTGAAAAAAAATAGGGCGCAACTTGCCTCCATGCTCCTGAGCGAGGACACCTGACAATGGCCTTATAATTTTCCCTTTTGCAAACAAATGAAACATTTTTCCCTAGTTAGGGAGGCCGAGCCCTGGAGCCATTACCATAGCATTTTTCAAATACACAAAAGCATTGCACATTTCATCTGACCATTTTATACAATCTGGCATGTGTAAACCTGTGGCTTGTCTCAGGAGATTGTAGTAGGAACAGTCAGGTATCCATTGGCAGCAGTAACCAATCATACCAAGAAAGGTGAACATGTCTTTCTTAGCAAGTGGGCGGGGCAGACCCACAAGAGCCATAGCTCTTCTGTGATTGACTTTCCTTTCTCCTTTTGAGAGTACAAAACCAAGATATTCAACCTTTTTCTGACACCATTGCAATTTTTCTTTGACACTTTGTGACCACTTTCAAAAAGACATTTCGAAAGATCCCTCCCATCCTCCAGGGCGGCCACCCGAGTACAACTGCAGATGAGGAATTCATCCACATACTGCAGCAGGGATGAACAATGTCCTGGTATCCAAGCTCTGAGAGTAGTTTGGAGGACAATGGAATAGACTGCAAGGGAGTCTATATAGCCCTGGAACATTCTACACCATGTTAGTTGGCGTTTTTTTTTTTTTTTTAAACATAAAGCAAAGATTGGCTGTGTCTCCTCATCCACAGGGACGGAAATAAAAATGCGTTCAATAAATCAATCACAGTAAAATACTCTGCATCGGAATGTATGGCGGTAAATATTGATGGCACATCAGGCACTATTGGGGCAATCGGTACCACTAGGCTATTGATGGCCCTTAGGTCTTGTACAAACCTATAGTCACCATTGCCTTCTTTACTTTTCTTACCTTCTCTTTTGTTAATATAGAACACGATAATTTCCCTTTAAGATCCCTTTATAAAAAGAAATCTTCAACTATTGTCTGTAAGCCATCCTCTTTTTATAAAAGTTTCCCCTTTGATTTCCTGAGAAATCATTTTTGATAATGTGTCTGCACTGGTGTTTCAAACTCAATAGCACACTCTGCTGTTTACTGTGTCCTTGTGTGTGCAGCTGTTGATCTAGTTGTGGAATGTAAGGGGGAGGAGGCGGGGCGCATGATACAGGCATGGAGAAGGTTAATTTAACCCCTAAATCCACCATCCCATGACTCTGCTAAACCCATCGTGGACAACGTTCGGGCTAGGATGCTATAGGGAGCCACGGTCCTGCCGGAGATCTCCACAGCATCTTTCTTTTTCTTTGTAAACATTCTGATTTTTTTCTTGGCAAAATGCCAATAAGCACTCCTTATGGTCAGAGGTTCCCCTGATCACAAGCAAGCTTTGTACGTTATTACTTTTCTTATTATTTTTATTTTTGGCAGAGTGCCAACAGGTTCCAACAGTACTTGCAACTGCTGTAGTACCAATGCCGCAAACAATTCTTCACTATCTATTACGTTCAGTGAGATATTAGTACTTGAACCATGTTGGCAAAAAGCCAAACATCCAAATTTTGCACCTGATTTCCCCTGCACAAGAGATGCCAGCAGCAAAAGGAATCATTCAAATAGCATGTTTTATCAAAAGTTAGCCTCAGAGTATACTACCGACTATGTAAATTTATGTATTGCCTTAAGAAAGTGTTATTAACACTGCTATTACGCTCACTCTAGAGTCAAAGCATTCATACATAAATCATTAAGAATAAACATCAATACATCACCGGATACTGTAGCATTACTCTGCGTTTCGATTGGGAACTTCCATCAATCACAAAAAGGAGCCGGGAATTCACTGCAAGACACGTCTGTTGCCCTTAAATCTAAGTCCTATGATAACACAGAGCCGTGGAAGGCGTCGTCTTACCTTACAAACGCTGACAAGTTCCACACAGACAGTTTACAAATTATCTTAACATCTACGCGAAAGATAAGGGAAGCAAAGAGATCGGTTTTGTCCAGCACACCTTAGCAGACTTTTTCTTATAATTACAGTACTGTATAAATCATTATCCTACGGACTTCTCAAGTCCTGGAACCTACCCAAGGTTCTAACTGTTCATCCCGAACAGAGGCTGCGCAGACTTATAAATGGACTTCTCAGAGCCCATAAAACCCATCTAGGGTTAACTGTTCACTCAAAACAGCTGCTGCTTCTCAGAGCAGTCTTATCTAATGGGCTTCTTAAAGCCCATTCAGCCCCCCCAGGGCTGCGGTCGCTGTTATCTCAAAACAGCTAAATTATTATCAAAGTCTAAAGCTACTTCTACATAAATCACAGGTCCCGTTAAAGGAACGATTTCTAAATAGGCGTCACGGTGAGAGAAGATACAATTCTACTCACCAGACAGACATATTATAATCGATCACGGACCTAGCCCCCAGCTGAAAGGAAATAAATGTAGATTATTTAGGGGTCTCTCTCTCTGCTATGGTGTACTTTCCAATCCCGAAAACAGGCCTGTGAGATTCGCCCTTTGAGACAATGAAACATACAGCAAGGTTAATGAAACATACAGCAAGGTTCTCTCCAAGCAAATCTAATCTTTAATCTTAGGTGTGAATATAAAAGGGGCTTTCAGAAAGTACCGCCCTTTGACAGATTATCCAATCATATACAGAGACACATACCGTATTTATCGGCGTATAACACGCACTTTTCCCCCCTTAAAATCGGGGGAAAGTCGTGGGTGCGTGTTATACGCCGATACCCCCCAAAAAAATGACAAAAATCGGTTGCGGCGCCGAAAAATGGCGACCGCGGACGAAAAATGGCGACCGCGGCCGAAAAAGGCCGAAGCGCGGCCGAAAAAGGCTGGAAAAAGCCGAAGCGCGGCCGAAAAAGACCGAAGCCGGCTGTTCAGCCTCCCTGCGCTCGCTCCCGAAACAGCAGGGAGGCGGGACTCCGAGCGGAGCCGAACAGTCGTCTCGGTCTTTTTCGGCCGCACTTCGGCCTTTTTCGGTCGCGGTTTGGTCTTTTTCGGCCGCGCATGCGCGGTTTGTCTCGCGGCGGGTAATTTAAACGCTGGCAAACTGCAAATGACACTAGCAAGCTACAAATGACGCTGGGCAAGCTACAAATGACGCTGGGCAGGTTGCAAATGACGCTGGGCAGGTTGCAAATGACGCTGGGAAAGGCTGCAAATGACGCTGGGCAAGCTGAAAATGACGCTGGGCAAGCCGCAAATGACGCTGGGCAAGCTGCAAATGACGCTGGGCAAGCTGGAAATGACGCTGGGCAAGCTGCAAATGACGCTTAAATGTAAGTTTTTTTTTCCCCCTAAACTTCTCTTCTTTTTTTCCTTAAAATTCCCTCCTAGGCGCATGCGCGGGGCTCGCAAAATGGCCGCGACTGCCTAGAGCTCCGCCGCCTCACGGAATACCGGCACCCCTAGCGTCCCGCTCGGTGCTCGAAACGCCACCAAATCGTCAGGCCCCACTCACAACACCCCAGGGCATAATACCGGATGATCGGGGGAACATTCAAGAAAAAACTGCGGCCGTTATTCGACTCGTCAGGAGTGAGGGAAGACTCCAAGATGGCCGCCACAGCACAGCTCTTAACAGAGGATCTCCGCTCCACAGGCCTGGAGGACTACAGGTCAGAGCCACTCCACATCCCTGTCCCCACAACCCCAGATAGACATGGGGGACCCCCCCAAGCCATCACCCCCTCCCCAGCATCCACTGCATCTCTTCTGGAGAGATCATTCTCCAATTATGCCTCTTCCCCTCTAGAGCCTCACTCAGCAGCCCATGCAGGCTTCCCCTCACAGAGTGCATCACACAGAGATCCTATAATCCACATGGATGCTCTGTATCACAAGTTCTCTGAGCTATTGGAAAGAGGCTTAACCCAAACGGCAATTAAAATAACAGGGGAATTGAAAGCTGATTTCATCAACCTGGGAACACGGATCGACGCGATCGAACACAAAATGGAGGAAACAATCGCCATCACCAATCAGAACTCAAAGCACATTTACACCGTTCAAGAACAACTTGACCTGGCCATGGCTCGCATAGATGACCTTGAGAATAGGTCGCGGAGATACAACATCAGAATCCGCGGACTTCCAGAGACTGTAACTAACGTTCCGGACGCAGTTCAGGACCTCATCAAGCAGCTTATACCCGACGTTTCTGCCCCCCACTTGGAATTGGACAGGGCTCACAGAGCCCTCGGATCCCCCAGAAAAGACGGCACCCCGAGGGATGTGATTGTCAAACCCCACCACTACTCTATCAAAGAGGAAGTAATGAAACGAGCCAGATCCGCGCAAAATGTGCTCTGCCGAGGTCACCAAGTACAGATCTTTGCGGACCTCTCCCCCTCCACGATCCAAAGAAGAAGATCATTAAAACCCCTCCTCCAGGCCCTCTCACTGAAAGATATCAAGTATAGATGGGCCTTCCCCTTCGCGGTTAAGTTTTCAACTAATGGAAGACACTACGCCTTTTCAACCTTTCCAGAAGGAGAGAAACTACTTCTACACCTGAAAATTATCACCCACGAAGCAGAGATGGATACCTCCAACGCCGGCCACAATCCCAACAAGAGACCGACGCCCACCAGCCCGCAATCCCCATTGTGGGTGACAGGAAAAGCCAAGAAGGTCAAAGAGGCTCCCACTTGAAACGGGTCATCTGCTGATCTGCCTCCTCTTTTCTTCAGGGTTTTTTCTTTCGGCATCCTGGACAGGACCGGAGGAAAGCTCCCCCTCTTTCAGGGGGTCGATCTCTTCTCTAATCCGGAACCTTTATCATTTCTGGAACATTATTCTATATACACTTGACGGTTAACTGTTTCAATTAACATTTACTAGCTAGATCTCATTGTCAGGCTGTTTAACCTTCTCCCCCACCCTCTGCATAAGCAGTTCTTCCATGTTAGTTCCTAACTGCCGCTCCCAATGGACACTGCTCTGCAAATGGGATGGGGTTGAACAGCCTCAAGGGTCAGGCTCCTATGTGGGCTTGGTCCCCTCCCCTTTTTTTTATTATTTTTATTTATTTATTTTTATTTATGTTTTTTGGCTCTATCTTTTCGGTCTAGCTATATTTAAAACTGAGCTACCGATTCTCTATAAAATTTTTATGTTGGGTTTTTTTTTTCCCCTATTAGGGTGCCCGGTTCCGTGAGGACACCCTTGCGTACCTCCCCTACCCCTAGACTCCATTTGGTGTCTGAGGGCTGGGATATCTGAACCTGTATGGTTCAGATACCTATTGTATGTTCTACAAGGGACTCGGAGGGCTTCTCCTCCTCCGAACCCCTCTTTCCTTTTTATGGAGAACTTTTCTCTTCTATTCTGTCTCCCCCCCCTCCTCCCTCTCAAATGTTTACACCTGAGTTGATGTGCCTAACGCTATTTTTTTTTATAGGAATGATCAGACAAAATGAAAGCTTGCACGGCCAACCCTATACTACACGGTGTGAGGCTTCCCTCGATGATGTCCCGACCTTCAATCTCCACTGGGTAAGTGTGGGCTACCACAGATGCATCGATCTCCCCCTGTTCCATGGCTGATAGTCCTGCGACTAGGCTTCAGGTGGCCTCCCACAATGTCCAAGGCCTAAATTCCCCAACCAAACGGAGGAAAGTTCTAGATTATTACAAATCCCTTAAATTAGACATCCTCCTGTTACAAGAAACGCATTTCCCCTCCCGGTATAGCCCTAAATTCCTCCACTCACACTTCTCTCAATTTTATTTAGCAAGCGCAGGTAATAAAACTAAAGGAGTCGCAATAGTGTTCGCCAAGACCTGCAAATTTACCAAAATCTCGGACATGGTGGACCCCGACGGAAGGTTTCTTCTGGTGAAGGGCATGGTTGGGGAACACCTCTATTCCCTGGTCTCCTACTATGCTCCGAACAAAGGGCAAGCCAAATTCTTTGATTCCCTGTTACACACCATTACCCCTCATTTAGAAGGTACGGTCATCGTAGGAGGTGACTCCAATGTGGCCTTCGATCAGAGCCTAGACAAGTCCAATCCCCTAAAATCCCGTCTAACGCGTCCTTCTAAAGAAAGTCTTAGAATAGCTAAATTGCTACACACATATAGCCTAGCTGATGTATGGAGGGAACTCAACCCCTCAAAAAGGGACTTCACCCACTTCTCCCCACCTCACCAGTCTTACGCAAGGATTGACCATATCCTAACCCCTGCCTCTCTCCTACCTCATATCTCTAAAGCATACATCAAAGACACAGTTGTTTCCGATCATTCCCTAGTAATAGTGAAAATCCTTGCGAAGACCATAGGAGGCCCCACCAGACATTGGAGACTTAATGAGTCTTTGCTTTCAGATCCTACAACGGTTTTAGAAATTGAAAAGGCCTTACAGGAATACTTTATTCTCAATACATCGGATGATATTTCTCCAGAAACACTTTGGGCAGCGCACAAAGCTTTCATTAGGGGCAAGATCATCCAGGTCGCCTCACGCATCAAACGTGAAAGACTGGCAGAAGTCTCTAAGCTAGACAAGGATTACTCCTCCCTTAAGGCTTTACACAAAAGAGATCCCACCAAAGTCCCTACAGCCCTTCTTGACAAGACCAGACTGGAACTCAACCTAGCCCTGACCACCAAAGCAGAAAAATCTATACGCTGGTCTGGTCATAAATTCTACACTCAGGCAAACAAAATAGGCCCTCTTTTAGCCTCTAGACTTTCTCCTAGGATCAGACTCCACACGTTGCCCAAACTCAGAATTTCGGGACAACCGCCCACGACGAATCCTACAAAGGTCCTTGATGCTTTTCAGGGCTTTTACTCCTCACTGTATAGCAGTCCAACTACTCCCACCGATAAACTCATCCCTCAATTCTTGGAGGGTCTTCCAATACCTTCTCTATCCGATATCCATAAACAAAAGATGGAAACACCCGTAACGGTGGAAGAGGTATTGGGGGTCATTAAGGATCTCAATAAGGGTTCAGCCCCTGGTCCTGATGGTTTATCAATACCATATTATAAAGCATTCTCGAATACCCTGGCACCACACTTAACTCGCTTTTGCAACTTTAAGACCAATGGTGACCCCCTAGATCCCCATCTCAATATGGCTTTCATCACTGTCTTACCCAAACCTGACAAAAATTTGGAAGATGTAAGTAATTACAGACCAATCTCACTCCTTAACAATGATATAAAAATTCTAACCAAAATAATGGCCAATAGGTTGGCTTCCTTCATTGGACAGTACGTCCAAAAAGATCAAGTTGGGTTCATACCCGGAAGGCAGGGACCTGACCAAATCAGCCGGGCAATTGATATCATCTCGATCTTACAATCTAACTGGGAGGGGGGTCCTAAACAATCAGGCTTTCTCCTATCCCTGGACATTCAGAAGGCCTTTGATACGGTCTCCTGGCAATACATCTTTCACCTTTTTGAACATTGGGGCTTTGGGACTCGCTTCCTTGGTCTTCTCCATGCGCTTTATTCCCAACCGAAGGCCCTTCTTCGCCTCCAAGGCTATTACTCACAACCCATATCCATTGCAAGGGGCACCAGACAAGGGTGCCCTTTATCCCCCCTCATCTTTGCTATTGTCATCGAAACCCTTGCGATCGCCATACGCCATAATCCTGATATTAAAGGAGTAACGTGTGGTGACCGAATGCATAAATGCGGACTCTTTGCCGATGATATCTTACTATTCCTAACTTCCCCCATCACTACACTCCCCAACCTATACCGAGTACTAGAAGATTTTGCCAAAATCTCGGGGCTCCGAGTCAATTTTTCCAAATCTTTTGCCCTAAACATATCCCTGCCTCCCCACATTGTTGCCTCCCTTCAACAATCTTTTCCATTTATATGGAGTGACACATCCATTAGTTATCTAGGCATTTCCTTGACGGCTAAGTCTGAAACCCTTTACGCACATAATTACCCCAAACTCTTTAAAAAACTGGAGGCTGATCTTATATTATGGTCCAAACATGAATTATCCTGGCTTGGCCAGATCAATTCCGTAAAAATGACCCTTCTCCCCAAAATACTTTACTTTTTCCGAGCGCTTCCTATCCCTGTCAGAAAAGACCACCTACGTTCACTCCAAAGTAACATCCTAAAATTCATATGGGGTAAAAAGGGCTACCGCATCCCACAAAACACACTCTTCCTTCACAGACGCAGGGGTGGATTAGGCCTTCCTAACTTACATAAATACTATTTAGCGGCTCGAATAGCCCAGCTTTCCACAATATATTCCAGATGTGATAAACCGGATTGGATAGCTATAGAACGTCAGGCTACCCCCGCCTTCACTTTAGATTTCTTACTATGGTGCCCCCCTAAAACTAGGCCCCCCATTCTCTCGCCCACTCTGTCCCACTCATGTTCTCTATGGGACACCCTTCGCCATCTACCGTCATTGGTTTCAGCGGGTCGCCCTCTAGCTCACCTCTTTCGTAACCCCGACTTCCCTCCTGGCCTAGACATCTCAGCCTTTAAATGGTGGCTTGATAAGGGGCTATACCGGATAGGGCACTATTTTACTTCCAAGGGACCACTAACCCTTCATTACTGCACCAAAAATCTTGATCTTCCTGACCATGAAAGATTTCGCTTCCACCAAATCTCCCATTATCTTCACTCGATATGGAAGGAAAAACCCCTTCCTCCCAAATTTACCGGATACGAGTTGTGGTGCGGACAAGCTATGGAACAGAGGGGAGGCATCTCGGTTATTTACTCAGCCCTCACATGCCCAACGGAGAAGTCCTCCTACATGACAGCTTGGGAGGCGGACTTCAAACTCAACCACAGTCTGGAGACCTGGCAATCGGCCCTTTCCAAATCATTTCAGGGAATTCAAAATACATCCCTCATGGAGGCCAGTGTTAAACTACTAACCAGATGGTATCTCACCCCTACCAAACTGGCTTCTATCTACCCGACTGCGAACCCGTTATGCTTCAGGGGATGCCAGCTTGTAGGATCCATGGCCCACATTTGGTGGGAATGTCCCAAAATCCGCTCCTTTTGGAGAAAAATCTTCATCATGATTTACAAAGTTACTGATTGCCAGGTACCCAGATCCCCAGAGGTTGCTTTACTCAATTCTCAAATCCCTAACCTACCCAAAACAGCTCAGAGATTGATCCACTTCATGTTCTTAGGCACTAAAATCTCAATTGCAGCTGCGTGGAAAAAACCCATGCCATCATTTAATGCGGTCAAGAGGAAGATATCTTGGATCATGTCCCAGGAAAAACTTTCCAGTATCTTGTCGGACACCTCAGATAGATTCCAAAGGGTCTGGGAGCCTTGGGCCCGATTTATGGGAGTTTCCCTCATACCGGGAGTCCGAGTTCAATCTCTCGATTGACCACATATCATAAATTATTCCTGTTCATACACCACCAGGCACATCTTTAATCTCCCCTCCACTCTTCCATACCCTTCTGTAGCTCTTCTCCCTTCCCCTCTTCTCTGTTTCCTTTTTCCTTTCCTTTCTCTCTTCTATTTATCTATTTTATTGCATAGGATGCATACAGGTGATTGTTTTTTAGTCCACATCTACTAAATGTAAACTTAGCTCCTACGAAGAGAGCCTTTATCCTCTTAAATCTTAGTGTTAGCCAGTCCGGGCACGGTTGGGGGGTTGTAGGGGTCTTCCTTCTCTCCTGACACAGTTAGATCCCGTTAGGGGTGTCAGGGGGGTGGAGGCCGCTCCTCCCCTGTTACCGTCCCACCAGTTTATTTTTGGATTGTTACTCAGGAATTCTGTATCTGTTAATGGCTCACATAGAGACCACTACACTAAGGGTCTCAGATAAGTTTTTACTTTTGATTGCTGTATTCGTAGACCTGGTAATGCATTTCTAACTGTAGGAGACCCTCCCTCCTGCAATATGTACAATGTTCAATTTACTTGTTTGTCTATAACTTTACATAATAAAAACAGATTGAAAGTAAAAAAAAAAAAAAAAAAAAAAAATTCCCTCCTAAACTTGGGGTGCGTGTTATACGCCGGTGCGTGTTATACGCCGATAAATACGGTAAGTACATTCTATGCCCAAAGTGAAACTAATTATTTCTAAAATATCACGTGCTTTACAAGAAACGAAACTCAAGAGAAGATACCCTGAACAAGAGAAACAAAACTAAATTAGATTAGCAATACTTGAGCATATCTGACAGAAAATGGATGTTAGAGAGACACAAAATGGAAACTGACTATAATACAAAGTAGTTAAGCTAAATATCCCTTCACGTACGAATTACGAATTCGTACGAAACTAATCGCACATGTCTATCAATTGCGATGCGATGCTTTGAATGAGGATTATTGTTCCAAATAAATTTTTGTTCCCATAGTCCCATGGCAAGGTTCGCATATGAGGGAGCAAAATTAGCTCCCATCGCTGTACCTTGTACTTGGACATAAAAATTATCATCAAACACAAAATAATTATGTTCGAGACAAAAACGGGTACAGTCTAAGATAAAGGAAGCTTGTCTACTATTCATATCACGATCCAGGAACAAAAAATAATTTAATGCTTCAAGTCCAAAGGTATGGGGTACAGAAGTATACAACGAGCTCACATCCAGTGAGATCCAATTGTAGTTACTATGCCAGGAGTATGGTTTTAAATGTTCAAGTAGATGAGTACCATCTCTTATGTAGGATTGCAGTCCTTGGGCCAGGGGCTGAAGGTAATGGTCAACATATTTGGACAGGCCGGACGTGATACTGTCCATGGCTGCTATAATAGGCCTGCCTGGAGGATTATCTAAACTCTTATGCACCTTAGGTATGTGATAAAAGTAAGGGGTGCGGTAAAAATCCTTAATCAGAAAATAAACTTCCGATTTTTCCAAGATACCTGAATGCATGGCTCCTTGTATTAACAAAATGACTTCCTCTTTGTATTCAGGGAGTGGGTCTCTGTTTAGTCTTTGGTAGGTGGATGAATCAGATAGGAGGCGATATGCTTCTTGAAGGTAAGCATCTCAATCCATAATCACGATACCTCCTCCCTTATCGACAGTTTTTATTACTATATCTGAATTGTTAGAAAGGGATTTTATTGCTTTATTTTCTAAAAATGTGAGATGACCCAGATCAGGAGGGCAAAATGTTGTATTGGAACATAATCTTTTCATATCTGCATATACCATATTATAAAATGTTGTTATATGGGGTCCTTTTGATTGGTAGGGATAAAAGACTGATTTAGGTTTAAGGGTGGAATGTGCCACAGGAGGTGACGTTTGTGGGTGCTGTGTGTATAGCTCTAGATCAGCATAGGAAATATCTAGACCCAGATTATCTGCTATATCTATAGAATCTCTATCTAGACTAGACTCCAAAGAATCCATTCCAGACGACAACTCAACATTTAAAGGAGGAGTACATTCTGGCTCCCTATAGGATATATAGGGATATAGATATAGCAGATAATCTGGGTCTAGATATTTCCTATGCTGATCTAGAGCTATACACACAGCACCCACAAACGTCACCTCCTGTGGCACATTCCACCCTTAAACCTAAATCAGTCTTTTATCCCTACCAATCAAAAGGACCCCATATAACAACATTTTATAATATGGTATATGCAGATATGAAAAGATTATGTTCCAATACAACATTTTGCCCTCCTGATCTGGGTCATCTCACATTTTTAGAAAATAAAGCAATAAAATCCCTTTCTAACAATTCAGATATAGTAATAAAAACTGCCGATAAGGGAGGAGGTATCGTGATTATGGATCGAGATGCTTACCTTCAAGAAGCATATCGCCTCCTATCCGATTCATCCACCTACCAAAGACTAAACAGAGACCCACTCCCTGAATACAAAGAGGAAGTCATTTTGTTAATACAAGGAGCCATGCATTCAGGTATCTTGGAAAAATCTGAAGTTTATTTTCTGATTAAGGATTTTTACCGCACCCCTTACTTTTATCACATACCTAACGTGCATAAGAGTTTAGATAATCCTCCAGGCAGGCCTATTATAGCAGCCATGGACAGTATCACGTCCGGCCTGTCCAAATATGTTGACCATTACCTTCAGCCCCTGGCCCAAGGACTGCAATCCTACATAAGAGATGGTACTCATCTACTTGAACATTTAAAACCATACTCCTGGCATAGTAACTACAATTGGATCTCACTGGATGTGAGCTTGTTGTATACTTCCGTACCCCATACCTTTGGACTTGAAGCATTAAATTATTTTTTGTTCCTGGATCCTGATATGAATAGTAGACAAGCTTCCTTTATCTTAGACTGTACCCGTTTTTGTCTCGAACATAATTATTTTGTGTTTGATGATAATTTTTATGTCCAAGTACAAGGTACAGCGATGGGAGCTAATTTTGCTCCCTCATATGCGAACCTTGCCATGGGACTATGGGAACAAAAATTTATTTGGAACAATAATCTTCATTCAAAGCATCTTATTTATTATGGCAGGTACATAGATGACATTATTATTATTTGGGATGGTTCACAACAGGATACAGAGGATTTTGTAAACTTCTGTAATAGCAACCCATATGGTCTAAAATTCACATACGTCATAGATTCGGAAAAATTGGCATTTCTGGATCTAGAGTTGTACCATATTGATGATGTTATACATGCTAAGAATTATACGAAACCAACCGCGGGAAATTCTCTTCTACACTATAAAAGCTGCCATTTCCATAAATGGAAAAACAATATCCCCAAAGGACAGTTCTGTCGTTTAAAACGAAATTGTACCAGTCATCTTGATTATTTAGAGGAAAGTAAAATCCTTAGCAGAAAATTAAAAGAAAAGGGGTATCCAGAATCCCTCATACGAGAGGCTCAAATATATTATGAAGATCCTTTACCACCCAATAAAGTAAAAGAAACATTTGATCAGTCTATTTGCTTCACCACTAGGTTCCATTATGGTCATAAAAAGATGGAATCCATTTTCAGAAAACATTGGCCGATACGTTTAGAGGACCAACATTTAAAAACCCAACTACCCCAATGTCCTAAAGTTACATACAGGAGAGCTCCCAATATTAAAAATAAAATTGCCCCTAGCAAGCTCACAACCAGCCGTTCCCAGCCTTCACCACGTTTATGTTTAGTACCATTGTGTGGCATGTTTCAATGCAAAAAATCTTTGTGTAAAACATGCAAGTTCATACAACATGGTCAAAAACATTATACGATAAAAGGAAAAAATTATGAGATTAGGCAATTCTATAACTGCTCATCTGATTTTGTGGTGTATTGTCTGAGGTGTCCCTGCCAGCTAGTTTATGTAGGTCGTACCATTCGCCCCCTCCGCGAGAGATTCGGCGAACATCGCAGGAAAATTGAGGCAGGGAAGGACAAACACAGTGTTCCTCGTCACTTTGCCCAACATCATAAAGGTTCCACCGAAAGGCTAAAAGTCTGGATCCTTGAACAAATGCCCAAAAATATTTCAGATGCAGAGAGATTTTTCAAGCTCTGTGAGCGGGAAACTTATTGGATCTATTCTTTAGAAGCATTGTCACCTGGCGGAATCAATGAAGCTTTGGAATTATCCACAATTTTATAAAATACATTGGTATAGCTTAAAATAGGCACAAAATTAGGATATTTTTAGTATACATTCTATTTATATATATTTTTAAAAAAAATCTTCTGAAATAAAGATATATAATAAATAAACTTTTTATGGAGGAACCCCTAAGAGGGCCTCCAAGAAAGTTTTCTTTGACAACATTTTGTGAAAGCTTGTTTGGAAAGACCCTTTTTTTAAATAACAATCTTTTTCAATAGGTCTATATTAATATATATTTAGATATTTGTATTTTTTCCCCTCGAGCCCCGCCCCCTTTTTCCCTCTCCTTTTTTCCTTTTATATATATATATATATATATAAAAATTTCCCTCTTTTTGATTTTATTTTCATTTTCTTATTTATGTTAATTTAATTAATTTTATTTTTATTTTTATTATTATTTATATTTATTTTTATTTTTATTTCTATATTTATATTGATATTCGTTTTTGAATTCCTTATTGTCATAGTTTTTCATCTATTAATATTCTATTATCATTTGTTTGCTTTTCATTTATTTTATTCATTATGTTTATCCCATTTCTTATACATATATAGCAAATCCTCATTTCATCTACTCATTTAGATTTATTCTGTATTATTTGTGTTTTAATTATCCATTCATTTTTGCCCCATTGCTCTATATGTGTTTGTCACCAACATGTGCTCTTTTAAGAATTGTGTTAGAGGACTGTTAGGTCACCAGCACAGGTCTTCTTCTTAATAACCTCTAGATGGCCCCACAGTTTCAGCACCAATATAAGGCTGTAAGCAGCCTGAACTTCCTCTAGCTCTGATGAAGGAGCGCGCTTGTTCTTTCCATCTACAGTGCGCATGCTCCGAAACGCCGTCGCGGTAGCCGTGACGTCAGTACGCCCGACGCCTGTTTGAATCAGCTGACCGGAGCCAAGCCTCGCTCTCGGTCCGACCAGTCTGCATTACCAACTCTTAGGATATCGTGCTGGACAGGACACCACACTGGGATATAACAGGCGGACGCAGTGCATCAATGACGCTCCAGAGGACTTCTTTGTGCTGAATTACCTTTTTACCATATGTAAGTGGATATATGCACCTTGTCTCTGTGAATTAAATGCTAATAATTTTAACCTGGTGGCGCCTTTCTTCTGTGTTTTGTTTTTCTTTAAATAATGCCACCCGCGAATCCTAATTAAATCTTGCCGTGTAATAATTTTCCCGTGCATTGTGATATCTTTTAATTGTGCACATCCCATTTGTTTTCCCATATGTGTCCCGTTTCCTGGGATAAATAAATTAGTGCCCGATAATGGAATTAAAGGGGAATTGTATTTCCATTTTTCTTTTCGGTGTAGTGTATCCCATATTTTAAGTACTATTTTAGTTAGCTTGTGCATATTTATACTATGTGTTCTAAATTATTTTTTGAAGTTGTGTCGCATAAAGTGTATCCTCCATCCTTACCCATCTCTTATTGGTATTTAAGTTTGCCCTTTTTTACCAGTCTTGTTAAAATAATTGCCTTATAGTACCTTTTTACGTCTGGGCATGCTTTACCAAGTCTGCATATTCTGATTTGTGACCTCCTTTTAAAACTGCTAATTGCTTGTATAAAGTCAACCGTTTTTTTTTTTTTTTTTACATGAATGCATGCTCTGCTATTAAAAAAACACTTTTCAATAGCAGTCCCCCCCCCCCCCTTAAACAGTGACCTGAGTGCTGCTGCTGCTGCTCTTCTCCTCTCTATTTACTGGAGGCTCTGAGAGCAGTGGCAGCTATAGGTTTCTGCTACTGTCAGTAAAATCCAGTGAAGAGGGAGCAGGGGCAGGGCTGAGCTGCACTGTGTGTGTCTATGGATGCACACAGCCCAACTCAAGAGCGGACCTTCACACCACTTGGTGAAGGGGCATTCAGAGAAGAGGCGGAGCAAAGGGCCCCAGAAGAGGAAGTAAGGGGCAACTCTGCAATACCCTTACAGTATAACATGTTTTTTTTATTTTATGAAAAAAAAGAGCCTTTACAATCACTTTATTCACTCATAAAAAGCATACAGCAAATAAAGGGTGAGGGGGGAAAACATCTTTGTCTGTATGCTTGTTGTAAATCAGTGACTCAAAGTATTCATGCCGAAGCCCGGGAACATCTATGACCATCGGGTCTGGGGGACCCGGCGCATCACGGATCACGGTAAATGACCGCTGACTGAGAATCACTTGTAAACAAAACGCTGGTATCTCCCTTCCCTCTCTGTACCGATCGGTACAGTGTGAGAGGAGAGGTGGAGAGATCGTTTACAACACTGTGGGCATTACAGATCCAGCCCACAACGCTGCTTAGTACCAGTACTCTGCAATACTATATAATACTCTGCAATACTCACCAATACTCACCAATACTCGCCAATACTTTGCAATAAATTTTGACAGAAACAAAGAATTATTTTCTTTTTGTTACCGAATTTTCTGTCTTTTTTGATTAATAGCGCAAAAAAAAAAAACACAGCAGTGATTAAATACCACCAAAAGAAATCTCTATTTGTGTGAAAAAAAGGACAAATATTTCAGTGTTGCATGACTGAGTAACTGTCTATCAAAGTGTGAGAGCACTGAAAGCTGAAAATTGGTCTGGTTAGGAAGGGGGTTTAAGTGCCCAGTGGGCAAGTGGTTAAATTGGGGGTGCGTGTTATACGCCGGCGCGTGTTATACGCCAATAAATATGGTACTTCAATTGAAAAATCAAAGGAGCAGTTTTAAAAACTCTTGGCTGAACAGCAGCTCCAATCATATGCAGCCGCTGTTCAAGTATTTTGACAGCTGGTGGGGTGGCTATTAAAATACAATAGCCACAGAAGTTTCAATCATATGCGCTGTATAGCATGGATATAGGAATCTGCTCCATTTTTTTTTTTTCTTTCTTCCGGCTGAACGAAAAAAAAAAATAATCTACATGTGTATGGCCAGCTTCAGGATGACAGGCAGGCAACTCCTTCTCTCTATTTAACTAGAAACTGGAAAAAAGGCTTAAGTGGTGTTTTACTTCAATCATGCACAACAACGCCAGTCATACCTAGGATACTGCTATTGTACTTAAAGTGGTTCTGCACCCATTTCATTTAGTAAATCTCTTTGCCTTCCAAATCAGGCAAAGAGTACTAAATGAAATGTTTTTTTTTTTTTTTTTTTTTACTTACCTTGTAATTGATGACTTCCGGTCTTCTGTCTCTTCGGCGGTGGGCGGGGTCTCTGCGTCGATCTTCGTCAGGCCGCACTGTCTCCTGGGATCTGGTGTCATTGTTCCCAGGAGTCAGTGCGGGCATCTTCCGAAATCTCGCGAGATTTCGGCCACATCTTTCGAAATCTCGCGAGATTTCGGACACATCTGCCGAAATCTCGTGAGATGTCGGCAGATGTGCCGTTACTGCGCACGCGCGAGTAACGGCGGTGCATGCTGGGCCATCTAAAGTGCCTGTGCGGGTTTCACATGCCCACAGGCAAGATGGCCCCCAGCACAAAAGAAGAAGCTGAAGAACTTCATCGGACGAAAACCGGCGGCGATCGAGATGGAAGATGGAACAGGTGAGTCCCCCAATTAAGGTAAGCATCCTTTGTATACCCCCCCAAAAAAAAAAAATATATACAGAGTGCAGAACCGCTTTAATGCATACAAGGTAAGTGTACAAATGCACAATTTTTGTGCAGGAATAGTTAGAGAAGCCTTTTGCCAGTCTTGTAAATCTACCCCGGATAAGTCTCCCTGGAGCACTTTCTGTCAATTGTATGACAGAATGTTATTTGTTTAATTCACTGGAGCAGCCAATGATATCAATGTCAGGGCAGTGGGGACATATGCACCAGTAAGTTATGCCAGCATGTACCAAACCTGTTCTCACTTCTGACTATCAATAAGTTTTGAGCATAGGTGTGTGCAGCCTATTGCATAATATATATACGCACACAGTATCTCACAAAAGTGAGTACACCCCTCACATTTTTGTGAGTGTACAGCTTGTATAACCGTGTACATTTTCTGTCCCCTCAAAATAACTCAACACACAGCCTTTAATGTCTAAACCGCTGGCAACAAAAGTGAGTACACCCCTAAGTGAAAATGTCCAAATTGGGCCCAAAGTGTCAATATTTTGTGTGGCCCCCATTATTTTCCAGCACTGCATTAACCCTCTTTGGCATGGAGTTCACCAGAGCTTCACAGGTTGCCACTGGAATCCTCTTCCACTCCTCCATGATGACATGTTATAGTGCAGTGTGTGTGTCTGAGGTCACCTGATCACAGATAACATTCCTTTCCATCATTGTTATGTGGGGGAGGGGAGAATTTCTCACTTTTTATAATTATACAGGATGTGCCTGTCTCAGGCTAGTGCACATTTTTTTGGGGGGTTTACATCCACTTTAAGCTTCCGGAGGTAGATGGACAGCTGTCCCATCCGAAGAAGTCCTGTAGAAACAAAAAAAAAAACACAACATCCTACTCTGGTAACTATCTACATACTTCACAACACTTTCTGTCAGAAGGGGGTTAGCATCCTTTCAACAGAAAGAAATGTACCTAATATAGAGCACATCATCATTCATTTCTGTCCATTATTTCCTTATCAGGTTCTGTCAACAGGGGATTACTGTCCTGATGAAAGAAAAGCAAAAATGTTTTTTTTTTTTTCCTTTGGAGTTCCTGGTGGGAGGGGCCCCTTGCTGGACTATCAGACTCCTGTAAAAGTTAGATAAAGAATAAGACCTCACCCAGTTCATTGATAGGAAAGTCCATTCATCAAGCACAATACAGGGTGGAAGGCCGGTCTGATCCTGCAAGAGTCAGAGAGAAAAAAAATAACACATTCTCTGCAATCTTCACAGCAGTCTATGTGGCCATTTCAGTGCTGTCCATAGTTGTACATGCCAACAGTCGCATAGAAATGTGGGTCAGTCTCCTCCTGCCACCCCCTTCCTCCCTGATGTCTCTATAGATTGCTCTCCCCAGCCTCCATTCCCTCCAAATGTCCTCAAAACAGGATAATGTCTCCTCACATTCTGGCACCCACAGACTTGGGTATATGCAAATACTCCCAAACCAGGTAATCCTCCCACTCTCCCCGGGAGTTCTCCATGATGTCCATGGTCTCGGGAGAGACATAAGGGTATTCTAGACCCCATTCCAGAGCAACGCTGCGCTGAACTTCCCACTTCCAGACAGGCTGGCATCTGCTAAACTGATAGGCAGGCCCCTCCCATGGCGTGCTGCTGTAACCCCTTGTTAGACAAACTGAAGTTTACAGGCACACTGTAACTAGCAGAACTTGCCTGGGCATGTCTCTTGGCACCGACTGTGCCCGAGCAACTGTAAGCAGATGACCGCTGACTTTCCCGGTGGGTGCCGATAGCAACAATAATGTTTGTAGCCCATGCCTCGCTGAAAGGAACACTCTTAACACAGTCATGCTGCAGGCTTACCCTGATTACCCCGGGCAACAGTAGACACTTCCAGGCACACTTTACTGTTAGACCTGAAGAAGGAGGCTATGCCTCCGAAACATGCGTGAGTGATGTCACGCAGCGCCGGCTGGTCCGTGCACGTGTCTCACAGCAAACACAGCCTGACATGAGGAGGAAGTGGAGTTCGCTCTAATAACATCCCCCATCCACATCACTCACTTTTGGGAGCCAACCCATTCATCTAGGCCAGGAGGGGAGACATACATCTTGCTGTACATGCTATCTTATGGATCCATGTTTGTGAGTGTAATCCTTTTTACTTGAATTCCCATTGTTTGGCATTAAACAATATGACTCTAGGTCAGCTTTGCGCTCTCTTTTCTTTGTACATTTTCCAGACCAAGTCTGCCACCCTGTGGATTCTAGAGGGAGCTGCAGCACCTAAAGCTAAGAGAACTTTTCATACACACTGTTATATGTTGTATGTTGCTTATAGGAACAGCACTGGTCTGGTTTTTCTGTGTGTTTTTTACACTTTACTGTTTGAAGCAGGATTTTAAAGCAAAAGTTCAGGATGTCCAGCGTTAGCAGATCGCTGGACATATTTATAATCAAACTCGCGATGTTCAGCATTAGCAGATTGCTGGACATATTTGTAATCCATGGGCATGGTTGGCATGGGTATCAGCACATGGTGAACAGTTCCTGAGTTGCAGGAATTAGCACAAGTGTCCATCCCAGCCGCGGTTGGGGCGACTGGGCAACAGGCAGCAATAACTTGAACCCAAGGGCAGCTCCCGCTGGTTGCTATGGACACACATATACGTGGATACAGAGTTACCCCTGTGACGCATTCACTCTTCACCTCGGTCTCATTATAATTTCCCTGCAAGTTCCCAGGGATGTTGTTTGTACTTTACTTATTTATGTGCGTTGAATATGTACAGCTGGTGGAGATTGTGATTTTATTGTTCCTTACCTTGTACCGTGTTATTTCTGTAATGTGAGAACCCAATAAAAATCTATTGGAAGGAATTACAATTTTGCCACCACATTTTCTTTGAAATCAATATTTTGCTCTGTAATAAGTGCAGTCACAAAAGAAATGCAACTTTTCGGAGCCATGCTATATACTTTTCAAGGCATAGGTGACAAACTGCAGAAATAACAAACAACATATTAAAAGACCAGCAAAAAATGGCCATTTTGTCACCATTATCACTTTACAGTGCCATATATAATTTGCTACACCACCCAATCATGAAGATCTAATACAAGGTGTAATACTTGTATATTGGCTGCTAGATTGTGGGTAATATGCTACTGACTGGGGGTGGTTGCCTCTTGTTGTAAGAGAGAGAAGTTACTTACTGAGAGCAGGGCCATCTTTAAGGCAGGGCAAAAGGGGCAGCTGCCCTGGGCCCTGTCATTGTTTTGGGGCCCAAAGCAGCTGCCTCATACTTGCCAACTATCCCAGTTTAAATTCCCTTGTACCTTGAAGTTTTAGTCCCGTGCTGTGTCTCGATATCTCAGTGTGAAGTTCTGTTACTAATGCTGCCCAGCTCTGCCCTATTGTTGTGTACAGATGACTCACCTGCAGACCCTGTGTTTACATGTAAATAACTGGCATTGATATGTAAATAGCGGCACCATTAATATGTTAATAGTGTTGGACCGTCTGCATTGATATGTAACTAGAGGCAGCATTCATACGTATATCATTCCCCCCTGAGTACAGTCTAGCAACCAATCAGTGAGCAGTGCTAAAGTGCAGTAACCTCTAGCAACCAATCAGTGAGCAGTATTGATGTTCAGTAATCTCTAGCAACTAGGGATGGGCCCGGTGTTCGATTCAAACCCATGTTCGAATCGAACATCGGGCGTTCGCCCGCTCGGCGAGCCCAGAACTATTTGGGCCGCTCGCATCAAATTCGTGTGATGCGATCGGCCCGCAATGCACTGCGCCAGTCGCAGTGCATTGCTGGCTGATGATTGGCCAAGCATGCACTGTGACCCCGCATGCTTGGCCAATCATAGAGCCAGCGACGAGGAGAGCAATAATTGGCCACAGGCAGGATGCCTGTGGCCCAGCATGCTTGGCCAATCACGGCGCATGTTTCCTGTGCTTAGAACTGTCCCTGCCCAAAGTGTCATTTTTGCAGGAAAAAAAGCTATTTAAAATTAAGCCTGTTTGACTTAAGAGATATAAGCCCCTTTAAGTCTACTACTTCCTGTAAGCCTTCATACAATTGGTGGCGGCTCTTTTCACAAGTCTAAATTACAAAGATTCTCTTTGCACCATGTTCCTAATTGATGCCATCTGTCTCATTAATGTTTTTGAGATGTCCATGTACTGACAACACTAACTGATGCCAGGACTCTTTTGAATATTGTATATTATTTCGTTTTTCACTTGGTGGACATTATTTATATGTATATACTTACTTTGTAGTATATTTGGTCACAATGTATACTGTCGTTTTTATATATATATAAGCACTGCATTTTTTCTTTTTGTCACTTTCTGCTGTTTGTCTCCGGCTGTGCTGGCTGCTTTATGTATATTTTTTAACTTTTCCACAGCGCAGTAATCTATTTTGATATTTTAAAGTATTGGTGTTGGCAAGAAGATTTGGCTTGCAATCAGTGTTCCTCTTCATCCCAAAGGTGTTCAATAGGGTTGAGGTAATGGGCTCTGGGAAGGCCACTTGAATTCTTCCATACCAACTCTTTAAACCATGTCTTTATGGATCTGGTTTCATGCACCTAAACTCAAATACTTTTGCCCCCATTTTGTTTTTACCCGTCTCAAATTTCTATATATACTGTATATATATATATATATATATATATATATATATATATATATATATATATATATATATATATTCTGTTATTAATTTTCCTTGACAGTAGTTCTCCTTAAGGGGGAATTTCCAAGAAAAATAAAAACCTCTTTCTTCAAATTAAGATCAACACAGTTACATAAAGGTATCCGTGCTCTACCTGCTGTTTTTTTTAAAACCCCAGTAAAAAAAAAATATTTTTAGGTTGACCCATAATACCAAGTTTCAGCAGCAGGTGGTGCTGAATATAAAATCTGGAATTTCAGATCTCAATTTTGAGTTACGAGGAGTGCAGAAGGGAGAGCAAGCACTTTATGCCAAAGTCTTGTATATATATATTCATAGTAAATATAATTGATAAACAATAGTTACAGATTGTCACTTTTTTTTTTTTTTTATATTTCAACATATTTCAAACTAAACCTGTTTTGAGGTACATCACTTGTAATATGATCATTTATATTGTTCCTAATATGAAAAGATTGTACAATGCTTATTAAGTTATAATTTTTTTTCTCACTGTGGGGTCAGGATACATAAAATAATTGATACAACAATCTCTATGAAAGAGACGTTGTATAGGTTTTTGGTTAATTTGAAATCAAATTGTTAGGGGTTATTAGTTTATAAACTACTATTTATTACTTGCATAAAGGACCACCACACTCCCTCTGTTGCACTGTATGTTCCAAGCCTACTGTATATTATACTGTATACTCTGGTCTGTCATAATCAGTACATTGCACTGTACTTTATATACTCTGAACAACCACATTGCATTCACTGTAATGTATGTAGTGTAATACCTAAGTAAACGCTGATGATTTTGGTCCTATTTTCCTACTTAGAGCACACACAGGATCACTGGTTGTCTCTTACCAATGTCCACCAGGCTATCCCTAGTGAGGGAAATGTAGACTCGCACCACCACAGGACAGTTGGACTCTTTCCCACCAAATTCCTCCTGGCTCTCTCCAACAAGCTTCCTCCTGACCTGACTTATTCTTGGACAGGGATCTGTGAATAGGCCACCACAGCTAAGCCTAGCTGGAACCTCTGGGTCTTCCTTAAGGCCTCCTCAAGAATCCTGCATCAGGGGGCAGTGCCCCTGTACAGGGGTCCGTTTCTGCAGGACTGGACCCAGGATGCTGCACTTTGCTGCTCAGATCTCTATTTATGGGCTCTACCACCACCTTCTGGGCATACCTCCCCTGGAATTGGCTGGAGTACCAAAAACATTCAGGCTGTCTGTTCTGCTCGTCCTCCCTAAAGGGGAAGTAACAAAACAGCAACCTGTGAAACACTGAGTAGCCCTAAGCTTTACTACCTATGCCTAAGGTAGAGTTTACTACCATTTTAAATTTGTAGTTAGGGAGGGTTAAGAGCTAAGAGCTTACCACCTAAAATCTAACACTGACTTCTGGAAGAAAGAGGGGTGGCTTACATCTTCTGCTCCCTTTTGTAGAACTGGTTATCTCTTATGTACCTGGTGGCCACAAGGAACAGTAGGGAGCAAAAGAAAGATAAATATAATGGAGAAGAAAGGGGCAGCAGTTAACTAAACCTTTTGTAAAAAAAAACATGTATGTGAATTGTCTTTCCTTGCCTGACAAAATACTTCTAATTCTGTGCAGCTAATGCTGTTATTCTCATACCCCAAACAAATATCATAACTTTCAGGGTGGGGCCTACTCGCCCTGTACATGGGGGTACCTCTCTCATGTAAATGCTAACAAATGCCCGGGAGCTGGTAGGGCCGTGGCCATGTTACTTTTTGGGGAACAGCCTGCTAGGGAGGAAGTCAAAGCACTGATTCACTCACTACTGGAGGACCTGTCACCCATCCCTGGTACCGTTCCTCGCTGTCTGGCTGCTGTTCACTCTCACCAGTTCATGGATACTCATGGCAACTATTCTCATCCTTCGTCTCTCCTGCAGAGTTAACCTTTTGTGGTGGCCTTTCGCTTGTAACCTGTGTGTGCTTTACAGGCCCTTTTCTTTGGATACATCATGTAGCACCATGCAGCTCTTTAGAGTAACTTCAGACCAGGCTTAGAAACTGTTAACAAAACGTGAGGCCCCTTTCACACTTGTGCAACTTTTCCTGCGACTTGGGACTGCAAAGTCGCATGACAAGTTGTACCCCATGATTACCAATGAGTACCATTCTTATCTGTGCGACTTCAAGTCCCTGTACTACCTTGGTCGGACTTTGATGCAAGTTGAGGTCCATAGACCTCAAGTTTACACAGGCATTCCCTGAAATCAAGGCAAAATTGTGGCAAAATCGCACAACTTTCAAGTTGCGGCATTGTGAAAGTGGCCTTATTTAAAGGCTCTGCAACAGTACAGCCCATGAATAGTTAAAACCCTAACTAGACACATCTTCCTGTTCGACCTTTTTTCTTCTCCCATGTGTTTCTTCCCACTCCTGAAGGCCCACCATTCCAACCTTCCCCCCTTTTTATAACACCACTGGGTGGAGAGGAGAGCCTAGAAAAAAAAACGTCAGACCCAGAATGAACTCTCCCTACCTGGGCAGCCCAGACTTTTAGCCCAACATATAGGCACCTGCCTACACACTGGTGACTTTTCTCCACAGCAGTTATTCAACACAGCCTGCCCCAGAGGTTATCCTCTGTCTCAATCGAGTTGTTACACAAAGCTACCATTTATTCTCAACTAGAGGTGCTGTGCAGGGGAGCCCAGGAAATGAACATCAAGGGGTTTGAATAATAAATAATTAGCATGACCAGTAAAAGTGCATGTGCAATTGTTCTGTACAAATGGGACACAAAAAAAATGTTACAAGTTTATAGCCTGTACTTTGTGATTGTAAATCACTGATTTTAAAGTGAAAATAATGTATTTGGCCACTAGATGGGGTTGTCTCATATGAGAAAAAACTAAAAAAGAAATTTTCCCCCCAAGAGGGAGGTGGGGTTTTTAGGCAGCACAGTATGAAACGTTGGGTAATTGATACAACATAGGTCAAAGATAAAAGAATAAATGTTTATTGTATTGACACCAATGTGACAATATGGTTAAAAAACATGAGCCCCAATCGGGAATACCATACAAAGACCATGAGATAGAACATACAATGTTATATCAACAGACAATGATTTTCAAAACAGCACATTTACTGAAAGCATAATAATGCAAAAAAAAAAAGTAAGTAGGATCTGACGCGTTTCAACTCGTATCAGTATGAGTCTTCTTCAGAGGGTTACTTTTTTAATATATCTATGTCTGCCAGGTATATGTGGTTGATGTCATGAATTTCCTTACGTGGGGATCCCTTTAAAATAATTCTCTTTCTCCATGCGGCTCCGAGGCACCTCCTGGCCAACCAGGATAGGGGGGAAAATTTCTTTTTGAGTTTATTCTTTAGGGGTGAGCAGCAACTCACACTCCTCTATAAGTGCCCCTCCCCCTTTTAAGTCTCATATGAGATTCCTATAATACTTCGCTCCATCTAGCGGGAAAATTTGGTATTTTCTGTTTAAAATGGGCAATGTGAATCCACCCCCAAGATTTTCATGCACTTATAAAAAGCAGTTAGAGCCTAACTCCAGGCTGCACATTTTCCCTAGCATTTTTTTTTGCTATTTCTTTCCTTTTTTTACTTACCCTTTACGATATCTTCAGGCCAGTCACGTGACTTTCCAGCATCTGCTTCTTCCTTGCGTCTTCTAATTAGTGGTAGTGGATGCAGAGAGGGGTGTTGATGTCATTACTAGTACATTGCACTCATACATTCTGAATGAAGAACATAGTGGTGATACCCCCCTAGAGGCATCGTTCAGCCAGACAGACTGAGGACATCTTCTGGCTGAGAAGCGGTACTGAGGGGAACAATAAAGCCTTGTGCAGGTAACAGTCTAAAGGTGAGTATTTCAGCCCTCTTTTTTTTTTTTTTTTTACTTTTTAACAAAAAAAAAAAAAAGCATTTAAATGGGCTTTTATGGTTTTCATAGATTCCTAGCTGCAAGAAATTATATTTTTACATTTATCCAGAGATCATTTTTATACATGTTCAAAGGAAAGCTGTTATAAAGGAAAGAGTAACTGGATGTGCTGTAGGTCACTAATTAGGCATTATGATATCAACCAAGAACCCAACAAGAATCCAAAACACGCAAAAGTTTTCCAGTGTGGTATTTATTTAGTAATCCATATTTTTTCCATTTAAAATATACATAATGCAAATATTTTGTATCCAAGAAAGAAAATAATTTAAGCAAGTGTCTTTACATTATATAATTTAATGCATAAAGAATGTAAACATCAATAATTATTAATAAACAATACATAAAATGCCATATGCGATTTACAGAAGTATTAATGATGCATTGCATAAAACATATGAAAAGTATCATGTTATTGTGAGAGAATGTTATAAGGAATATAGTTTACAATACTGTTCATTGTGCTGTGCAATCATACATGGGAACTTTAGTTAAACTATAAATCTTGCAATTTTAAAGGCATATTTAAAAACATGTGATCAAATTTAGAGTGGAGCTCAAGTAACCTTGACACTCATATGTACTGCGTACAAAAGGTAGAGATAGTTGTAAAAATACTCACCTCTCCACTACAATCTAGGAAAAAGAATACGATTTGGTTATTTGATCTCTACCTAAGGCCAAATACAGAGCTTATTGTAGTTTAGATCACGTGGCCATAAGGCCAACCAGAGTCAAAGGGTCTATACATCCATTTTAACAAGGTTATGCAAAAAGGAATGTAGCACCCTCACAGATAGGCTGCTAAGTTGGGTTAAGCAAATTTAGTTCCATGCGTCTCCTGTAATCAGCAGAGCAACATGTTATTGCTTTGGGCTGCTCTGGGCTCCACAGGCTGCAAGTTTGATTGCTTCCCCATGTCTTCTGGAGACTTTCAGAATGCAGTGAGTGGGAGAGTCAAATGAGCAGCCTGAATATATATGCATCTCCAGCCAATCCTTTGGGGAATGTGCCAAATGGTGGCTGGGGAGTACATAAATAGTTCTGAGCCCCAGAGATAGTTCTGTTCTTCCCTAGCAGGAGAGGTTCCCAGCCAGAGGGGCTGTTGGGCTGTTGCAATTCTGCTAATCTCATTGAGGTTTCAGCTGTGAATTGCTGGGGAGCCTATATTGCTGCAAATTCTCTGGGAGCTAAAAGAGGGGTTTCACTGAGGATCTGGTCTGGAGGCTTAAATAAGGGGGCTGTCTGAGTCTGGATTCAGCACTGACAGCTACATCATAGTAGAAAGAACCCCAAGTCATCATCCAGGCAATTCCTAATAGTTTTATCAGTAAGGAAACAGAAAGCATCTAGTTCTTGATGGATTTCCCCCATAACTTGGCTTGCTAGTTGAAAGACTTGTTAAAGAATGGTGCAGTGCTAAAACCTGCTCATCCACTATCCTAAAAATCGTATTTGTTGTATTTCTGATGGAAGTGAAACATGCGAAAACTTTCTATTTGAGCCTTATGCCTCGTACACACGATCAGACTTTCCGACAACAAAACCGTGGAATTTTGTCCGAAGGGTGTTGGCTCACACTTGTCTTGCATACACACGGTCACACAAATGTTGGCCAACAATTCCGAACGTAGTGATGTACTAGACGTACTATGTGGTTTTTCAGCTCTTTAGTGCCACCCTTTGGGCTCCTTCTGCTAAGTTAGTGTTAGTAGAAGTTTGGTGAGTGTTGATTCACGCTTTTCTTTTCACGCTTTTCATTTCGCACTTTTCATTTCGTGCTTTTCAGTTTGTTTCCGAACGGCCGTTCGTCAACCAGACATGTTGCGGAATCGGAGGAGATAACGTGTTATTTATTATTGGCCTTGGAGTTATTGTTTTGACATTATTTTTTTGGTTGAATAATGATTTGATTTGGTATATTTTCTATATTTTTGGATGCATAGAAAGCACTTTTTGGTTAAGTTCTATTGGCAGATAGCATGTCTATTTTTTTTTATTTTTTTTTAATCCACAATAAAAAAATTGTGTAGCATAATACTTGACTATGTGTTTTACTTCAAATTACATTTTAGGAGTAGGCAGTTGCATTTAAAAAAAAAATACAATGTAAAATCGACAAGGGACACCAACATAGCTGTATCTTTGATCTTATAAACTACAGGATAATGGTGTTGTGGTAACTTGCACAAAAAAAAAAAAAAAAAACATAATAATATTATTCTTGATATCACTAGAAAAAAAAAGCCTTTGAAAATTTGTTTACAATAACTCCATCAGTATCACCAGCAAAGCAGCTTCATTATTATTCCATTAAAAAAGAAGAGAATGTGCGCTGCATTTGGAGATTTCATAATTTGTTTCATAATTTCATAAATCTCCATTACAAACGTTAGTTTTTCAAAACCGACCTCTTCCGAGCATGCGTGTTTGTACTTTGGACTTTTGTCCGATTGACTTGTGTACACACGATCGGAAAATCCGACAACACACATTTGAAAATTTGAAGACATGCTAGCCAACATTTGTTGGTGGAAAGTCCAACAACAATTGTCCGATGGAGCATACACATGGTCGGATTTTCCGCCAACAGCATGACATCCAACATTTCCCTTCGGAAAGTCCGATCATGTGTACGGGGCTTTAGGCTGGTTTGATGGTGACCTTTAGGTTCCTTTTAGCCAACCTCATTATAACCTGTCTTGTTATACTGTCTTGCCTCATCCAAAAAGCAGAAAGGATGAGTCATGAGAGAAATACGGAGGCTGTCATTGCTGACCTCCTCTGTGAAAATGCTGTTTTTAGAGCTAATGGCCCAAAACAAGCATGCAGCCAGTGAATTCAGATTTAATCAGTCCTGCATACATGCTATAGGTCAGTAATTTAGAAAATATTAAATCCTTACAATCAAAAATATATTTTTAAATCCTAATAATTGCCCCAGTATAAAAGTAAGAAAAAATATCCATAGCAGACCATGGAGTTCAGTGGTGTCTTACTTGTTGGCAAAGTTCTCCCTACACTGCTCCTCCCTGGCTACGCTGTTTTAAATTCCTATCTGGCACATTTGCAGACATGCCGCAGTGGATTTTGCTAGGTCTATGGAACCTGCAGACAAGCCCTGCCAGTAAACTGATAGGGACCCCACACTGTTTCTGCACATGTGTGAGATCCCGCAAGCTGCCTCCCGAGGTGAATGACGTATACATCCCAGGAGGTAGTTTGCAGGATCCTGCTCATGTGCAGAAATGGCACAATGAATCCACAGTTTTCCTGCACATGTGCTTGGTTCGGGAACAACATTGTTGCTTAGGCAAGAATGACAAACCTAACCTTTAGGAAAAAATCTTTACATAAAAAATGTTTTTTGCAATTATGTTTTAGGCAGGGGAGAGGAGAAACGAGAGAGGAACATTGAAAAAAGGTTGAAAGTCTGCTTTAGTCTCAGAAACAGGCTATCATTTTTAGAAGAAATAAGTAAGAAACACTATCATTTTTAGAAGTAATTCAGCAATAGAACCCTCTTTAAAGAGGACATTAAAATGGGTTTTCCTCCCTTTTTATTCCCCTGTAAAGTAAACACATAATGAAAGCCCACAAGTTCCCAGCTGGTGCCTGCGTCCATCTTCACCCCTCTTCCTTCTGGGGGCGTGGACTCCGGCTCTGTGACTGGCCTGAGTCACGCAGGAGCCGACGGCCATGGCACGGGCACTTTCCAAAGGCACACTCATGCCCTTTCTTTAGTGCGCATGCGCCGATGACAGCAGTGCAAGCATATATGGTAAATATCTCCTAAACCGTGCAGGTTTAGGAGATATTTCCAGTACCTTACCTGTAGGTAAAAGTGGTGTGTAAGGGTTTACAACCACTTTAAATCTTATTAATGAGCAGTGTTGGTCATCTTACTTTAAAAAAGTAATTAGTTAAGTTACAAATTACTTCTCCCAAAAAGTAATTGCGTTAGTAACTCAGTTACTACATTGGAAAAGTAATTAGTTACGCAGCAAAGTAACTGTGACTTTTTTTTTAATATTCTATACGTGTAACTAAGGGGCGGGTCTAGTATTACTGTAAGCAAGGGGCGCATTTATTATTATTGTTATATATCGTGTAACCAAGGGGCTGCTCTATTATTACTCTTACCAAGGGGCAGATCTGTTATAGTGTGTAAGCAAGGGGCGGGTCTATTATTATTATATCATGTAAGGGGCGGATGGCTACAGAAGAGGGCGAATGTTAAATTAATTGGCAGAGCTCGATATATAACAATAATAATAAATACGCCCCTTGGTTACAGTAATACTAGACCCGCCCATTAGTTACACGATAGACGCCCCTTGCAGAGTAGCACGAGCATCGGGAGCGAACGGCATTGCCTCGTACAATTACATGTTAACTGCGCCTGCGCGGTGTAGAGTTCACTCAGAGCTGTTTAGGTTCGGCAATCTTCGTAAGCTCCGTAGTCCTTCGTACTGCGCAAGCGCTGCACCTGCGCAGAACAGGGGGTCCTTATCCGACGGGGGGAACATTTTTTGGCAGAACACCGGAATTACACTACTGCCATCTAGTGGCAGTAGATGTAATTGAGGTAACTCAGCCCAAGTAATGGGAACTGCGTTACCATGAGGGGAAAAGTAATCAGTTAGATTACTCGTTACCCTCTAAAGTAACTGCGTTATGTAACTCCGTTTATTTTAACTCAGTTACTTACATCACTGTTAATGAGAAACACTTCAATGAATCAGAACTCCTCATAATAATGCACACTCTTTGTGCAAAAAGCAGTAATGGCAGTGACGTGCGAAATGGCTTAGTAGATAATGGCTTAATTTGACTATGTAGTATGTGAGCAATATTCTTCTATCAATTACAAAATAAAGTGATTCTTATTAACTCTATTTGATCCATGTTTTTAAACAGCCTTTTATTACTACAACTGCAAGGTAAAATATGAGTGAGAAGAAAAAATTATTTGTCGAAAAATATAAAACAGTTTTTACAAAGAAAAAAAATAACATTCTATGGTTTCAAACCCATAAAGGAATTTTTAAAGCAGCTTTTTTTGGGAAGACAATTTGTTTTTACTATGCATAATCATTAGTGGTGAACACCAGCAATTAATTTAGCTTATTGGTGAAACTAAGCTGTTATCAAACGTATATGTATACCACCTTTAATTTTCTGATGAAAGACTCTAAATAGCGGTTACAGGTAAAACATTTTTATACAATGGATGCAGCAAGAAAGTGAAAATATTACCATAGTTATACCTTTCACTGGCTAAGGGAACATATTTTGTTTTACAAGCTTTCAAGATTGCCGAGTTTGGTGTCACCATGTTTTACAAAGAGAACTAGGCATTGTTGAAATCTTGCATGACAAACATAATTCGTTATCCAGTAAAATGTATTGCCAGTATTTTCATGTACATATACGTCGGCAGAATGGCACGGCTGGGCAAATGGGCATACAGGTTACGTGCGTGCCGCTGGAGGCGCACGCGTGACCCGGCCGCGAGCTCCGTGAGTAGGATCGCGGGTCATCGAGTCCACGGGGATACGTCTCACGGAGCTGAAGAACGGGGATATGCTAATGTAAACAAGCATCTCTCCATTCTGCCTAGTGACACTGTCACTGATCATAGCTCCTTGTGATCGGGAGCTATGATCAGTGATGTGTCACACGTAGCCACACCCCCAAATAGTTTGAATAACTCCCTAGGACACACTTACCCCTTCCTAGCCAGCTGGTGGTTAACCCCTTCACTGCCAGTGTAATTTTTACAGTAATCAGTGCAATTTTATAGCACTGATCGCTGTAAAAATGACAATGGTCCCAAAAATGTGTCAAAATTGTCCGATGTGTCCGCCATAATGTCGCAGTCACGATAAAAATCGCAGACCGCCGCCATTACCAGTAAAAAAAAAATAATAATAAAAATGCCATAAAACGAACCCCTATTTTGTAGACGCTATAACTTTTGTGCAAACCAATCAATAAAGGCTTATTGCGATTTTTTTTTTTTTTACCAAAAATATGTAGAAGAATACGTATCGGGCTAAACTGAGGAAAAAAAATGTTTTTTTATATATTTTTGGGGGATATTTATTAAAGCAAAAAGTAAAAAATAATGTGTTTTTTTCAAAATTGTCGCTCTATTTTTGTTTATAGCGCAAAGAATTAAAAATGCAGAGGTGATCAAATACCACCAAAAGAAAGCTCTATTTGTGGGGAAAAAAGGGTGTCAATTTTGTTTGGAAGCAACGCCGCACGACCGCACAATTGTCAGTTAAAGCGACGCAGTGCCAAATCGCAAAATGTGCTCTGGTCTTTGGCCAGCCAAATGGTCCGGGGCTTAAGTGGTTAAAAAACATCTACCCTGGGGCACAAATACACTAGGTACACCACAGGAAACAGAATCCGAAAAATCCTTGACTGCTCAAGTTATAGTATCTTATTAAAATCAATAACTTACCCAACTGATCCTACACCGAAAGCTGTTTGTTCAATGAAACTTGTGCTATTGTGGTTGTCATGTTGATCTAACGGCTTAAATCATTTTAGTCACTGATCCAGGACTAGTAGTTAGAATGTTCTTACTTGTGCATGCTACTTCCAGGTCAATAACTCAGAAGCATTGAAAGCTAAGAATAGTCATGATGAGTGCTACACAACGTTTACATGGCTGGATCTGGCAATTAAAAACTTTTTTGAACTTGATATTTGTGGTTTTGCCACATATCAATGAATGGAAACTTTTGTGTAACAGGAGCACAAAGCAAAGTACATAGGGCTTCATCTATAGGTGAAAAGGCTTCCTCAGAATGTTAAAGGAAGTAGCAAAAAAGAAATTTTTTATCCCCATTCTTAAAGAGTTTTTAGACTTCAGTTCATTTGAGTTAGCATGGGTTAACATGAGCCTACCTACATCAGCTCACAAAAGTTTAAATGCGTTGCAAGCCTTTACATGCATCTACATCTGTTAACATGCATTTTCTACAGAACAGCTGGACCATAAAATGCACACATTTGCTACCATGTACAAGGCAGGTAAACCCAATGCATGTAAAAGCATGATGATGTTAAAGCTTTAACATACACACGATCCACTAAGGAGGAATGGTGGGAGGCTCACAGTGACAAAACACACCCTTCACTGGGTCACTTCCCTAGTTTCTGATCATGAACCTAAAGTGCAATGGGGCCCTAATGTCAGTAGGGTCTTCAATAAAAGTGAATAAAGACCCTGTTGATGTAACGAGACCTGGAACCAGAGCAAAGGAGGACTGGCCATTACTGACCGGCCCTTCCCACCTTGACTCTCTAATGGATCTTCTGGATCTTCTGAAGTTTGAGTCTGATAGCAACTCCATCATTTCTTAACACTATAGTGGTTCTAAAGGCAGAGAGTTTTTTTTTACCTTAATGCATATTATAGATTAGGGTAAAAAACCTTCTACATGTAGCTCTCACCCAGCTACCCAGGCTCTTATATTTACCTGAGCCCCATCTCATTCCAACGATGTGTATGAGAGCAGCGGATCTCCTGGGTCTCTCTCTCCTCATTGGCTCAAGCTGCTGTCAATCATAGCCAGTGAGCCAATGTGGGAAGAGTGGGAGACTGGGACAATCCACGCTCTGTGTGTGAATTGACAAGGACCATTCACAGAAGCATGGATCGGGGGTGAGCCTACTCGAGTGCCTCCATAGCAAGAGGCTTGCTATTGGGGGCACTCATCGGAGGTAAGGAGCCAGGACCACCGACAGGGGACCCAAAAAGAAGAGGATCTGTGCACAGAGCAGGTATGCAGGAATCAACTGTAGGAAATTGTCCTGGCGCTTGTTGGACTTTCTTGGATGCCCTGAAGCCTTCTTCCCAAATGCAGTGGAAATGTTTTTTATGGGATTAAGCCTAGGTTCACATTGGTGCAATTTGTCATGCGATTTGAGAAATCAAATCACATGACAAGTCGCAGCCTATTGGAGGCACTGACACTGTTTTAATCGGTGCGACACAGATTTTGCGGCTCCGCACCGATTTGCATAAGTAGTTCCTGCACTACTTTTGCAGATTTCAGGTGCGACTTCAATAGAATGCATGAAGCCACACATATGTCTATCAAGTAGTACCTAAAATCGCACTGACCTTGCTACATTGAAATGGTGCTACTTCAAGTGAAGTGGGCGCAATTTCAAAGTAGCATCAATGTGAACCAGGGCTCAGTTCATTTTCATCTAAACACTCTTCATACCATTCTGGAGTATATGCAAATTGCCATCATAAAAACTGAAGCAGCAGACTTTGCGAAAATCAATATTAGTGTTATTCTCAAAACTTCTGGCCACGACTGTATATGTGAGTAATGGGATGAGATTCTAACTCCAGTAGGATCTTTTATAATAGTTTGGGAGGGGAAGAATTACACCTCTTAATAGATTTGTATTGCTACCCGTAACTCCACTGAAGTGATTTTACCTACCCCTATGATTACAAGACAATAACTTAGGAGAATGGGTTTCACCAGGACACTAAAGAGCTCATTTATAACATAGAGTGGATATTGTTGCCTTCTTCAGGGAGGTTTAGCCTCATTTCCTGTCCTGCTGACAATGGTTTTACCAGACAGGAAGTGAAGCTGTGGCCAGTTTGTGTGCAACAAGATGGCGGCCCTCCCTGTCTGTACCTAGGGGGGGGGGGGGTCAGAGGCTCCTTTCATATGTAACAATGTGAACAGCAGCAGTGCTGGCCATAGTTTTGAACAGAGTACAAATCTGAAGGTCACCACTGACAGCTGCACCTGTTTGCACACAGTGTATGCAGGCAACATTTACATCCACCACCAAGAATCTACTGATCCTACTGCTAGACTGCTGTGTGAAGGTAGATCTAAATTCTAACTGGATACTATTGAATTTGCTAAAAAAAAATATTATTGTGACCGACTGCTATGTTTTTTGTTTCTTTTAAAAAATACAGTTTTCACCTTTTTACATTTGGACGTATGGGTGCAAAAATAGGACACAGAAAATTATTTACTAAAGGCAAATAGACTGTGCACTTTTCAAGCACAGTTGCACTAATTTTCCTTAGTAAATGTAAATTTGTTACTTTTTAAAGAATATCCAATCGGGTGCAAGGAAAAAAAAATTGTTTTTTGCTTGCATGTGATTGGCTGATGGAAATTAGCAGAGCTTTACCACATTTACTAAGATCTGGGGAAAATGAGTGCAACTACACTTCAGATCGCAATTACACTTGCAAAGCACACAGTTTATTTGCCTTTAATAAATCCACCATATAATTTACTAATAATATAGACTATATAATATAGCAATTTGGTGTGTTTCTAACCACATTAAACACTAACCATATTAATAAAACTGGGTGTGGTTACAGAAAATTAGTTTCATCATATAAAGTCAAGGTGCCTTGTCCACAACTCCTTGTAGACCTCTTGTGCATGCTGCAATACCATAGCTACAGTATATATGTATTAATACACCATAATCATTTTCACTACAGAAGTGAATAATCTTTTATGTAGTCCCCATAATGCAAAATAATGCGTTTCTCATGAGAAAATGATTTGTGCACATTATCACCATTATATTACATGTTTAAAAAAGGTTGCTTGCATAAATATTTCAGGTTAACGGTAAAGGGTTTGCACAGCAAAAGTCCATCTGCATTTAAGATTTGTACATAAACCAAGAAATCAAAAATGCTGCATATAAAAAACAGTTGCATGCTACCCTGAAGCTTAAAAATAACAATTTTCCTGAAGTCATGTGCATATAATAGGTCAGTTTTCATATAAAACTGTACAGTTCTGCTAAGTACATTCATATAATCAGTTACATTTGCAGAAAAATGGTTGTAGAAGTTTTCAATTTTTTTTTTTCTATTAATAATTGCTGATGCCATAAAAAAATAACACTACTAAGTGGAGTGCACAACCACTCCACACTGCCTTGGAACATTTTGTGGACCCGGTTGTTTGCAACTCCATCTTTCCTGGTCAGATGTTGGGGAAGCAGGGGCTTATGGGTAGACTCAGGACAATGAAGGTTGAGGGTAGGTGGCAGGTTCTAGAAGTGGCTTCAGTAAGACTTTAGGCCTTCTTCACGGGGGCAGCCATAAAGGCAGTAAAAACAGGTGGTTAAGCCCAGACCCCCCCGACCAACCACCCAAAGCCTACTATACAGGTGGTACTTTACAGGAGGTGGTCCCATGGCGTGACTGTGATGCTTTACATTACAGTCATAGGAAATTTAACACGGCATGTTGAGTGGACAATCAAGTCAATGGAGTTGCACCACAACCGTGAGCCAAATGCTTGGCTTATGGTTGTGGTGCATTAGTTCCATTGAAAATTGCAATTTGCCCAAAAAAAAGCCACAAGTATTCAGTGACAAGATTACCTTCTGAATGCCTGACAGTAGCAGCTTAGCCGTGCTCTGAAAAGTTATCCACCGTGGATAATTTTTCAGAAAAAGGGCAAGTGCAAATCTATCTCTAAAGGTGCAAATCAGCAGAAAGGGGAGTTAAAGCCCAACTTTTCAGTTAAAATCAGCTAAAAACATTCCAAGTAAATAAATAAAGTCTAATGCTGCATACACACGATTGGAAATGCCGCCAGCAAGTACTCCTGCCATGGTAGTTGATTACATTTGATGGAACTCAAACCTTACTAATCCCCACACTGGCTCTCGGATCAATCCAGTAAAAATTCTTTCCCCCTCTCTTTTCTTCTTCCTTTTCTTTCGCTATTTCCTTTCCTTCCTCTCCCATCCCCCTCATTGATTCTTGAAGCTCATTGTTACTAATGATGTATCTCATCCTCATTACATTGGAAACTAACATGGTAGAAATAGAGGGATACCTTTTGATAAAATGTATTGGTTCTAAAATCTCTACTTCAAGTATCCTTATTTATTTATCATATTTTATTTTATGTTTTATATTCTTATCTACTTCTGTAATAATTGAGCTTCATTCCTTATGTTAATATGTATCTATTAACATGTATGTTAAGCTTTTTACTTTGAACTTAATAAAAATCTTTTGACAAGGAAATGCCGCCAGCAAAACTCTGATGAGAGCTTTTTGTCGGAAAAGGCTACCGTGTGTATGCTCCATCGGTCTTTTGCTGGCGGAATTCCAGGCAGCAAACGATTGAGAGCATGTTCTGTATTTTTCGGTCGGGAAAAGTTCCTATCCGAAAATGCGATCGTCTGTATGCAATTCGAACGCGCAAAAAATCACGTATGCTCGGAAACAATTTGAAGCGTGCTCAGAAGCATTGAACTTCATTTTCTCGGCTCATCGTAGTGTTGTACGTCACCGCGTTCTTGACGGTCGAAAGTTCAGAGAACTTTTGTTTGAATGTGTGTATGCAAGACAAGCTTGAGCGTAATTCCGTCGGAAAAAACATCCAACATTTTTCGGATGGAAATTCCGCCTGTGTGTACGCGGCATTCCAGTTTGTTTTTTTCAGGAAGCAGACACATCCTAGGTAGAAAAGCCTCTCTACTGCCATCTTGCTGAAGAGAAGGCCCCATGTTCTCTGGGTGAAAGCAGTGGTCTCCCTGCACAGGTTGGACCCATCCCCTTTTGCATCAGAGCATAGCTATAGGTCTGTCTCAGCAGGGGGTGTGTCATACCAGTACAGGGAGACCACTGCTTACTCTTGGAGAAAAAGAGTCCTTCTTTTTAGCAAGCTGGCAGGAGAAAGGCTTTTCTACATAGGAAGTAGCTGCTTTCTATGGAAACCAAATAGGAAAGACTTTACACGCCTTTGTTTTTATGCACCTGAACTGTATTTAGCTGAATTGGGCTTTAATCAGACTGTTCATTTCTGCTGTAATCTTAGATTGGCCACAGACAGTCAAATGTCTGCACAATTACAATTTTGCACACAGAATAGATTGAAAACTTGGTGTATACATTCATTAGAGTTCATTATAGTTCCCTAATTTGGCCCTATACAATTTGTGCTTTGCAGGCCATAGAATCAAATAAGTAAACAGGCTTTTTACTGACACTCGTAATAGAGCTGCCCTGTCACAAGACCTACAATTAAAGTGTATACCCAAACTTTTTTCTGTTTTGTTTTGAATAGAGAAGGGAAGGATTAGAACTCCTGTCAGATTTCACTGTAGTCAAAGACTCTGTTTGAAAGTTCCTTCACGACTTTTCTAGAAAAAAGTTGTCTCTAGAACAGAAAGCAGGGGGGGTTCTATAACTGAGCCCTGGATAAAAGTAAAACCTGACAGGGATTCAAACCTTTCCCCATTCTATGACCATAGATCCACTTTAAGTGATAATATCATACAGCCACAGTCTACCTCCAGCCAAACAATAACGTAAACCAGTTACTTGGGCAACAGTTCTATAATCTATAAAAATGTGAAAGTTTTCTTTTTGTAACACCTATCAATATGAGGCAGGCTTGATAAACCCATCCAGTAATTTTTACAACTAATATTACGTCCAAAAGCATCTGCAAAAATATATGCAGAGACATGCAAGGGTCTTTCAAATGCATTTCAAATGTATTTCAAGGGGTATTTTAGTGTCTTGTAGGCAAACACTAAAATTTTCACTTTAAGCATCAGTAAATCATTGCTCATTAAAAAAAAAATTTTACAAACTTTTTTTTTATTCATACATGTTCCCCAGGGCAGTACCCAGACCCCTATGCCCTTTGTATGCCCAATAACTTGCATCTAAGCCCTCAAAATGGGCACTTTTGATTTTTCCAGTTGGGGTCCCATAGACTTCAATGAGGTTTGTTATTCGACTCTGAACTTTCGCGATGGTCAAAAGTTCTCTAGTGTTCGTAATGACTAAGCGCTAACATTTGCATGAAACGCGTCTACCTCTTTGTCCCCTGCTCCATCTGTCAACCACTTGTCATATGAAGCTTCAATAAAAGGATTTTTGGAAATGCAGACGTCCGGAATCATTTCCTTATGTTAGACAGCATGCGAGCTGGGCTAGCACCTGACTAGTGTGTGGGGATTACCAGAGACTCACTCACCCTGAGTGGCTTTTCTTGTTTCATTCTAGTGTTGGGGTGATGGAGTAATAAAGGGGTGGAGTGGGGGAATTTTTTGTTAAACTTTGCTCAGTTCTGTCCATTTCTAGGGCTAATAGGCAAACTAATGGGATGTTGGGCACTGCCATGGGAGAAAATACCAGTGCAAAAAGAGCCTTTCTTGCAAACTGAAATGGATCAGCTTGGCTTGGCGTCTTAATTGTGCATGTAAGGCAAGCTAATCGTAAAAGAAAATAATTCCACAGCCCACTATGCATTGACACTGTATGCGGTCACTGCAACTGTCCTAAAAAACTGTACTGTTCTAGGACACCACAATGGTTTTGGATAGAGCAGAGAGTGTTTAAAACCACTGCCAGTTTATTTGCAGCTGTCGGTATCATATTTGGAGGATTTCGTGTAGTTTCTGTCCTGGTAATGTTACATGAAGTGAGGGGAAAGCTCTACAATGTTCCCACTTGTCAAGAAAATATGGGTCCCCATTGGAAGATTCAGGGACTAATTACAGTTGAGTGTTTATGGCATTGCGTTAAGGTAACCAATTAATTATAAATGGGCTACCAATGCACCACAAGGAATAAAAAAATACAGGACTTTTGTTTTTACACATGCGTTATAAAGTGCCCTGCCACAATGCACAACTGTGAATAAGCCCCATACTTCCACCTCTTGTTCATGTAACGCATTTTAAAATTTCATATTGCCCATAACTTTTTGTTCTGGTGGCAATGGTCACATAGAGATGGAGAAACTCTCCAGCAGGGATGCAGACAGCAATAAATACGAACATATCTACACACTATCCAAAACGAATTTAAAATGTTTTGACTAAACATACACTTTAAGAGTAGAAGTCTGGATTGATGTCTTCCCGCAATGAAAGCATATTGATCCATTCAGAGATGAAAATTTGTAACAATAAATGGATTAACCATTTGAGTGACACAAAGGATCTCTTCTCTACAATGCAGTGTGTTGGGAACATAGGAACACACTATTAAACTGCATAGTTATTTTACATTTTTTTTTACAATGCATCTTGTTCTCTTTCACACAAAGCATTTCATGGGTAAAAGTATGCAAGAGAACAATAATGATATGTCAGGTATGGGTGGATACTAGAAATTTGAATACCTTATTTATATTTCCGGGATCCCAGAGGTGATACAACCAACACCAAAGTTCCCAGCTACACACATCAGTAATGTCCATTATAATGTATGATGTATATAAAGCCAACATTTTTTTTACCTTTGGATAACATATGGTGGGAACCCCTGTCCTAGGGATATTTACTCTCATTGGTTTTACCTTGTGACGGTTGTCAGCGAGACAGAAATTGATGGGAAATCAAAATGTTACTGATGTCACCATCAAGTGGTAATAGGGACACCTGTTCTGGTGACAACTAAGAGGGGACTTTGGATTTTCTATTATTTACTTTTGTCTCTCATGGACAGGAAATAAAGGGAACTCTCCTCCCAGATGGCAAGTAAAGGTTTGGCTTTGGATACACTTTAATCAAAGAAGAGAGATCCAGTGTTTGCTGTGGACATTGGCTAAACCTCTCTTACCTCATCTAAAATCCCAGGGCTATTTTTCTTGTTTTTTGGATACACTTTAAGGAAGTGCTATATTGGTTCCTCTTTGGGTTCTGCGTTCATTTTATTTTATCTCATAAACTGAGCTAGAGAAGTGGCATACCCCTTCAGTTTTATGGAATACAGCTGGAAACTGAAAAAGAGGTCTCACTTCTGGAGTCCATGAGAAACATAAGAGCTTATGTTCTTCCCTCTAGCAGTTACTCAAAGCTGAAATATCAGTTTCTGGGGGACAAACTTTTAAAGGAAAAAGTGAACTTTCAATACACTTATGCTACGCAGCTTCTCCAGTGCTGAGCATGTATAATGTAATATTGACTGTGACACATCTCTCCAGACATCTTTAATATGTGGCCTGTCTGGAGCCACACAGCTTTTCATTCAAAAGCATCCTAATCTTGCAATACACCCCCAGTGTATGCCATGTCTAGACCTAATAGGCTGAAATCGGATGCCCCTCGTAATGGGATTTCCTTTGATGGTTAAGCAGCATGAGCAGCACGTATGCGAGGACTGCAGTTATTTCCTCTGTAGAATAGTCACTTTCATCTAATATAACATATACATAGAGTGTTGTCACAGTATCAGTGCAGAATTAATAAATAAAACAATAAAAAAAGTTAGGTTGTAAAGAATAGATCTGGAGCAGGGGGTGTTGTTGTTTTGAGTTCCAAAGGTTGGGTGCCAAAGGTGTCAAAGCCTACTGGCTCCAGGGATGAAAACTCAACATTGCGCTACAGGTTGGTACTGTATATTACATTACATAAATGTCATGTACTGTATATTTATGTCCTTTAAGGTTGACTTCACACCTTTTGCATTGCAGTGCTTTATTGCATGGTTCAGTGTACAGAGTCAATGGCACCCCAATGCATAACTATATTGGGTGGCACTACACTTGCAATGCAGCACCACACAACATATCTATTCATTGTAAAGGAATCGACTGTTTGAACACAATGCACATTATCACTTACACCACAATGAAGTGGTGTGGTGTGAAGGAGCCCTTAAGCTCCCATACACATTTGAGCGTATTAAGGGGGTTATTTACTAAAGCCAAATCCACTTTGCACTACAAGTGCACTTGAAAGTGCAGTCACTGTAGATCTGAGGGGGAGATACATGCAAGGAAAATAAAAAACAGCATTTTAGCTTGCACATGATTGGATGGTAAAATCAGCAGAGCTTCCCCTCATTTCAGATCGTCCCATAAGATCTACAGTGACTGCACTTTCAGTGCACTTGTAGTGCAGAGTGCATTTGCCTTTCGTAAATAACCCCCTGCAATTGTGCCTGTTCACATTTCAACATTTAGTTGCTTGCAATGTGATGACCTATAAGTACATGAGCTATTTTTTTTATCATAATCAGCCATTTATTGACCCCTAGATTTCAATGAAAGTGCATGTAAAAGCATGATGTGTTTTGCACCTAAAAAAACTTTTCTCCTCCACTAGGACTGCTCTCCACTCCTCGCCTAACCCATGAAACAATGCCTGAATCTGTGCAAATTATTAGGGATGTGCTCTTCACAGGTGTGAATGTGGACTAAAGGGTGGGCCTCAAAACAAATATTTCAGAATTATGGCTAGAGCAGGTAAGTGCACATGCAAATTGAAATGTGGAGCTCTTCCGGTATAGGTTACTGACAAGAGCTGGTGAGTGATTCAACCTTCCAGCATCCACTCAAATCTGATATAATAGATTTTTTTACAAAATTATCCTATAAAAGCTATTAAAACCAAGTGGCCTGAATTCATTTCTGTATGCAAGTTGTACATAAAGCAAGCAACATCACACCACACCACAAGAACACAGGTCTCCAATGGCTGACTCCTTTGTGGGCGACGTTGAGTTAGTTGGCTTACGCTGGAGCTTCATTGATGCAGCTTTGCTCATTGCACAATCTCCAAGCGTTTTGCAATGTCCGAGTAGTGCTTTTGTATAAAGGCTGTCTTTGGAAAAGTGTAAATACGATCCATAGTAGAATTCTCCCATTCTTATCATGCAATTCTTTAAATTGGATCAAAAAAGCTATGAAAACAACTTTCATTTGCAAAATCCGAATTATGTGTGCTGAGATGTCGAACAATTCATAGAGAAATGTTTTTTCTTAAGTTGCATTATTAGGGTTTTACGTAGTCATTTGTGTGATGTTAAAAAAAAGAAGTGAATTTCACTCACCTTCCGTTTTTTTCAGTCCAGTGCACATTTGATGATTGAATAACAAAAGGAGAATTTCCTTTGTGCTTACTCACGATCCTCTTGGCCAGCTTCTCAGTTGCTGAGCATTATGGGAAGTGCAGCAGCCAGAAAACTGACAAAGTATATCAGACATCTCTTTGACCTTTGCATTAGATTATGGAAGAGAAATTAGTATTTACAGTATTTAGCAGACGGCAAACTCTCTCCCCATCGCAGACCTCACATCCAGCTGCCAGCACCTGACCGAGATCACTTGAATCCATTATGGAGAGGCTCCAATCCACATAATACTGATCGGTCACCTTATTCTTAGTGATGCTTTGTATGTTCCAGTTTACAAAAAGGTGTTCTACATATATTATATACATATATGTTTATATTGCACATACATGTATATAATATTTATGTACATATTTAGGGGTTGTACACTTTTCATCTCAAGCTGCCATTTTGCTTTCTGTGGTGTCCTTTAAGGCCATTCATGGTTTAAGTGTTTTCCGTTCTTTTTCCTTTCCCGTTGCAAGTGCTCCAGCTCAGCTTCATACATCATCTCCTGCACCAGATATTTTTCCCGCCTCATCCGATCGCAGAGATCTTTGGGCATATCGGGGATGAGGTAAGCAATGAAGGACTTTATTCCAAACACAAGGTGCTAGGAGAAAAAAAATAGAATAAAAGGCAAGGTATGGTGCCTTGCATATATTTTCTTTATTTTTTATGACAAAAAAATGAAATATCGAATAGTAATTTCCAACCAGCATGCTTGACTCCTTTTAACATGTGTTTAACACCTGCGTTGCTGAAAGAGCCTGTTTACGAAGCTCAAAAGCACAAGCAAAAATGTATACACACAAGTGAATTGGTCATAGAAGATTAATGGATTGACTATTTACTTACCATGCACAGATGGAAATGCAGGGACCCATTGACTCCATTTCCCACTACTACTCCCTGGGTCCCTGGACAAGCCAATGGAAGATAAGCTCCTCAGATTCCCTCCCTCAGCAGCTCAGAGAGGCCAAACCTTATAAGGCAAATATAGCTGGGCAAGTTAGCTAGCTTCATTTAAAGTCCCAAAACCCCCCTTTTTTGTTGCCCACTGGCTTTGGCCGGTGTGCTCATGCATATATCACATAGCTGGACAAGTGCTCTGTAGTCAGATGAGAGGCCCTTCCCTGTCAGAAGCAGTGTGTAGACAGTTGGGCAGATGCAGAAGCTTCTCCAGAGGACCCAACTACTGTGGGAGAACCTCCCCGATTACTACCAGGGTAGCCCAGTTCCAGTGGGGTGGCCTTTTTTCCTTGGGTCTTGGATCCCTCCAGCTGTTTGCCTGTGTAATCAAAGCTACCCTGAATTTCAACTAGAGGGAGGCTGTATATGAAGATATGCGCAAGTAACTGTGATTTGAACTGTTTTACTGTAGTAGTGATTCTCAGCCTGCAGCCATGTCACCCTGATTGAGCTACAGGGACACTACTGTAACAAGCAGTGGCGGTGCGTCCATAAAGGCGCAGGAGCACTGCCCCCCCTCTCCTGTCACTCTCTAATCACCATAGATAGATTCATGCATTGCATGAATCTATCTATGGTCGCTGCTGACACCCCCCTAAAATGATTGCAGCCAAATTATCATTAAAGCGGAGTTCCATCCAAAAGTGGAACTTCTGCTCATTTGTCTCCTACCCCCCTCCGGTGCCACATTTGGTACCTTTCGGGGGGGGGGGGGGGGGGGAGGATACCTGTCTTTAACAGGTATCCTGTCCTCACTTCTGGGAGGCTGGGCCGCAGCAATTTAAGTCAGCAGCTCGACTCCCTCCTATTTTCCCCACCGCACAGCCAGTAGGAGAGCGCAGTGGTGTCTCGCACATGTGCAGTAGGGCCCCGGCGTGAAGCCATAATGCTTCACTACTGGGTTCCCTTAACGGCAATGGCGGCGGCAGCACCCGATAGCTGATGGAAACATCAGCTGCGGTGCAGACATCGCTGGACTCCAGGACAGGTAAGTGTCCATTATTAAAAGTCAGCAGCTGCAGTATTTGTAGCTGCTGGCTTTTCATTTTTGCAGGGGTGGGCAGACCTCCGCTTTAAGTCATTAGCTAAGGTAATTAGCCATGTTATAAAGCCTTTAGTATTATTACAATACTTAAAGTGGTTGTAAACCCTTACATATACCCAGTGAGGTGACTGCCCTCAGGTGATACACAGATGAAACAAATCCGCCTACATAAGTGGTACCTGTTTATTTACAACTGTCTTTCCCCTACATCCATTCAAAGTGAAGACTTTACACGGGATCTTTTAGCTTTGAAATGCAAGGGGCAAAGATGTGGAGAGCTCTAATCCCCCGTACACACGGTCGGAAATTCCGACCACAAAATCCGTCTGATTTTTTTTCCGACGGATTTTGTCCGACACTGGTGTTGCATACACACGGTCGGACAAAGTTGTCGGAAAATCCGATCATTCTGAACGTGGTGACGTTCGTTGCGTACAACGGGACTACGTAGAGGCTAGTAGCCAATAGCTTTGGTCTTGTAATGTGATCTGAGCATGCGTGGCACTTTGTCCGTCGGAATTCGCTACACACGATCGGAAAAAGTCCGATAGGACTTTGTTGTCGGCAAATTTGAGAGCAGGATCTCAAACTTTTTCCGTCGGAAATTCCAACGGAAAAAGTCCGATGGAGCCCACACACGGTTGGAATTTCCGACAACATGGTCCGATAGGACATTTTCCGTCGGAAAATCCGACCGTGTGTACGGGGCATATGAGGAGATTGGAGGGAAGGGACACCCCCCTTCACACAGCACATGGGAACACTGCTGAGACTTTCAATCACAGACTATGCCCTCCCTGTGACCATTTTTCTCTTGGTGTCAGGAAAACTAGTCAGAAGTGATTCATGCCGCGATAGCAGTGGAATGAGGCAGCAGACAGAAATTGCACTTAGTGCTCTGGATTGAGACAAGTACACACTATAGAGAGATATGCTTTACTCATATTTCATGTCTGAGGTTTACAACCACTTGAATTATTATTTATTTTGGAGCATATTGCTATCAAATGTATGAATTTATTTGTTAGTAGGAATAATACATACCTCAAACACTATGATAAAGGCTAACCGTGCAGCTAGTACATGCCAGAACTGTAGGGTGAACTCATATGGGTTGGAGCTCCAAGGAGGTGCTCGATAATCCCGGTACCTAGAAAAATATCAGCTTTGTGTCATAAAAAGATGTCAGGATGAACTGATGGGTTATAATGTTCAGAAGACAGCAATATCTGTTTAATTGTTGTTGTAAATAAAGCAGCAAGGCTTCATATAAAATAATAAATATGCTTATCTTTTGGAGTTTATTTTAATACATTTTAGTGCTACAGCAAGCATTAAAATACCCTATGCTAGCGGCATGCTAAAGAACTGGAATGCTACTCTCACACGCAACACAGTAGTGCAGGTCTCCAGCAGTCCAACACATACCCCTATGAGCAGTGCTCGAGTTGGGGGATGTCAGAGTGCTGGAGACCTGGGTCAGTACTACACACAATTATTGTGTTTTCATATTAAGTTCCTATCATTCTACAGGACACAATAGTATGTTGTACTACAATATCACTCCAGCTGATCCTCCTTTAGAGCCAATGTACACTTTTATGTATGTTAAGGCAAGTGTTTTTGGGCATTGAAATACTTTGCTCCACAGCTCACATGTACTATTCATTAAAGCCCATTATGCAACGATGCGAATGGGCCTCCTAAATTTTACATTCTATCTGCACGTGAGTGGGCAAGCACTTTAACCAGATATTTTATGTCTCCTCTTCAGTTGAATAAAACTAGAGAAATATACTACAGCTTGTACTAACCTTAAAGAGAATTTAAACCCTAACAATGAGCTTCTTTTGTTTGCTCCCTTTTGGTCTGTTAAACCATTGAACATGTTTTTTTGGATCTGTTTTATAAGTGCAAAAAATATCTGTCATGTCCTATTATGTCTAATTAGTGCTTCCGGTTCTTATTATGGACTACAAGGCAATTAGTCTCTATGCTGGATGGTATATAAAAAGACTGTATTTGCGGTTGAGTAGTTTAGCAAAAGACAATGGGCAGTGCTGACACCACTCAGTCCACAAAAATGGTGTGTGTGATCAGCCCTCAATAGAAAATTAGAAGCTGAGTGCATTTTTTGACGATTAAAATATTTTTCATACTTTCAAGGACTTTAACCACTTGCCGCCTCTCTTTATGGAGGGATGGAGGAACCATAAATCCCTCCTTTGTACTTCAAAGTATTCAGATTGCCAAAAATGGCAATAATGAATACTGTAATTTTTTTTTAAACAGTGCCATTGGCAGTTGAGTAAACCGGAAGTGTTGTGAGGTCGCTTCCGTGTTTACACAAAGCAGACTGGAAAGAAGCTGTTTCCGGCTTCCTTCTAGTCTCACTCTAGCTGGCGGAATTTCCGGGTCGTACCTCGGGTCTTCCGGTGGGACAGGAGGCCTGGGAAGAGCGGCGGAAGGCCATGATTATCCCGGAGGAGCGGGAGGGGACGTCTCCCCCTCCTACTCATCTGGGATAACAGCCAAGTGGCTTTTAGCCACATTGGTTGTTACCCCTGAAGAGCCGACCGCCCGCTCTAAAAAAACAGTACCGGGATGATGCATGCAGCTGCATGCATCACCCCAGTAAAACCCCTTAAAGCCGAGGCCGCATATGTGAGTACAGTCAGCGCTAAGGGGATAATTAATCCTTTCTGAAGGCTGATATCTCATTAGTTATCCTATATCTGAACACTGTCTGTCTTAACAAAAGGTTAAATGTTAAGGAGCTGAACTTCTCTATTAAATGTCAATGAGAACTGGCCAGTCCTCACCCCAGCTACTGAGACTGATTGTACTGAGTTAGTTGAGAAATTATTGTAGTCAGCCATGACACCTTCTTCTCAGAAACATCTAAACGGTAAGACATATATTTATTTTACATTTTTTTTGTTTACTGTGTGAATAGGAACACATAACTAATTTGGCCGAAAAAAGTGGAAATATGCTTTAAAAGGTCTAGAGCAGCATTTCTCAACTAGGGTTCCCCTAGGACATGCGGTAGGCACTCCTGTGGCCCTCCAGCTGTTGCAGAACTACAAGTCCTATCATTCTTTTGCCTTTAGGAGTCATGCTTGTATCGGTCAGCCTTGCAATGCCTCATGGGACTTGTAGTTCTGCAACAGCTGGAGGGCCACAGGTTCAGCATCGATGCCCTAGAGGTTGCTATGGGTTTCTTGAGCAATGAGCAACTTCTACCTCTTATATGAGTAACTATTAACAACATTGGCAGCCTAGTAAACCGGAAGTGAACGCCTTGACGTCGCTTCCGTGTTTACACAAATCAGACTGGAAGAAAGCTGTTTCCGGCTACGGAGTTTTTTAGATACCGTAGTTTGTCGCCATTCCATGGGTGTGCGCGAATTCAAAGCATGACATGTTAGGTATTTATTTACTCGGCGTAACATCGTCTTTCACATTATACAAAAAAATTGGGCTAACTTTACTGTTTTTTTTTTTTTTTTTAATTCATGAAAGTTTTTTTTTTTGGAAATAAATTGCGTTTGAAAGACCGCTGCGCAAATACAGTGTGATACGGATTTTAACTTGTAAGCAACAAATGTCAGAAATAGACTTAGTCATGAAAGGGATATGGTAAAAACAGCTTCCAACCCCCCTCATATCAAAAAGAACTATGTAGAATTTTTCCTTGCTAGAAGTTCCAGAAATGAGAATCTAAAAAGGTATTTTTAAAGTATTTGTTTTAGTTTATTCTATGTGAATTGGGGTAATGTAACAAATATAAAAAAAATATTTTCCCAATTTGACTGCAAAAGTGGAAATACCTTTTACAATACATGATTACAACACTGCATAGCTAAGTCCTCATGTGATTTATTGTAAACAGAGCTGCATACCTGCAGTAACCGGTATATCCCTCTCCAAGCTCATTTAGATCAAACACTGATAAACTGCTATTTACATAACCACGCAGACATCTGAAAAATAAGAACATATTTGGATGTTTTTAATCCTTTATCAATCAGAATTAACCAATCTTAAAGTGTCATTAAACCCATATCATTAAAAAAACGATTAAAAAATGCTGTTATTACATGCTGTGTATACTGGCTAAGTCACTATGCGATTCATTTTCTGTATTCTGCAAAAAAAATGGTTGATTCTGCTGTTCTCTATCCCTTCACCCCTGTCCATGTCCCTTCTACAGTTGGGTATTTTGCAGAGCAGTGTTGGCAGCTCTGCACATGCTCAGTTTTTAGTGTATTGTCTCCCCCGATTTCCTCCCTATCACATCTGAGCAGCCCATGTGACTATGTGTGAGTCACATATGTGGATGTATACACAGTGTTAAATGACAGCCCACTCCCTTCCATCTCCTCCATGCCTACTAAAAAGCTAAACACAATGGTGGCGGGATATTACATTTTGACTGACGGAGGCTTCTCCTCCCTGTTATTCTAAGACACAGGCTGGAGGGGCATGATACAGCCTGTGACTGGCAGAAATCCACCCACACCATGCTATTGCCATAAATAATAAAGATTTAAAGTGGTTGTAAACCCTTGTTTTTTTGTATTAAAATAACAAACATGTCATACTTACCTGCTCTATGCAATGGTTTTGCACAAAGTAGCCTTGATTCTCTTCTTCTGGTGCCCCCTGCTGGCGTTCCAGGCCCCTCCACTTCATTGGGTGCCCCAACAAAAAGCCACTATCCCTGGGGTCACCCGTGAGAGCTCGCTCCAGAGTTCCGCTGATGCGTCCATTGACACAGACAGCGGGACTCCGCCCTGCTGCGCTTTTGCACATCGCTGGATCCGGTCAGGCTCAAGTAAGAAAAAAAGGCAGGGTTGGGGGGGCGTTGAAGCACGAACGGTTTTACAATCATATTTGTATGACAATTTTAAACAGTTTACAGATAATAATTATGTCTTTTTATTATGCATTCCAAAGGCTGTTTTTTTTTAGCATGTGACCAGCAGCCAGGGGTGGATCCAGGGGGTGGGCAATGGGGCAATTGCCCCCTCCCCCCCGAGAAATTAGTGACAGGCAGCAGGGCCGACGGGCGAGCTGACGTATTAGTTAGCAGGGCCAGCGGGTGAGCCGGCGGATCAGTTAGCGAGGCGGCAGATCAGTTAGCAGGCTGGTGGGTGGATCAGTAAGCATGCCGATGGGTTAGTGGCTGAACAGGTCAGTCGGCAGGTGAGTGGGCATCATGACATCATCTCTCACTGCCCGCCCTGCATCTCGCTCTCCTGCCCTCACTGTGCAGCCGCAGGCAGTAGAAAGATTGCATCATCTCTCTGCTGCCTGCCTTCACGAATCTGCACAGTGTAGCTGTAGCAAGCAAGTGACAATCTGCATCTGCTGGCAAGTGACACAGCAAGTGACAATCTGCAACATATTGCAGGTGACGTGGCAAGTGACAAACCGCACCTTGTAGCAGGAAAGTGACACAGCAAGTGAAAATCCGCAACGTGTTGCAGGTGACGTGGCAAGTGACAATCCGCAGCGTGTGGCAAGTGACAATCCACAGCGTGTGGCAAGTGACAATCTGCAACATGTGGCAGGGGAAGTGGCAAGTGACAATCCACAGCGTGTGGCAGGTGGCGTGGCAAGTGACAATCCGCAGCGTGTGGCAAGCGACAATCTGCAACATGTGGCAGGTGAAGTGGCAAGTGACAATCCACAGCGTGTGGCAGGTGGCGTGGCAAGTGACAATCCGCAGCGCGAGGCAGGTGACGTGGCAAGTGACAATCCGCAGCGCGTGGCAGGTGACGTGGCAAGTGACAATCCACAACATGTGGCAGGTGACGTGGCAAGTGACAATCCGCAACTTGTGGCAAGTGACAATCTGGTGGCAGGCGACGGTGGGAAGTGACACACTCAGGGCTCCCACTGATTCTGCATTAGGGTGAATTGAACTATTTTATTTTATATTCCAATGTAAGAATAGAAATAATGCGCTTCAATCATCCTGACACCATAACAACCATCGTGCTGTGATGATGGAAGCACCAACACCAGCCATTGCCCCGATAAATTGCCTGCATAAAACCTTATTTTCTGGCAGTGCCCCTCCCGAGACTAGACTCTGGATCCGACCACTGCCAGCAGCAGAGGGTTAGAAGCTCCTCCTGCCACTGTTTCCCTACAAACAGGCTGAAAAAGAGCAGGGTCATGTGACAGCTGTATGTTGATTAGGAAAAAGGGCACTTTTTTTAATTCAAATAATTAAAGTGCCATCATCCATATGCAGAAAGAGAAGGGATAATGTAAATTATGTGTGTGTTCGGTATCGCTTTAAACTGGCCATAGACTGATCGAAATTCAAAGAGTTCCGAATGGACCAGATGCATTTTGATCAGTGTGTGACCATCCCTTAACAGAAGTTGATAAAACAAAGTTATAAAACAGAAGTTGATAAAACAAAGTATGGAAAACGTTTGTCAGTTAGATGCTGCAGCTGCTGATTAGTGCATTCTGACAGCTGTCAGAATAAAAAAAAAAAAAAAAGAAAACTACCCATCTATGGCCAGCTCAAGCAGTTTATGAGAAAGAAATCTTACTTTTCATGTCTGTATCCTTCATCCAAGCAGGGTCCATATTTAAAAGCGTAAACAAACCGGGGAATGTAATCAGATGTTATAGCAATGACAAATGCATTGGTGATGACAGCTAGAACGCCAATTCCTTCCAGAATGCCATACCAAATCCCTGCAAAGAGATACAACGTTTTACTCTATATATTAAGTATATGCTATAATATTTTTGTTTGTGAATAAAACATTTGAATGATAAAATGATCATAGGATTAAGTAATAAATAAGGTTATATCTGAACCCCAGACACCTACTTAAGAAAAACAAAATCTTTAAAGTAGTTATCCAATGACAAATCATTAAATGTGTAAAGGCAAAAATAATTTAGTTTCAGATACAGTGGGAAAGAGGTAGACTCAGCGCTAGGAAGAATCATCCCTTTGTTTGTGCTACTGTGTGTCTATTAGACATGTGCACAATAGAAAAATTTGTTTATTTTCGTTTTGTTTCTTTTGTTTCCGTTGATTCGTAACGATTCGTAATTTCGTAAGTCGTCGGTGTTCGTATTCGTAACGATTCGTAAATTCGTAAGTCGTCGGTGTTCGTATTCGTAACGATTCGTATTTTTGTAAGAGTTATTTTTTCGTTGATTCGTTTTTCCGTTAGTTTAATTTTCGTTTATTCGAAATGCGTATGCATTCGTATTTTCGTAGATTTAGTTACATTCGTACTTTCGTTAGATTGATTAATTTTCGTTCAATCCATTCGAAGCACGTTAAGCAGCGCCATTGTAAGAGACACGGAAAATTACGAATCGAAAAAAAAAAAAAAGTTACGAATGTACGAATTTTTTATCAATCCATTTGAAGCACGTTAAGCAGCGGCATTGTAAGAGGAAAATTACCAATTCCACAAAAAAAAAAAAAGTTACGAATGTACAAATTTTTTTGTTTAATCCATTCGAAGCACGTTAAGCAGCGCCATTGTAAGAGACACGGAAAATTAAGAAACGAAAAAAAAAAAAAGTTACGAATGTACAAATTTTTTCGTTCAATCCATTCGAAGCATGTTAAGCAGCACCATTGTAAGGGACACGGAAAATTACCAATTCAACAAAAAAAAAAAAAGTTACGAATGTACAAATTTTTTCGTTCATTTTGATTTTCGTTGTTCCTGTTTTCGTTTTTCGGATTTTCTTCTTTCGTAGTTTCGTTGTTTCTAATTTGGTTATTTCGGATTTTCGTTGTTTTCCGGATTCGTTTGATTCGAACATTCGTTATTCGTTAAAATTTTTTGCGAATCAATCGTTCCTTCGTACGATAACGAATGAACGAATATAACGAATTTTAACGAAAAACGAAAAAAAAATGAAACGAATTGCACATGTCTAGTGTCTATAATCACCAAGACATAAAGTGGGGGAACATCTAAAAATGTTAGGTTGTCATCAAGATCAAGAGGTAAAGGGAAATCCTCAGGGTGAAATGTTCCTATGACAGTTCTCTTATGCCGCGTTCACACGATCGGAATTTCGGCCAGCAAAAGACTGATGAGAGCTTTTCATCATGTGTAGGCTCCATCGGAATTCCCGCCATCAAAAATTCTGATCGTCTCTAGCAATTCTGACGCGCAAAAATTCCTACGCATGCTCGGAAGCATTGAACTTCATTTTTTCTCGGCTCGTCGTAGTGTTGTACGTCACCACGTTCTTCACGGTCGGAATTTGGTGTGACCGTGTGTAGGCAAGACAGTTTGAACGGAATTCCGTCAGAAATTCCGTTGGGAAAACCATCAGAGCTTTTTCCGATGAGAGTTCCGATCGTGTGTACGCGGTATAAGATAGGAACTCTGTACAAATTAGAGAGATTCCTGTTGCATCTTCCAGGCAGGAAGTGGTGGAAAAATCCTCTCAACGGGCCAAAAACAACTTGATAGGGTTTTTAGCACTTCCATACTATATTTGAAGCAGAAAAGAAAAGTTTTGGCTTTACATACTTTTTAGGTGAATGTAAGTATCAAAATCTGTCCTCAGGGACAGACGCGCAGGTATGGATGCCACCCTCACCTACACTGAGCGAATCCAATGCACTGGAGCCCACCCACCTGCAACATCGTCCCTTGACACATAGTAAGGCCCGCTATGTGCCCACACAACTCCTTCAAAATTGATGGAAGCCCATAAGACTGCTTATACATCCACACAAATGTAAACATAGAACCAACCTTCTTCTCATCAAATAACTGCTCTTCCACCCCCTTTTCCTGGCTGTCTGCATATAGGCAGGTGCATTCTTTTTTCTCCACTGTAGGTGGCGCTCAACTGCACCGGCAGTGCAGAGGGAGATAAAGTCAGCAGAAACATGGATCCTATATGGTTTCCTGAGTCACTGGGGCAAAGATCTGGTTGGATGCTGACAGCTCAAGTGACTCTGGCTGCCATCTTGGGTCAGGCAGAGTCTACTTAAGACCCTGGCCCCTGGGTTTGGCACAAATTTAGCATGTGGATAGTGTAGGGACAGGTCATTGGTCTATCAGGGAAAGGTGCCAGATAAGTAAGGAAAGCTTAGGGATCCACCACTCTTCTTAGTAACCTCCCCAATTGGGCTTAGACTGCCCAGGCCGCATTCTGCCCCTCAAGACAGATGCTGTCAGCTCGGCTGAGACCTCCTCCCCTGCACACTGTTGTCATCCGTGAGTGTTACCGGTTGGGCTTTCTTCCGCCAGGCTTGTTGTGAACTGTTTTGCTTTGACTTCAATACAAGTGTTTTCAATCGCATCTGAACTGAGTGTGTCATTGCTGCTGCACCCAACCACATGCACGCATACAACAGTGTGGATTCTGACATCATGTGACATCATGTGATGGCCAGCCCTAGGTAGAAGTGATAGCAGAGCACAATCCCCTTCCCCCCATGGTTGACTACAGGTGTAGGCAAAGTATTACTAAGCTACACTGAGGACGTAGTGTCCGCTATGCAGAATCCGGCTTCAGTGCAACTCCTCCACTGTGCCTCTCTCAGTGCTGCCCGAGGTGACTACATCAACTGGCTTCATGGGCAGCACAGCCCTGTCTAACTTGATAAGAGCCCCTTACAATTTTCTGTACATTATAACTCAGACGGTTGGAGAGGGGGGGACAGCTTGCTGGGCCAGCCTGGCACATATACTGACAAAGAACATGCCAACAGCATTAGAGAAAAGATTACCTAATCAGCCTGCTGTTGCTCCTTCACCGTCCAATCACAAGCTAGGAACAGAGTGGTGAGTGGTATTGCCTAACTATAATACAGAAAATGGGGTCATCAACCTGGTGCTGATATCTGGCAGAGCTGTGTAAATCCCTGGAATGGCTGAACAAAATTTACAGATAAAAGAGCACCTACAGATGTATTTCAACCTTGTATTTAGCTACTTGCCTGGAGGTTTAAAACAAACTTTATTTATTTAAATTTTTATATGTTATTAGGTGGTTAAACAGATTGTTTATACCATATTAGAACCATGGGTATAACAGTATTATGATGTATTCTTTTATTTTTTTTTATGTTTTTTTTGGAAAACACATGATACAATCCCAATGAAATGTACAGAAGTAACAATAGACTCCCCAAAGGCATTTGATTGTACAATCATTTTGGTCATACAGAAAACTTTTGCCATCTGTGGGGTATCACCAAGTTGTATAAGAATAGGGAGGTTCTGCATCATACATGACCACTCTTTAAACGGCAAACACCATATTTCATGATGTATTCTAACAGTTGCAGAACGCTATCATTAAAATATACTTGCCTATATCAGTGGCTCGGGCTGGCATAGGTCTTCTCCACTGTGTGACAAACTTATAAGCATCCAGTCTGATTTCAATAATATTGTTTAGCAGTGCCAGGAGCGGAGCCAGTGGGAAAGCCGCAACAAAGATGGTCGTGAATCCAAACTGAATAACTGAATATTGGAAGAACAATAGATATTAGATTAAATTAACAAATGATCTAACATTTATTGAGGCAGGTTGTGCTAAAAAACGTATTATGCATCCACTACTGTTGCATTGGATTTCAGGATTTCATTATGTATGTATATTATATATGTAGCCAGGTGCTTGGATAATAATTGATAGTGAGAGAAAGACTGCCTGCAGCTGCTGTCTGTAGATGTTACCCTCCGGTACTGAACTGGTTAACAGTTATATCAGCAAAATGAGGAAGCTGCTGAGCAGGAAGAGTTCTAGATTGAGTCAGGCAGCACTGCACTGTGGGAACTGTAGTCCAGAGGAGAGAGACTCCACTGTAATCAAGAACTTTTAAACTGCATTTCCCAGAGGGAGATTGCCAGGAAGAGGGAAAAGAGCAGCACTTTCTCCAGCTGTACAGGACATGGCTTCCTCTTGCCGTGAGGGAGACCAGAGAGTGCCGTCCAGTGTAATCATCATTGTAGCATATTGACAGCCTGAGCAGGATCCGGATTGCTGAGCTCTGGGGGCCCGACAGTCACCTAAGTGCACAGCAGAGAGGGATCTAATCGCTGTGTGTGACCAGATGTTGAACCTCAATATCACTGGGACTGGTGAGCTGCTGCTGTGGGTTTTTACTATCTGCTGCTAGAGAGACTGGGCGCTTTAGGAACTGACCATACAGACATCTCATAGCTCTATTGCTGCCTGCAGGTTTGACTGGAACTATTCCAATATGCACCAAAGGTACAACTGGGCCCCAACGCTAGCCACCTGAAGAGATAGGACTAAAGACTGTCCCTTTACAGCTGCTACACAGAGACCTTAACCCTATTGCTTATGCTAAGAGGTACCTCTTGGAGACATTGCACCATATCCTAGCCATTATCCTAGAGTTAATAGTAAAATTATTCACATTGTAGTTAATGTTCATATGAGTAACGTGTAACAGATAAAGTGCACAACAAAAATAAAAATAAAAAAACTCTCTGCATATATAAAAATGCAAACTTGTGCTATAATCATACAAGTGCAATATTATATATTATAGTCCATAAAGTGCTTCAATTGGTGCAAATTACAATAACAGACGTTTCATGAGAGCAATCAATTGTTCTGTTCATCACACAACAAAGCAATCAGCGTCGCTTACCAGATTTGATGGATCTCAAATTATAGAGATCAAACGGGCACACACAGGAGGGATCACTCAGCGGAAGAAAGCATGTCCGCAGACTCATCTGATAGCAGGATCTTTCCTCCTATAGCGGACTCTCCACCGATACGATATTCCTCACTGATAAGGCAGAAAACCTTTCTCCAGGTAGACTCCAAACATGGGATCTTTGGCAGGGCAGAGGCATTAGATCAGCCTAGAGTGTCCTCTCCTGGGTCTCCCGCTTCGCAGCTGCTGTCATCCTCACAGTAATGTGTGTGCCCGTTTGATCTCTATAATTTGAGATATATCAAATCTGGTAAGCGGCGCTGATTGCTTTGTTGTGTGATGAACAGAACAATTGATTGCTCTCCTGAAAAGTCAGTTATTGTCATTTGCACTGATTGAAGCACTTCATGGACTATAATATATAATATTGTACTTGCATGATTATAGCACATGTTTGCATTTTTATATATGCAGAGAGTTTTTAAATTTTTTTTGGTTGCGCACTTTATCTGTTACATGTATTTACTAGCTGAATATTCAGGCTTTTTTAGTTGCAGCACCATTTTTTATTCATTTTTTGTTTAGGTTTAGCGCAGATATTCTGCTATATAATGCTCATATGATCCTTTTATTGTTGACTTTGCTGATTTATGTGTGGATTCCAGTCTAGTAGTACAGAACTCTATTCTAAGTTACTGTGGCATAGTGAATATATTGTCTAGTAGACTGTGTCTGAACCTACCTTCTGTGCACTCATTTATGCTCAAACCAACATTCATTCTAACCCATTGCAATACATTGGGTTAATTTACCTCTAAACGGTCTTGTATCTAATTCCTGGTACTAATTCACAGCAAAGTTAAAGCTATCTATACTCATATTCTTATAAGTGCTTGCAGTAACTTTCAATAAACCAGGTGTGTCAAAGGGACTGAGGTTGTTCTTGGGATTGAGGCACAGAACAGAGAACCCAAATTACCAAGCGGCTCTTGTGGGTATAGCGCTAAAGGTATGTATAATATCTTTGTGCTGACAATTCAGTGTATCTACAATATGTGATATTATGTTAATTACTGGTATAATGCAGATTACCCATATGTTGGGGCAAGTTAGAGATTAGTCCATAGATAGACTCCTCCCTTTTTCTTCATGGTTCCTCAGTAAGCGATCAGTCTTCATAGCAAGCATAAAGCTTAGAAGATTATAGTCACTTCAAATGATCAGTTAACATCTCATTCCATGCACTGTATTTTAACAAGTAAAACTGCATTGGATTAAACAGTTTTATTGGAGAGTTAAGCTATCTGTTGAGGGTGCTTATTCAGCAGGTGATCATGCTGGCTGGATGGATTGAGGTCTAAAGGAAGTATGTCAACACGTAAAGTGGTGTTTGAAAAAGAACACAAATCATAACTTTTTTATTTGGTTTGGTTGCAAAGGTTAGTCCAAGTTTAAAAGGTCAGGCTACCAATTGTTATTTTGGTTTTTGGTAGATATTGCAGCTTACTGTCCTCAGATGTAGTAGCTGCCCTATTTTTCTTTATTTCAGGTTTTTTTTACTTTATTTTCATCTATTAATCCTGAAAATCGCATACGTCCTGTCCCTAGAAGGTTACATTTAGTCCTCCGCTGTATGTATGGCGGAAGCCATGGTTGTCATTAGGCTGCTCTTCTTATTTGTACTACAAACAGGACTTCCTCTCATCATCTTCAGTTACATTAGGGCATGGGCACTTTGTTAAGTTCAGCTCACACAAAGCAACAAGGATACTGCATTTTGGCAAGATCAACAGATATTTTCTGTACTTGCTGAAAATATTCTTCTGAAAAATGAAAACTAAAGCGGCCATTACCTCTAAGGACTGGTAGGCTGCAACATATTACATATTTATTCTTGGGTTTAGACTTTAAATAAGCCTGTCCTGTCAGCAAAAATGCATTCTATAGATGTTCCAGAGAATGCACAACTAGTTTGTGATTAAAGGGAAGCTGCCATAAAAAAGTGGCTTCCTGGTTCCCTCAGGAAGACGGCACGTATGACAAAACATGTCGGGCGGGGCTACGCCCTGACGCCATCACACCCCACGTGACCCCGGAAGTGCGTGTGAATTATTCTGTGTTTGCTGGCAAATGTTTTTTTATCCAGGCTTTGTTGCTTTTAACCAAATGTAAGTAGCCTTTTGGCTTTATTCAGTAAAGGATATATACAGTATTACACTATCGGAGCTTTCTTTCTGTATGTTCTACCTCCTGGTTTCGGCTGGTTTGGATACCCCATTGTGAGTTGAATCACCTTGGAGGACCTTCCCTTTCACCAGAGCGCTCCAGAGGCCTCACTGTACCATACCATACTGTACCATACCCTGCAGAGGATGTTCTGCCTGCCTGTTCGACCATTTTAGAAATAGGTGGTCCTCATAATCTGGTAAGTGTCCCTGACTACAGGGTGTTGGGTGCCACAGAAGGCGCAGCATGATTTTTGGTGGTGGAGTCCCTAGCCAATCAGCTCCGTTTTGGATTTCCTCATACTTATCACGTGGATTCATTTCCTGCACATTTTTTGAATGGTTTCCTTTTTTTTTCATCACTTGAATGATATAAGGACATTTTCTATGTATTATGTCACATAGAGATATTAATGTATATGTTTTGTTTATTTGGGATTAGCACAAGACTAGAAGTATATCTAAACCAAAGAACAAAGATGTAACACATCATTTTTTTCATTTTGGATAGAATAAGGGGGGTTATAACACCTGACAGTATTTTTTTCCACTTGTGTCCCATTGAAGAGATTTGCTTGCACTTCCTGTCCCATATCCAAAACCAGGAAGTGATAGGAAATCTCTGCAGTGTCATTGGAAGATTTCCCCTCTACTTCTAGGGACAACCCAAAATGTGTTTTTTTTTTTTTTACTCTCAATGATAACAGTATACAGGACAAATAGAGAGAATGAATCTCCCTAACGAGGGGCACAGATAACAAGAAAAACTGACATGTTCTAATCCCTCTCCACTCTGTCCAAAACGAAAGAAAAAACATTTTGCCTATAGTTATACTTTAATAGTCTTTAGATATGATTGTCACATTAGTTTTCTTTTTTCAGTCTTCTTTTTGTTTATTTCCATCTAATTATTCTGGCAATAACCTACTTTCTATCTAAGAATAACAGCACTCACACCGTAGTGTACATACTGTATGGAGGATCAGCATTGTCATTCTAGTACAGGGAGTGCTCTAACGTCTTTGGAATACCTCTTTTTTCTGCATATAGGTAAAATAGGTAGAGGTGTTCTGCAGTCTTACAACACTTCCTGGTATCATTTTTTAGATACCACCAGAGGGTGTGCAGTACAAAGGACAGCTCTGGTGTTTTTGGCAAGATCAACAGGTACAATTTTTCACTTATTAAACAGATACAACAAAATACTATTAATGGTAAATGCAATAGACTAAAAGGGATGAAATAAGTGGAGCTCAATGTTGGGGTGTACACTTTAAATTTGATTATCCATAGTTGCGGAGTTTGAGTTTATTTACATTGAATTTACCCATTTCTAAATACTCCTCCATAAGCCCATGAGCATTCATTGGCTGCAGGTTCCAGTCTTTTTCCCACTGAGGTAAAGTTATTTTGTGTTCTACTGACTGTCCACCTTTCTTCATTTTCCTTCGTGACCACCAGTTCTGTAGTAATCTGTTTCAAAGGATAATATCACAGAAAATATATTAAGTTAGATATGTTCTTATTAAAGCGGAAGTAAACCCAACGATTTAATAGTTTCAAAAAGCAGTTACATTCCTGGCATGCCGGAAATGCTAACTGTCACATTGGTTGTGCTTTCAACCAAACTGTCACACCATCCAATGGCTGGTGTCATAACTGATCACATGTGCAGCATCAGGGCAGTTGAAGATTTAACAGAGGCCAAGATGGCATCTTCCTTGGCTGAAAATGATAGGAGGGTTTACTTCCACTTTAAATGGGTTTCTTAAATATTGGAGAGGTAATCTTTGAGAAACGATAGCCTACTTAAAGAAAAATAGCAGACTCGTACTGGCTACAAAATTCCATTGTACATTTCTCCAACACCTTAAAGATATTCTCTATCCATCTATAGCAGTAATGATGAACATTGGCAGATGTTTAAGAACCACATTTGCCATGATGCTCAAATACACTGCAGAGTGCATGAGCATCATGGGAAATGTAGTTCCAAAACATTTTGGGTGCCAAGGTTTGCCATCACTGATCTAAAGAAATCTTCTAGTTTCACCCAAGTTGTATACTAAAACATGAACAAGTTGTACCTTGGCAGTCATCTATTTTGTTTGGTAAACCAAGTCTACCAATTCCAAAGCATTGGCAGCAGCTTTACCAAAGAAACATATGTCAAGTGCCTTTTTCCAGGGGCAATTTACAAAATAAGATGTATCTGTATTAAGTGTAAGGGTTTACCATCAACAGGGAAATATAGAAAGGACAGTTGACACAACAGTATTGAATTCAGGTCTATTTCTGCCCAATTTCATTTTTTAGCCACAAGGAGTAACTGAAATAATGCTTTTTCCATACAATAGAATAACCAAACATAGAACACTATGCATATTTTCTGCCTTTTGACCCCCTCTAATTTAGAGACTCTCACCCTTCTCTTAAACTGTAAGCTTCTGTTTTTAAACCCACTTGTGGGTTCTCCATCCTGGCAACATTGTTGTTATAAAGTGGTGGCCACCCACCTTTGCTCTCTCTGGATTATTTTATTTCTGTCACACACACCCTTATTTTATTATTAAAACTGTTACAGCCTGGATGGCAGGTGGGCATTGTCCCAGATCATCACCCATCAGTTGACCATCTTGAAACCATACTTTAACCGCTTCACGTCCCAGCTATAGTAAATTTGACATCCGCAGATGGGATCTCCCATCCTGGGTGGGCATCATATGACGTCCTCCCCTTCCCGGCCATCTAGGGGGCGTGCGCACACCGCATCGTTTGGGACCCGGTACGCGTGCCCGGCGGCCACAATGTCCGCCGGGCACCCGCAATTGCCCGGGAACACAGCAGGACCGTGGATCTGTGTGTGTAAACACACAGATCCACGTCTTGTCAAAGGAGAGGGGACCGATGGTGTGTTCCCAGTACAGAGGAGCACTGATTGGTCTCCTCCCCTTGTGAGTCCCCTCCCCCTACAGTTAAAATCACTCCCAGGGAATATAATTAACCCCTCCCTAGCACCCTAGTGTTAACCCCTTCACTGCCAGTCACATTTACACAGTAATCAGTGCAATTTTATAGCACTGATCGCTGTGTAAATGTGAATGGTCCCAAAAATGTGTCAAAAGTGTCCGATGTGTCCGCCATAATGTCACAGTCACGAAAAAAATCGCAGATTGCTGTCATTACTAGTAAAAAAAAAAAAATGCCATAAATCTATTCCCTATTGTGTAGACGCTATAACTTTTACGCAAACCAATCAATATACGCTTATTGTGATTTTTTTTTACCAAAGAATTGTAGAAGAATATGTATCGGCCTAAACTGAGGAAAAAATTTGTTATTTCTTTTTAAAAATGGGATATTTATTATAGCAAAAAGTAAAAAAATATTGTGTTTTTTTCAAAATTGCTTCTTTTGTTTATAGCACAAAAAATTAAAACCGCAGAGGTGATAAAATACCCCCAAAAGAAAGCTCTATTTGTGGGAAAAAAAGGACGTCAAATCTTGTTTGGGTGCAACGTCGCTTAAAAAAAGTGCGACAGCGCTGAAAACTAAAAATTGGTCTGGGCAGGAAGGGGGTGAAAATGTCCTGTATTGAAGCGGTTAAAAGAATAAACTGGATTAGAAAATTGAAAATATATTACTTACGGATAACCTAATTCCATGAAGTTATTCCACATTTGTTTCAAAACCATGATAACGCCCATTTGTAAACAGAGGTCTATAAGGCACCCACTTGGATGACACTAAGGAGAAATATGCAAAATGTATCATTACCAATGTGGACCTAATAATACTAAACAAAATTTGGCAACTGTTGTACTCTAGCTGGGAGAAGGATAAGGGTTATCTCCATGCTTCCTCAAGCTGGGGCACATAAAAGTGTAGAGTCAACACTTATGCCCTGTACACATGGTCGGATTTTCCGACAGAAAATGTCCTATCGGACAATGTTGTCGGAAATTCCGACCGTGTGTAGGCTCCATCGGACTTTTTCCGTCGGATTTTCCGATGGACAAAGTTTTATCTCCTGCTCTAAAATTTTCCGACAACAAAGTCCTATCGGACTTTTTCCGATTGTGTGTAGCGAATTCCGACGGACAAAGTGCCACGCATGCTCAGATCATATTACAAGACCAAAGCTATTGGCTACTAGCCTCTACGTAGTCCCGTCCTAGGCAACAAACGTCACCACGTTCAGAATGATCGGATTTTCCGACAACTTTGTCCGACCGTGTGTATGCAACACCAGTGTCGGACAAAATCCGTCGGAAAAAATCGGATTTTCCGACCTTGTGTATGGGGCATAAGTGTATTCAAACATGCTCGACACAAACATCTGGATCTATACTCCAGAAAAAGTAAAAAGAAAAAAAAATGGGGTTGGCACTTTTGTGTTTCTATGGCAAGAATAATTGGGAGTTGGTGAACTGTGTCCGCAGTTGTGATAAACCTAACAAACAGAGATTGTACAATTAAATAGTAATTTTTTAGTAGTGCTAAAGGAGATTGTACAGGTTAATTGTAACAGGTATGGTCAGCTTTATACTCATTGATTAGCAACTTAATGGTGGTTTCTGTGTTTTTTTATTGCATTTAGCAAATGGGCTACAAATGTAAAGATATTCACAGTTTCAAATACACAGCAAATAATAAATCTTTCTTTTGGTGGATTTCATCATTAAAGAAATTACATATATTAAGTATCTGCTTTGTGTCATGTGTTTTGGAATGCTAATGCAAGTTACTTCAGACAGAGGAGTACTACGCAACTACTAGGAACTGCCATAAAGCACGTCAAATGTAGGAGAGAGTCGTGTGTAGCTCAGGAACCATTAATTGATGATTACTACCTTTGACCATAGATTAAATAGTTCCAAAACATAGACAAAATATTATTTGCTTAGTGGTTTGTCTTACCTCTTCCAGCCGCCATCTTTGAAAGAGTCTGTTATATTTGCCAGGCCTCCCTGCAAACCTGTAAAAAAATACATACAGTATTTATTTTTACTGAAATACTCATAGAAAGATTCCTGCCCCTTACAGTATTTCTCTAATTTTCGCCTCTCTGAATACCTTGTTGGATTTGATCCTTCTAAATCCCTGATCCCCATATGGTTTAACTCTTCATTAAAATAACTGAATCTATTTGAAGGTTATTGTGTATGGATCACCCATGGTGTTAAAGAAAACCTGTCACCTTGCTTAATCAGGGTAAAGTGATAGGTTTTCATGAAAGCACACTATTCCATTTTAAACTTTATTATGTTTTCATAAGTTTAAACAACAGATGCACAGTAATATCCTATTTGGAAATACAATATTTGACGGAATAGAAAATAGAAATTAAGTTTCATTAGTAATAAATATTAAAATAAGCTATAAGGTGAAAATTAGTAGATGGTACAAAGTTACATGTAATATATATGACTGAAATTAGGATACTTCTTATTTCAGGAATGAGTATGGAGAATAGAAATAATTCAATAGAATATTGTACCTATGGTTTTGAGGGAAGAGCCAGGTAATTAAAATATGTATGAGATGGTACATTAGGAGTGTTACAGGGCAATCGAGATATAGGTACGTTTTTCAGGGCCAAGTTGCAAATTGTCTTGGCATTATCTAGAAATATGAGTAATATTTCAGATTATCCTGCAAGACTCCTATTAGAGTAAAAATAACTAGTGTAAATAGAAGGGGACGCTTAGATAATGTTATGATGAAGAGCCATTGGGATGAGAAATGGGGTATGTCACCAGAGGGGGTCAGAAGACTCGGGAGGTAAAATTAATGAATGAATTAAATCACATGACAGATTATAGATCCTAAGCCCTTAAGGGAGTAGTAAGGAGGTGTCAAAGCCTGGTGGTAGGAAATGTTCAATCCATGGTGTCCACAGGGCTTCAAATTTAGATATATTATCAAGATAGCTTCTGTTTTAGCATGGATTAAGGATTGGGTAACTCTTTGTTTGACTAATATATCAAGTTAATCTGTTTTCCAAACTTTCGCTATGACCTGTTTTGCTGCTGTTGTTACAAAGAGCATGAGTTTAAATTGGCGGTTTGACAAGGCATGTGGTTTACTATTCAGGAGTGCAATAGGTGCATCAGGCAGTAATATAACTTTGAACAGTGTGGAAAGAATATTAAATACTATAATTACATTCCCACCAGATATGTACCTGAGTACCCGGAGTAGAGCAGCCACAAAAGCAATGGGAAGGATATTGTGGAGAGGATTTAGAAATTCTGGCAGTGACTAAGTGCCATCTTGTGAGTACCTTACAATTAGTTATGGAAAGCCCACTATTCCACCCAGTCAAACTCAACTTTATTGTACAGTACTCCCTCTGATGCTCCACTGGAGCTCTCGGAAATTCCTGGTCTTTTCAAGTATACAAGAGCATTAGGCCTTCTCCCCTTCCTCCAAGCTAATTACCAGGTCTGAAGACATGGGGGAGAGGAGCCGGTCATTAAGCTCTGACTCTGAGTGATAGGAACTACACAAGGCTTAGGCCCCATACACACTATTAGAATTTCTGCAGATTTTTGTCTTCAGATTTATCAAAACCATGTAGGGCCTACTTGATTGCATACAGACTGAAACTCTCATGCCACGTACACGCGGCCGGAATTTCCAATGGAAACAGTTCGATGGGAGCTTTTCATCAGATTTTCCGACCGTGTGTATGCCCATCCGTCTTTTTCTGCCGGCATTACCGACGAACTTTAGATTGAGAGCCTGTTCTTAATTTTTCCGACGGAAAACCTTTCTATCGGATTTTCCGATCGTGTGTATGCAATTCCGTCACGCAAAATTCCGACACATGCTCGGAAACAATTTGACGCATGCTCGGAAGCATTAAACTTCCCTTTTATAGTGCTGTTGAACGTTTTGTATGTCGCTGTGTTATTGACCGTCGGAATTTGGTGTGACCGTGTGTAGGCAAGACAGTTTGAGCGAAATTCCGAGCTTTTTCCAACGAGAATTCCGAGCGTGTGTACGCGGCATTAAGGTTTGACCTCATATTATATGATTTGGGTAAATCTGAAGACACAAATCTGCAGAAAATCTAACAGAGTGTATGGGGCCTTATGCTGGGTTCACACTGGTACAACACGACTGTTGAACAACTGTCATCTTACTTTGCCGTGCTACATCTGTCCTACATCGGTCCTACTTCGGTCCTACTTCCATCCGACTTGCATGAACAAGATACAATTTTGCTCCGACTTTGAGATAGTACGACTTGTCCTTTGACCAATCAAAACAATCCCAGAGTGACATAAATTCCTTTTACTGCTGCTTTAATCACCATGTCGGATGTCACAAGTCGGATGGTTAGAACAAGGATCCTACTTTGATCGACTATGATATTCAATGGCTGAAGTAGGATCAAAGTCAGACCAAAGAAGTCCAGGGGGCATTTTCAAAGTCGGCCCGACTTGTGTCGGACCAGTTAGGACGGCTCCCATAGGGAAACATTAATTTTCACAAGTCACGCCAATGTCGGAGCGTTTGTGGTAAAAGTGTGAACCCAGGCTTAGACCCACAACTGTAATTTAAAAATGGACCAGTGAGCAGTTGAGCATTTTAAATTCTTCAACAAATCCAACATGACTTTGTAATCCTACCTCCTGTGTACATTAGCTACTTAAGATCACAACATGTTCTATCATTACAATTTGCCCCCCAAAGAATATGTAATCCCTAATAATAAAACTTATCTTATTTGCTCCCACTTTGCCTGTTTAATATACAGTTTAAAGTGCTTTGTTATACCTGTTCGATGTTATCAGAAATATTGTGCGCTCATAACTTCCTGTGCTGATAGTTTTTTAAGAAGGACTATAGGCAAAACATTTTTTTTTTAATTTTAATTTTTTTTTTGCAATCTGTGTCCCATTTTGGAGATTTACAATCACTTCCTGTCAAACAGCCAGAAGAAGTAGGAGGAAACCCTTGAAAATTAAGGGAATCCATTGGGGGACCCAAGGTCACCAGAACTAGTGTCCCAATTGGAAAAATGCCCCTCTATTATATTTCTCCAGACAACCAAAAATTTGGTCTTTTCTTTACTTTCTACTTTCAATGATAACAGTAAACAGGACAAATAGAGAGAGTGAATCTCCTTAGCACAGACAGTAATAAAAACTAATAGGGGTCTAAATCCCTCTCCACTCAATCCAAAACTAAAAAAAAAGTACTTAATACTTAAATTACATTCTTCTCTGAGTACTACAGAATCACACCCCTCTATTATTATTATTATATTATTATTATACAGGATTTATATAGCTCCAACAGTTTGCGCAGCACTTTACAACATGAAGGCAGACAGTACAGTTACAATACAATTCAAAACAGGAGGAAACCGAAGGGCCCTGGTCATTAGAGCTTACAATCTAGGAGGGAGGGTCAAGTGGTACATACAAAAGGTAATACATTTGGAGGATGAGTTGATGGAAAAAATAAAAGTACAGTTGTTAAGTGTGGGTAGGATAGGCTTCTCTGAGGAGGAGGGTTTTCAGGGATTGTCTAAAAGCAAACAGAGTAGGTGATAATCGGACAGATTGGGGTAGGGAGTTCCATAGGATAGGAGCATGAAAGGAGGCGACGAGAGAGCTAGAGAGCAGGAGGTCTTGGGAGGAATGAAGAGAACGATTAGATTTGTATTTTGAGACTAGGCCAGTGATGCAGCTGGGGGCTGAGTTGTGGATGGCTTTGTATGTTGTGGAATTGGACAATGGCGGAATTGGCCGAGAGGAGTAGCAGACACAGAGTGGTTGGTAAGGTGGATGAGCCTGGCAGCAGCATTCATGATGGACTTAAGAAGTGATAGCCTATGGAAAGGCAAGCCAATGAGAAGGGAGTTGTAGTTGAGGCGATAGATGACCAGGGAGTAAACTAGGAGCTTTGTGGTGTCATTGTTTAGAAATGGGCGTTTCGGAGGTTGAGGCATCAGGATTTGGACAGTGATTGGACATGGGGCCTAAAGGATAGATCAGAGTCCAGGCTAACACCTAGAACCTTGGCATGCGGGGATGGGCTGTTAGTTGTACCATCAATAGAGAAATCAGGGGAAGGGGCATGTGGGGGAGAAAAAATTATGAGCTCGGTTTTGGATAGATTGAGTTTGAGGAGTGGTGTGACATCCAGACTGATATGTCTGTTAGTAAATTAGTGATATGTGAGAAGACTGAAGGAGTGAGCTAAGGGGTAGAGAGATAAATTTGTGTGTTGTCAGCGTAGAGATGGTATTGGAAGCCATGGGAGGCTATCAGCTGACCCAGGGAGGAGGTCGAGAATAGGAAAGGTCTAAGAACAGAACCTTTGGGGATCCCAACAGAGAAAGGAAGAGCAAAGGAGGAAGAATAATTGCAAGTAATGCTAAAGGTGTGGTTGGATAAGTAGGAAGAGAACCAGCTAAGAGTACAGTCATGGAGACCAAAGGCATGGAGTTTTTTGAGGATGAGGGGGTGGTCAACCGTATCAAAGGCAGCAGAAAAGTCTAGGAGTAAGAGTACAGAATAGTGTCCCCTGGTTTTGGCCATTAGTAGATGGTTTGTTAGTTTTAGGAGGGCAGTTTCTGTGGAGTATTGAGGGCAAAATCCAGATTGAAGGGGATCAAGAAGGTTATTCTTGGCGAGGTGGTCGCTCAGTTGGTTGTAGAGCAGATGTTTAAGGAGTTTGATTTTACTGATACACCCCATCTTGCTCCCATTTTAATCCAATCTGTATATGCAGTTAGGCATGCTTGTTATACTCATTGTGGAACCTAAAGGGTTAATCCTGTGCATTGTGTAAAAAGGCTATTTGATCCTGTCTTCTCTGATACTCCCCCTTATATTTAGTAAAATAATTGCATTTCCATGTTCTGTGTACTGTAGGAGACCAGATATGGTGAATGCAGGGTACTGGGTTTAGTAACACTTTAAGATTGGTGGGATCCATGGAGGGGTTTTTAAGTATGGGGATGACTAGTGCATGTTTTAGAGAGTATGGTATATATTATAAGAGATGGATTGGGTTCTGTAGTCTTTATTGTTTTTGTTGTCCTGATACAGAAGGATGGGTGAGTGTTGTCATACTAGGACAGGAAGTATGCTTTTGGTAGTATCACCATGTAAAAACAAAGGAAAAAAACCTTGAAAAAAAAAAATCCAACATAGACACCACATCTAAGGGCTGGTAAGATGCATCAGTTCATGTCTTGGTATAGTAATTTCTTTAAAAAATCCTCACGCATGGCTTATGTTGATGGGCTTCAAAGAGGAAATGTTTTTGATATCAGTTTGAAATGGTTCTGAGATCATTCAGAATTTATTTCAGGTGCATTTGACCTGCTTCAAATGCTTTTGCATTTCCAAAGACTTGTAGGGGAAGAGAAGCAGTTCTGAAGCAAACAAAAATCTGTAGACACTGGCCCATAGATTTGTTATCCACGCCACACTCCACACCATTATATAGGATGATAGGATATTCAGGTTTGAGGTCAGTGTGAAACGCACGCGTCACCGCCTGGGTTCAGACACTCTGGGGCTTATTTACGAAAGGCAAATCCACTTTGCACTGCAATTGCAATTGAAAGTGCACTAAAAGCGCACTTGGAAGTGCATTTGCTCTAAATCTAAGGGGTAGATCTAAAATGAGTGGAAGCTCTGCTGATTTTATCATCCAATCATGTGCAATATTTTCCTTGCATGTCCCCCTCGGATCTACAGCGACTTTACTTCCAAGTGCACTTGCAGTGCAAAGTGGATTTTACTTTAGTAAATAACTCCCTCTGTATTTGTTGGCTGTCATTTTCTAATTTTGGAATAAAATCATTGGAACGTTCCTGTGGTGTGCAGCCGTTCTTTTCTCCCTAGGATGAAAGGCTACCTACAAAGATTGGCTGTACATGATTTAGAGGTATGTGATTTATTTCCAACACTTTTGGTTTGCCAAACATTTGAGTGCATTTTGGGAGTGGTGTCTGACTTTATTCAGGATGTTTATACAAATATTATTTTCCCTGAAACAGTAGAGGATGCCCCCCCCCCCCCAAAAAAAAATGTACGGAAACACCAAAACGAATAATAAATATACAGCTGGCCTTGTGACTTTAACCACTTCAAACCTATAATATGAAGATTACTGTTCCCTTTGCCCCATTCTGAGGGTACATTAATCTATGTCCTCCCTTTGACAATTAGCGATCAACACTGTGTGGCTGAATGGTTTGTCACCATCAACCTCAGTTTCTGCTAGTAATTGATAATCAGAGCAGTTTCTGATCACATGACATGACATGTCAGCTATAATACCGTAATCACATGCATGCTGGAGGTTTCATTCTCAAACTATGTCTTCAGCCCGCAAATCACCCCACAGTGAAAACATGGCAGTGTTCCTCGGTTTAATGTTGTAATTGTTAGGGACAATTACAGTGGTAAATATAAGTATGCACATCTCATACTTGAGGCACCGCTGGGCAAGCTGACAATCACTGTCGTAGTCAGTGCTGTTGCTACAGTGTTCACTATGATCTTCCAAGTGTACATAAACATATCCCAATCCTGAAGCACCACTGTGGAAACTGACAATCATAATAGTAGTCAACAGGACTACAGTGATCTGCACAATCTTCTGAGTCTTGTGCCGAGCAGCTGCCCCACTGCATACTGACTACACAGGGATTTCTCACTGGACAGCACCCCCATTCATAGAACACCTTGTATTTGTTTCAATAAATACAAGGAGCTCTTTGATTGGATGAGGTAAAGTAGAGGGAGGGTGTAATCATGAACCCCTTAACATATCCAATCAGAAAATGCAGTGTAAACATTGAAAAAAAATACAAGGATTTCTACGTATGACGGCAATACCAAACAAGTCCCTTGTGGTCAGAACGCAGTGGGGCAGCTGCTCAGCACAAGGCCCAGAAGATTGAGCAGATCGCTGTAGTCCTGCCAACTACTATTGTGATTGTCAGTTTCAACAGAGGTGGCTGAGGTTTGAGATATGCCTACTTACAATGGTCCAGCTGGGCCAATGTCCAATGAAACTATGCAATTAAAAACATACCTGGAGTTCATCTTTAAAATGGAACTCTAGCCGCTTCCAGAATAATTCAAAGTCAGCAGCTACAAGTACTGTAGCTTCAGACTGTTATTAAGCAGGCACTCTCCAGCCTAGGGATCCAGCACTTCACCCAGTCCGGCTCTTGGCTGGTCTTTGGGAACCCAATGCTGCCATCTTGAGTGTGGGAGGCATGCTGTGACCTCCTCCTTACTACGCATGCCTGAGTCACGATCTGCTTTGTGAATGGACTTTCAACCTCCTGGGACCTGTGACGTGTTTTAGGAAGTTGCAGGCGGGGATGAATTTCCACTCTGATTGTCTAGGCGATCTGAGTGGAACTGTTACATGTCAAAACAAGGTACCTGCTCCCTGAAAAAAAGGGGGAAAAAAAACGTCCAAATGTAGGGGAGGTGTAATGGAGGAAAAGTTCTCCATTGGCAAATACAAGACTTCTGATATACATTATAAATGATTACTTGATAGCCTTTATCTGAGACACTACAAAGGTGTTTGTAAAGGTGGAGTAATTATGCATGGTGTTTCATAGGTTTTAATGTCTGTGTGCATAGAAAAAAAATATTAAAATAAAAAATATCTACAAGAAAATAACTCTCCAAAAATCCATGGCTTGGTCCTCCAAAAAACGCAGCATTTCAAACGAACAAGATGTACCAATACCAACTGAGCACTGTAAATTAACCAGTTTTCATTTGATAAATTCCTTGCATTTCGACAACAATCCTACCTTGTGAGCAGGTAAAGCCCACATATGAACATTGTTTTTTACTGAAAAACTTGCAGAACTGGTCAAGTTTAAGCACACACACTGGGAAATCCCAGTCTCGCCTTTGGCCCCCAAGGGCAGGAACAGGCTAAACACAGAACACCACATACATTGAAGCTTGCTTTTGTATAATAATAACAGAAGTCAATTGTCCTTCCCTATACATGTGAAATCCATCTCTGAATATGTAAAGTCTAGTTGTTTTCTATGTCCCAGCAGGTTAAGTAGGCTAATACCAGATTAAAACAAACAGTCAATGGGTCATTCTGTCGTTAATGTGAGATTCCACCAATCATGCAAACAGCACGTTTTGCGAAGACACTCCCAAATAGTTCTTACTGCATGTTCTGCATTCCTTTGTAGCTTTACAACTTAGCTTCCCCACACTTATCAGTTATTTAGATGTAGTCTGATATACATACATATATATATATATATATATATATTAGACTAAACATGTACTGATGCTACAATCTCTGAAGAGTGATCCGACTTTAAAGATATTCAATGGGCTGAAGAAGGACCAAAGTTTAACCAAAGTAGTGCAGTAACCTTTTTTAAAGTCGGACCGACTTGTGTCAGACCAGTTAAGAAGGCTCTCATAGGAAACCATTGATTTACAGTCTACCTGTAAAGTGGCAGATCTGTACGATGTCTAGAATCTGCTGCAGCAATAATTGCATTTATAAAGCCCAAAAAAATGAAAATTTCCCTGCAAGCCGTCTTTATTTCGCTCAGCAACAGCTGGGGAGTCAGTGTGTATGATGAGGCCACAATGTAGTGCACTGGGAACAAGATTAGAGATTTTTTGGATACATTCTGGTGTCACTTTGGATAGAGGTAACGGGTGCGTAAAAATTGGTCTTTGGGTGTCGGTGGCACCTTCCCACCATAACCCTATAGAGGTACTCTTGATGAAAGCAAGAATTGGCCTTGCTGTAAAAAATTGCAATGATATGCACCTGTCAAACAGGTGCAGAAGAATTACTCTTTGGGTGTCGGGAGCGCCTTCCCACCGTAACCCTTTTAGAGGTGCTCTTGATGAAGGCAAAAAAAATTGCAATGATATGAATATAGTTGGTGTTTTTGCCATGTTTGATGTGCCTGAGACACAGTTTGCAGATAGGAACAGTGCGATCTGCTGCAGATGTGCTGAAAAAGGCCCAGACAGCTGAGCTTTGGGGAGTGGGCCGGGAGATAACAGCTGCAGAATGTGATGGAATAGGGTGGCTGCTCTCTACTCCTTGGGGTTGTGCCACCTAAACCTTCAGTTTCCTCCTCTGCTCTATCTGGCACCTAAGTCGCATCAGTGACCTCATCAACATCCTCTCCATCTCCTCCATCTTCATCATTACCATTGGAGACAACTTGGCAATACGCTGCGGCTGGGGGAACATGAATGCCAATTTGTCTACCAGTGTTCCTTCCTCTCTCTAGGCTCATGTTCCTGTCATCGTCAACCTCAGAACCAACATCTGAATCCAGTAATGGCTGGGCATCATGAAGAAGCAAGTGGCTGACGCTATGGTCAAATAACTCAGACAAGGAGGCTGGTTTATCCACTCTGGCAACTGCAGGGGACTGCACACTTGTCTTTGCTTGCGTGACTGAGGATGAGGAAGGTTTAGTAAGCCAGTCCACCACCTCCTCTGCAAACTCACTAAAAAGAGGAAATGATGCCCAACCTGTCCACCACATCCAACTTTGCCTGTGGACACATTTGTTGCTGGCCCCCTTACAGTGCCATGGGAATATCTGCCTCTCCTTGTTGTCCTCCAAGACATTATTGGGAGGGAGGGGGCGGTGCTTATAAGCAAATGTAAAGAAGAAGTGGAAATCTGTATGTAGATGCACTTTAATCAATGTAAAGAGGTGTTTGGTGCACTTTATTTTGAGTACTCAAGCTACACTGACACATTCCACGGATACACTATAATATACTGCAATATAATGTGACAAACGTACAGTGATGCACTATATGGTGTTAAACTGGCAGTAACGCACACAAAAGTAAATGGCGATAAACTGTCAGTAACGCACAAAACCATATGGTGTTAAGCTGGCAGTAACGCACACAGAACTATATGGCGTTAAACTGGCAGTAACGGACACAGAAGTAAATGGTGTTAAACTGGCAGTAACGCAATAAAATAGACGGTGTTCAACCGTCATTACACTGTCCCTACTCTAGCTATACACTAATGTGTAATAATGGAATTAATACTGCTATCACACGTGTCGTTCTGCTCCCGCTGAACTTGTGTTTGGAGAGAACCATAAACTTTGCAACATAAAACAACCTTAGTAAACGCCTTAGATTCCCCTAGATGCCCTACCAACTGCACATACTTAAATTACATTTTCTCCCCCTCTGCTCTTTTTAGCCCCTATGACTAAAGAAAAAAAATTTGACAGTTCTATGCATCAGGGAGAATGTAAGTTTTTTCTTTTGCTAAAGATCGGTGATTGGCTACTCAGGCACACTGCATTGTCAAATGGAGTTGGTGGCTTGGAGTTGGAGTTTATACAGGGCTTCCTCTCCTGGCCCCTGGTGGCTGAGCAGGACTCCACAGGAGTAAAAGAAGGTCAAGTATGAGGGAAAATGTTGCTGAATTTATCTGATAAAAATAATACTATAAGATGATAGATAAAAATACACACAATAACCTAGTCAGGTCATTTGGTGTTGGCTGTCATTTCAAATATGGTGAGAACAATAGAAAACTGATTTGAGAATATTCTATAAACACAACATGATGCATTTGGCATTTATTGTTACTCTCACCTGCCAAGGAAGAAGGCGATATAAAATATTGAGCTGTTTAAATTGACAAACTGGAACAGGAACATTTTCAGAGCAAAACTGTTTTCCCACTCTGACTCAGTTCTCGGATGCTCTAGAGATAAAGCACAACATTACTGCACATTCCATGGTTACAGCCCCAGACAACCAACTCTACAAACCTATAAATACAACAATTCTACTGGTTAACCATAACAGAAAATTTTCTAAGATTTTTTGCTCATATTATGTGTTGTAAAATGAGAATATGGAGATTCAGAGGATTAACTGCAGTATGTGAGCCATAATTTTAAATCTATTTTTTAAATTCCATGGGGAAGAAGGACACATGTATGCATTACCAAATGATATTATTATTTGAAGAAGATATTATTCCGAATCATGTGGTGCCTGGCTACCAATTAACACTGTGGGTATTTAACACAGATTTTTACCAGAAGGTCCATAGTTGAAAAAAACAAAAAACAGATCAATAACATTGACTTATGGTTCAGAGAATTCTATAACACCCTCCACTTCCAATCAAATATAAAGTTCAGAATTCACTGGTACCAATCAGTGTCAATAGTTCTCTAATAGTCCCTGTCTAGTATACTCTAAGTTAATTAAGAGATTCAGGGAGGCACAACCAGGAAGCAGTGCCTGTATATGTACTGACCATGAAGATAGACCCCGCTGGGTATTCTCTCAGTGAGATTAAGGTTTTTGAAGGGCAAAACCAGGACTTGTAGGAGTGAGCATTCAGATAGGCCATGTCTGATCTTTTGCAAAATTGTTATTTTCAAAAAATTCAGGAAAATAATATCAAAAAAGAACAATAAAAATTGCGGTGTTGCCTCACCACCATATCAGTATAACGAACATGTAACCATTGAAGATTAGTATACAGTATATATAATCAGCCCATAATGTGAAGTTCAGAAATCAAGGCTACATTAATGCTGAAAGTGAAAACATTAATTATAATCCATGGAAATATTACAACTTTTCTTTATCTAAGCGTGGATGAACTGAGTGTTAGTTAAAATTTCAAGAGTATGCTTCTGCAAAAATAAAAGAAACTAATAATAAACTAAAAATAATTGGGTAGCGAATCCTAAAACACATAACCCTAGAGATGTGTCTTAGCTCTTGAGACAAGAAGATTATAGGGGATGTTTACTTACTTGAGTTTTAATCTGCCCAAAGAGTAGGAAAGGTTAGCCATTGTGTATCACTTTGTGTATTACAATTGTGTCATTAAAAGGGATATTTCAGAATCTGATAAAGTATGTTCCATAAAAAGTTTCCACCTGTCGAGGAAACATTTAGTAGGGCTGAAGGACATCAAATCATCAGATTCGTCAAAGATTCTCTCTTCACCATAGCTGCCTTTGGAGCTGATGGTGATGTCCAGGATTTTAGTATAACTCTTCAGACCGTAAGTAGACATAACAAAATCCATGGAGCAATGGATGTTTTTCGAGAAGGTAAGAATAAATCAGTGGGTTCGATGTACAAAGTAGAGGGTTTTAAGGAATAATATTATGCCGCATACACACGGTCGGAATTTCCGATGGAAACAGTCCAATGGGAGCTTTTCATCAGATTTTCCGACCGTGTGTATGCCCATCGGCCTTTTTCTGTCGGAATTTCCGACGGACTTTGGATTGAGAACCTGTTCTTAATTTTTCCGTAGGAAAACCTTTCTATCGGATTTTCCGATCGTGTGTATGCAATTCTGACACAGAAAAAATGCAGACGCATGCTCGGAAACAATTCGACGCATGCTCGGAAGCATTAAACTTCCCTTTTATAGTGCAGTCAAACGTTTTTTAACGCGTGGTGTTATTGACCGTCGGAATTTGGTGTGACCGCGTGTAGGCATGACAGTTTGAGCGAAATTCCGTCGGAATTCCGACGGGAAAACCATCAGAGCTTTATCCGACGAGAATTCCGACCGTGTGTACGTGGCATAAGAAGTGATTCCATGAATAAAATTAAGTACTTGGTCCTAGAATGTTTGGTAGAGTCTTTGTGAGATAAGAGGATTGGAAAAGCACAACCAGAAATATAACCAGCTATGGCTTCACACATATATATATATATATATATATATATATAATTACAAGATATAGCAAAAAACAAGGTTTTTAAAACATCACCATTGGAAAACTTATCCACATTAATCTTTGCCACCCTCAGGGGTGTGCACATATTTTTGAATCTCCTCTTGAGCACCACAGGATCACTGAAACCTGTGAAATTATGATATTCAAATATAGACTTAATCAAGGAATGTTATATACTTATGGTTTTCAAGATAAACTGCACCCACACTTGAACTCCCACCACTGCGCTCTAGGACAAACTAACACTGATGTGCACAGCTGCCACTTAATGTAATAAATCCGTGAATAGTATTTAAATCTCTCAAGGAATGTCAAAAGCTGCTCCCCACCTTCTTGCTTGTTCTGACTCATAGGCAGAGGGGCAGATATACTAAAACTGGTGAAGCTGTGCATGGTAGCCAATCAACTTCTAACTTCAGCTTGTTCAACTAAGCTTTGGCAATAAAACCTGCAAGCTGATTAGTTTCTGTACAGAGCTGCACCAGATTTTTCACTCTCCAGTTTAAATAACCCCCAGAGGGTCAACCTGCTATTGAGTAGTGAAAGTGTAAATAGCAGCTAACACAACAATAGACAAAATTGAAGAAACATGAAAATGAAAGTGTAGCGCTGTGATGAATATATAAATTATAAATAACTGTGGGAAAAAAAAAAAAATTATGTATATATATATATATATATATATATATATATATATATATATATATATATATATGCAAAATACAATGACATAAATATGTCACACAGATCTATGAGGATCATAGAACAGTGAATCAATAATAAAGTGCATCCGTGCAAAATGCATACAAAATGTCAACAAGTGCAAAGCAAATGCAAGGGGAAGGGAATAATCGATAAGTGAATCAGAAAATAAGTTCAATGAAGAACTGTATGGCAATAAAATGTGCTAGATGGTTCATATTAAAACAGAACTGATGAGGCATGATCAAATTCTCAAACCAATGGCAACCACGACCAAAGTCAAATCACCTGGGGTAGTGCGTCCTTCACCCAGGACAAGGGGTAAAAAACCCTTACCCGAGACAAGCTGAAAGGAATGGAATGGAAAAGCAGAAGTCTGCTAGCCTAGCTCTTCACATTGCTTTGAAACTGTGATCACAATTTTATTGTACCCATCTCCATGGTGTCTTTACAGACTTTTTGAGTGGATCCATCCATTTTGATCTACACCATATGGAGGCATTTTTTTTCTTATAACCCTCATGTTCTCATCGGATGAGAGTGTTTGCATGCATTGCCAGGATTTCCAGTGACCAGCACCAGAGTTCTGGTTTTCCATTCAATTCCTTTCAGGTTGGTTGATCCGCTGCCGCTGGCGGGTGCATCAGACTTATTTTCTGATTCACTTATCAATTATTCCCTTCCCCTTGCAGTTGCTTTGCACTTGTTGACACTTTGTATGAATTTTGCATGGATGCACTTTATTATTGATTCACTGTTCTATGATCCTCATAGATCTGTGTGATATAGATTTATGTCATTGTATTTTGCACATATATATAAATATATATATATATTTTTTTTTTCTTTCACAGTTACTTATCATTCATTTTGGCAACATTGCATATATTCATCACAGCGCTACACTTTATTTTATATTTTAAGGATGTGCATGCTTTAAAGGATAACAATATTAACATTAAAGCGGAGCTCCACCCTACAGTGGAACTTCCGCTCATCAGATTCCTCCCCCCCTCCGGTGCCACAATTGGCACCTTTTAGGGGGGAGGGGGTGCATACAGGTATCTGCACCCACTTCCGGACATAGATAGCTGCAGAATATCCGCAGATGCCCCCCCCCCCCCCATTGTGTTCTGGGAAACACACAGTTCCCAGAACACAATGGGGACCAGTGAAGACACGCAGCACGATTTGCGCATGCGCAGTAGGGAACCGGGCAGTGAAGCCACAACGCTTAACTTCCTGATTCCCTGACCGAGGATGGCGGCAGGGGCAGCCGAGAGACGAGCGATTGCTCGTCATCTGCTACCGACATCACGGGCACCCTGGACAGGTAAGTGTCCATTTATTAAAAATCGGCAGCTGCAGTATTTGTAGCTGCTGGCTTTTAATATTTTTTTTAAGGTGGAGCTCCGCTTTAATGTAAAATAAGCTCATCAATTTGTGCTATAAATGAAAAACCTTGTTTCTGTATACAGTTTGTACTTATATATTTCATCACATGCAAGTTAATATTGGTTGTGCCTTGATGATCCTTTATCCATGCTGAGAGTCTTTCAGACAGACCAAAGCCCAAAGATGTTCTCACACTTTTCCATTCTATCCCAATTTTTTTTTTTTTTTGCAAATCCACTTAAACTGGTCCACAGACTATTTCCTTAACAAATTTATATTAACTTATTACACAACCAATATGGCTCTATAAACTTGTATATAATTGATTTCAATTGGTAACTTACCTAAGTTTGTTAAAAGATACGCTACTTTCTCATATACCTATAAAAGAAACACAAACAGTCAACAGATATATATAACAATCAAAACACTTCCAAATAAGATACATTGGCTTTCTGCACCAAGAACTTTGTTCTTTGGCAAAGAGTTCAGCCCACTGAAAGTAATGTCCTACCTAAGCCAGTCTAATGCTGCGTACACACGGTCAGACTTTCCGACGGGAAATGTTCGATGTGAGCTCGTTGTCGGAAAGTCCAACCGTGTGTATGCTCCATCGAACATTTGCTGTCGGAATTTCCACCCACAAATGTTTGAGAGCAGGTTCTCAAATTTTCAGCCAACTTCACAAAAACTTCACAAAAGTTCACGCATGCTCGGAATCAAGCAGAAGGAGCCGCACTGGCCATTGAACTTCCTTTTTTCTCGGCTTGTCGTACATCTTGTACATCACAGCATTCTCACATTCGGAATTTTGGGCCAACATTTGTGTGACCGTGTGTATGCAAGACAAGTTTGAGCCAACATCCTTCGGAAAAAAATCCACGGTTTTGTTGACAGAAAGTCCTATCATGTGTACGAAGAACGCAGCATAATACTTACCCTCCCTATAACCCTAACCCTCCCTCTAATACTAACATTAGCCCTGGCACCAACCCTCCATGTAACCCTAACTGTAAGACTTCTTTTACACTAACCCTACCTGCAACCCATCACTCTCTTGGTAACCCTAGCCTTAACACTGATTCCTATAACCCTCACCAGTGCTGGATTAAACTCTGTGGAGGCCCCTAGGCAGTCGAAACCTTGGGGCCCACTCACAGTTTTCTGGAATTTTCCTTGTGCACACGCTCTAGTGGGATAACATTGAACTAAGTAGTGTGCAAGCCAGCTGTAAGATGGAGATGACCGTCATTACCATACATTACACGTTATAGGGTGCACCAATTTTGTTTACAAACTGACAGCTGAAAGAAGGTGAGCTTTTAAGAGACAAACGGTAATATGAACCTGATGTCTATAGTTTATGTACTTTAAGGTGGTATTGGGTACATTATATTACTACAATATTTTCTCCATACAGCCTTTCTTTGAGTTGAATAACTTTTTACAAAAGATAGAAAAAATGTAAAAAAAGCTGTAATTTTCTTTCAAGATCAAATCAATATTATTGTAATACTCTGTCAAGGCACTCTTAAACGGTGTAGGGCCCATAGGCTGGTGCCTAGTATGTCTATTTGGTAATTTGGCAATAACTCTCACAATAACTCTCACACTATAACACTAATGCTATGTACACAGGATCGGACATTCCGACAACAAAACCGTGGATTTTTTTTTCAGACGAATGTTGGCTCAAACTTGTCTTTCATACACACAGTCACACAAATGTTGTCGGAAATTCCGAACGTCAAGAACGGGGTGACGTACAACACGTACGATAAGCCAAGAAAAATGAAGTTCAATAGCCAGTGCGGCTCTTCTGCTTTTGTGCGTCGGAATTGTGTACACACGCTCAGAATTTTCGACAACAATTCGTCTTGTCAGAAAATTTGAGAACCTGCTCTCAAACAGTTGTTGGAAATTCCGACAGCAAATGTCCGATGGAGCATACACACGGTCAGAATTTCCGACAACAAGCTCACATCGAACATTTGTTGTCGGAAAATCCTATCGTGTGTACGGCCCATTACTCTCCCTGTAACTCCAGCCCTGGGACCTTTGCAGGAAGACCGGTAGTACCCCCCTATTAGTGGTACTTCATAGCCTCCTTAAAACCCCTGAGAATTAGCATGTTGCCACCACTGTTTTGCACCCACATAGATCAGAAGCTGCTGAGTAAAACCTGGAGAAGATCAGCAGTACTGAGATGCAAAACAGGATGAAAAAAGGGTGAAATTATTATTTTAGAAAAAAAATATGCAAATGAACAGTTGCCAAATTCCCCATGAGCTAAAACTTATCACAACTTGAGTACCATGGTACTTTGCTATTTATTTTGCACTGTAATGCAGCACTGACATAAATTAAGCCCTAAAGCTAGCCACGGAGAGGAAGAAATTCCCAGCCAATAAAAAAACACTTGACAAAATTATGAAACAGAGGTACATAGGCTGCCATTGTCCGTGCAGATTTCTGACAAATAGGAAAACTGACCAGGTATCTTTAATCTCTACTGATATAAGCCACATTATGATAAATACCAGGCAATGATGGAAATCCCAGCTGAGATGCACTGAATAGTAGTTGTGCATGTTTAATGGAGGGGAAATAGTCTGAGAGCCTCTTCTTTTCAGAATGATCAAATGTTCTTCCCGTATAAAGCTAGCACAACAAAATGTTGTCTGTTATTAATGATATCAGGGAAAATGGCTTTGTAGAACTTCCTCTAATTCTCTGTTGTGTATGCATGCAACATAATAATTCAAAGTGTACAGATTTTTATTCTTCCTGGTGAAAATATAAAAAATACAAAATGACTTGTGGTGTAAACCTGATTCATGAAATTTGACCTAGGCACATATACAGTATCTTCAGTGTTTTCTTATCTCTCTCCAAAGCCCTAAGGCCCCTTTCACACGAGGCAGACTCCGCTTCCACGGAGTCCGCCTCTGTCCGCCGGCTCAGCGGGAGATCTGTCCGTTGATCTCCGCTGAGCCGGCGGATGACAAGTCCCTCTCCGCTCACTGAGCGGGGAGGGGCTTGCGAGCGGCGCTGGTCTCTATGGAGAGATCGGATGAAAACGGACAGCATGTCCGTTTTCATCCGATCTTACCCGATCCGATCCGCCAGCGACGGATCTGGACGTGGGGCCATCCGTCTGCTTTTGGCGGATCGGACTGGGTCGGATGTCAGCGGAGATGTCTCCGCTGACATCCGACGCTCCATAGAGTAACATGGAGCGCCCGTTCAGATCCGCCGTCAAAACTGACAGGCGGATCTGAGCGGTCCGTCCATGTGAAAGGGGCCTAAGTCCTGTGATTTTCTGCTGCTCTATTCTTCTGTTATCAACATGATAACTTCTGAGTCCTCCGACAACCGAGCTAAAACCAGCCTGAAAATTTGTGTCGGGGTGGGTGCTATAAATAGATTAGCAGAGAGCTGGTCTATTCACAGCACAGCTCTGCACATTCCTTCTACCTCTGGGGGAGGTGGGATGTGCCTTTCCTCCAATAAGCTGTCACACAGTGTATGCCAAGAATCCACTCCCAGTGCTGAACAGGAAGAGAGAATTTCTAACAGGATGTTCACTTTCTAAAGAATATAGCAAGCTATACATGTAAAACTTATGTAGGGAGATTTGTTTCAACTCTGTATCATCTGAGGCATCAGGAAGCATCCTCCGGGACTGTGACATCACAAGGGGGCGGGGTCACCATGTGACATGAGCATGTGACCCTGTCCCCTTGTCCCTATATAAGTCCCAGCACAGCGCGGCTCTGGCATTCCAGCCAGAGACAGCGACGGGTCAACATCGGAAGAAGAAGAATAAGAAGAAGAAGAAGGCGGCGCGGAAAACGACGACCGCGGCAAGAACAGAAGAGACCCCGGAAGACCCCCGAAGGCGGATCGAGACCCCAGACGACGGCGGCGATGACGAAGAAGGTAGCCGGACTTCTCCGCTCGGTAAAAGAGCTAGGTAAATGGCGGAGGAGTCCGGCGAGAAGACCCCCAAGACGGAAGAAGACCCCCGGAGCAGTGCAATAAAATATTTTTTTCAAAATTGTGTGTTTTTTTACTTTACATTTTACACCTTAGGTGAATGGGTAGGGGTACATCGTACCCCATACTCATTCACATAGGGTGGGGGGGCCGGGATCTGGGGGCCCCCTTATAAAAGGGGGCTCTCAGATTCCGATAAGCCCCCCGCCCGCAGACCCCGACAACCAATGGCCAGGGTTGTCGGGAAGAGGCCCTTGTCCTCATCAACATGGGGACAAGGTGCTTTGGGGTGGGGGGGCCGCACGGCCCCCCTTTCCCCAGGGCACCCCCCATGTTGAGGGCACGCGGCCTGGTATGGCTCAGGAGGGGGGGGGGCGCTCGCTCGTCCCCACCCCTTTCCTGGCCTGCCGTGCTGCGTGCTCGGATAAGGGTCTGAGATGGATCTAGGGGGGACCCCCACGCCGTTTTTCGGCGTGGGGAGTCCCTTTAAATCCATGCCAGGTGACGGAGCTAGCACGGCGGCATTCACTGCCTACGCTAGCTACGTATACCTGAAGTTACGTTCTAAATGAACGGACTGCTCCGTGTGTGGCCAAGTCCGTTCATTTTCAAAAGTCCCGCGGACTTTGTCCAGCGGATTGTCCGCCGGAGAAGTCTGGGCGTGTGTGGGCAAGTCACAAGCTCGGAAGTCCGGGCGTGTGTGGGGAAGTCCCGCTGGACTAGGTCCAGCGGACAATCTGCCGGACTAGGTCCGGTGGACAAAGTCCGGCGGACAAAGTCCGAACGTGTGTACGGGGCATTAGGGTTTAAATCAACTTTAATTAGGCCCCATGCACACTGGGAGTTTGCCCAGCTTGTCTAAATGCGTTTAGGTGCATTTAAGTATGTCAAGCGCTTGGGCGTTCATTCATTTCATAGGACAGAATAATACTTTATAAATTATAATTTAGAACTTAAGCCCGTTTAGATGTGTCAGGGGTTTTTACTGCCAAAATGTTGCTGCTCCTGAACGTACTTGCAGTGGGGTTTATTTCTTATCATACATCAGGGGACACAGAGCCATAGTAATTACTATGTGGGTTTATTAGGCCACCTTCAGGTGATGGACACCGGCACGCCCTAAATTAAATTAAATTAAATTCTGATTGGCTCCTTGTTTTTCTTTTCCCTCACCCAATCTTAGCTTTGCTGTACATGCAATGTCTGTTCTGCAATAAAAGAAATGTACCTGTCTGTTCACAATCTTCTTTAGAATGTACACTGAGCTGCACATGTATAGCTCCGTTTACATTTCCAAGATAGTACAAGTGTGTCAAGATGAATGACTCATGCATACGGGGGAAGATACATCATCCCATGCCAGTCACTTAAGACAGCTAAAGACCAGCACCTGGAAGAAGCTGGGGAGAAGATGTTGGCAACTGTCTGACTGTTGGGGCAAATTAGTTCCACGTTAAATAATAGGTCTTGTCCCCACTTCCACTGTTATTACAGGAGAAGCACCACACTGCTGAGCAAATCTCTGCTTCCCCCTCCTATCAGCATGCTTCTTAAACTGCAGCACAACCAATTGGCTCCTTGTGCTGCTTATCCCTCCCCCAATCTTAGCTCTGCTGTACAGGAACTGCAAGAGGCTGAAACCAAGTTTACTTCAATTGATATTGCATTTAAAGTGGCTGTAAACCTCTGACATGAAATATGAAAAAAACATATCCTTCTATAGTGTGTTCTCGTCTCAATCCAGAGCATTGAGTGTCAGTTCTCTCTGCTGCCTTGTTCCTCTGCTATCAGTATAAATCACTTCTGACTAATTTTCTTGACGCCAATAGAAAAAAGGTGGCAGGGGAGGGAGCTCCAGCATACACCCTGTGACTGACAGCCTCAACTCTGTTCCTGTGTGTTGTGTGAAAGGGGGTGTGTCCCTTCCCACCAATCAGCTCTCAGAGCACTGCTTAGTGATATCTGCAAAGTTTACCTTCATTCCTTCACCCCCTGATTTATTAAACTCAGACAAGCTTTATAAATTCTGCACTTTGATTGGCTGTAGAGATGAGAGGGCTGAAGATAAACAGGTACAACATATGTAGGGTGATTTGTTTCTTCTGTGTATCACCGGAGGCCAGTCACTTCACTGGGTATAAGTAAGGGTTTACAACCACTTTAGAATACATTAAAGTGGAGTTCCACCCCCAAAAAAAAATAATTATTAAAGCGGAAGTAAACCCTTTGATTTAAATAGTTAAAAAAAAATGGCATGCCGGAAATGCTACCTGTCACATTGACTATGCTTTCAACCAAACAGTCAAACCATCCAATGGCTGGTGTCATAACTGATCACATGTGCAGCATCATGGCAGTTGAAGATTGAACAGAGGCCAAGATGGCAGCTTCCTTGGCTGAAAATGATAGGAGGGTTTACTTCCACTTTAATGTGCTTAAAAAAATAAAAATAAAAAACATTTGGAGAAAATAGTTTTTTTTTTACTCACCTCTAAATGCCTGTTGCTAGGGGGTCCCTCGTAGTCTGCCTCCTTCGGAGCCTGAGCTCCTGACATCACTTCCCTCGGCGAAGGAAGAGAGATCGCCTCTCCCCCCTCCATCTTGTCAATCATCTGCGACACATGACCAGTCCCAGAGGATTGAGCGGCCAGTCACGGTGCACGGCGTGGCTCGCGCATGCGCAGTGGGTGCCCCGGCTGTGAAGCCTCAGCTGGGCGCCCACAGTTAAAATGCAGACGCCGCCGAGCGGAGGGGGGGCTGGGCTTCGATCCCCCGCATCGCTGGACCCTGGGACATGTAAGTGTCCGATTCTTAAAAGTCAGTAGCTGCAGTATTTGTAGCTGCTGACTTAAAAAATTTTTTTTTTTAAGTGGGAACCCGCTTTGAATGATGTATTAATGAATGCAGAGCTACATTAATTTGTACCTGGAGTTCAACTTTAACTAAGCTTTAATGATCATTATTTGACATAACACATTATTTTTAGCAACAACAGCCAATAAGATCTGAAAATAGCAATTGCTTTTACAAATAGCACAGGTGTTATATCTAACTGTAAATTAGTTTCAGTTACATGGGAAAAAGAACAGAAAGGACAGAAACTTACAACATTAAGGGACATTATGATGATGAAGTTTATGCAGACACCAGTGCCAGATGTTGCAAACTGCCAGTACTTCTTGATAAAATGCCAGTTGAATGATGCAAACTGCTCCATGGCAACGAGTCGGTACACAACCACAGCGAAGACTGCTGTCAGCACTAAGGATATCTAAATATGAACACATTTAAAAAATATGTGAATCCAGTTATAGTCGTCTCACAGCACAGTAAAATAAGAGTGAATTGCCTAGAACTGCACATTCAGCTGACTTTAATTTCTAACCATTTAAAAAGTAAAACAAGGTCATTATTTACATACATTCCCAAAAAAAGATCCACCCACATATGCCCCAACATTACAGACATTGTTTAATAGAGTGAGGAAAGTCTAGAACCTTGGCCATGTCTTTACTGCTCATGTAGTCAAACCATTGAGAGTACAAAACAAATGTCTTGGGAGACTAACGTTTTTCTTTTTTTTTTTTACAAATTCAACCAGTAATGCCCCGTACACACGGTCGGATTTTCCGACGGAAAATGTCCTATCGGACCATGTTGTCGGAAATTCCGACCGTGTGTGGGCTCCATCGGACTTTTTCCGTCGGAATTTCCAGCGGAAAAAGTTTGAGATCCTGCTCTCAAATTTTCCGACAACAAAGTCCTATCGGACTTTTTCCGATCGTGTGTAGCGAATTCCGACGGACAAAGTGCCACGCATGCTCAGATCACATTACAAGACCAAAGCTATTGGCTACTAGCCTCTACGTAGTCCTGTCGTACACAACGAACGTCACCACGTTCAGGATGATCGGATTTTCCGACAACTTTGTCCGACCGTGTGTATGCAACACCAGTGTCGGACAAAATGCGTCGGAAAAAATCAGACGGATTTTGTGGTCGGAATTTCCGACCGTGTGTACGAGGCAATACAGTAAAAAGAACAAAAATCAGACAATATTTTTCAGATACACCCCCATTCCCCCCTTATCATGGCTTAGGACAATATACTATTTAAAAATGCCTCCATACCTGTAAAAAATATTCAGAAGGAAAACAGTCAGTCAATGAATAATTTAATTGCTAGATCTTTCTCCTCTGGGGAAATATCTTATTATTTCCTGTGTATAAGATAAGTGTCATGGAGACAGGAAGTGAGAATAAATCTTTCTAAGGCCTCATGCACACTGGGCCTTTACCCCCTATGCATGAAGCTCTGGGGTTTAGCTGTGGCTGGAGACACAAGTGCACCATCCAGTCCTGCTGCAGGCAGTCTGTCAAACTCTGAGAGCTTGGTGGCTTCTGCAGCTAGACAGGGCTGGGCAATGCCCCTAGCAGTATCTACATTTAGGGTAGTGCGCATTCGGGAACAAAAGCTTGGAATGAAAGCAGACTGCATTCTGGGCATTCACCGTCTGTGCCCTCCAGCTTCTGCTAAATGCCGGAGCCTCATGCCGGAGCCAAATCCTCAGTGTGCTTTAGGACTCTGGGGGACCCTGGCAAATAACTGGGGAAAATTATAATAATTTATAGCATTTTATTGTTGCTTGTTGTTATATTTTTCTAAATTTCTTCTACAGGTGACCAGGACATGAGTGGAATGGCCCAGTGGTACTAAACACATGAACCAAAACCCAGTTCTAATAGGTTCTGAAACCAAAAAGAAAGACAAAACAATGGCTTGAGTTGGGCTTTCAGGAATTAAAGTCCTATTACTTCTGAGGCTCTCAGATCAGGTCTAAAAAATTCTAAAATTATAGCAAAACTGAAGACCCGAGTTAACTAAATTCTCAGAGGCTATGAAATGAGGATGAATTAAATGATCATACTACAATATTGATTATTATGTCTTGACAAAATCAGATACTTGTGTAAATTCAACTGATTTGATTTTTAAAATTCTCTAGGAATATTTAGGATTCTAAATGAACATCTAAGTTTTTTGTTAAATAACATAAATGTAACCAATACATTATGGTGCTGGTTACTTTTGGACAAGAAGGCTAGGTAGAATCGAGAAACATATGGTACCCTGGTTCTAAGTACATTATGTATTTCTGTTTTGATTACGCATCAAAGTACGCTTATGTATTGTTATTTCGATTAGGCACTAAAGTGGGCTATTCTTGAACTTACAGGCCATGATCTGTTTATTCAAAAGACCCTTTTGCACACCCCTGGCCCTATAGCCAACGCCAAACATTCTAGGTGAGAATAGCACACAATAACACATTTTGTTTTTCTAAACAAGCTTCATATTCAACAAGCTCAGATTTTTAGGATGGGAGCCTGAAAAGCCAACGTGATGGAAATTCAGTTGACTGGAAGCTTTGGCTCATAATGGAATCATTACCATGAAGAAAATTCCTGATACAGACACCATGAGTCGGCTGAGTTTGTCGCTGAAAGGCTGGAAAGGCTCTGGTTTGCCAGTGATTGGGTTCACTCGTTCCAATTTGGAATACTTTGCTTCAAATTGTGGACGCAACTCTTCCTGGAAAGACACAGAACTATTAGGTAAAATACACATTAGTTATTAACTATTAACTTTGGTAAAATGAAAAGCCCTAATGATGTCTCACACATATTTATCTACTCATAGGCCTGTAACATGTTACGATTTATGATAGAGATTTGCATGGAGATGCCATGAAATACCTTTTTTTTTTCCAGGAAAATTCAATTTTCTGCCCTTTCACCCAGTAACAGTCACATTGCGTATAACTGTCCTCAGACTTGTATTGAGAAGGAGAGGTGGTGTTTCTGTCTAGATCCGGTTCTGTGTGCTGATTACTGAGCTCATTTGTTCTACGTTTAGGCACCTTTCACACTGGGGTGTTTTTTAGGCGCTACAGTGCTAAAAATAGCGCCTGTACAGCGCCTGAAAAAATCCGGCCCCATTCACTCCAGTGTGAAAGCCGGGGGGCTTTCACACTGGAGCGGTGCGCTAGCAGGACGGTCAAAAAAGTCCTGCTAGCAGCATCTTTGGAGCGGTGAAGGAGCGGTGTATTCACCGCTCCTATACCGCTCCTACCCATTGAAATCAATGGGACACCGCGGTAATACCGTGGCAATACCGCCGCAAATCGCCGCTGCGGAGGCGCTTTGCGGGGGGGTATTAACCATTTTTCGGCCGCTAGCGGGGGTTAAAACCGCACCGCTAGCGGCCGAATACCGCGGCTAAAACGACGGTAAAGCAGCGCTAAATATAGCGCTGCTTTACCGCCGACGCTGCTCCAGCCCCAGTGTGAAAGGGGCCTTAATGCCTGTTAGACTTTGCAATCATACTTAGACAAAAACTGGAGTTTTATACATGTTAACTTGGCATTCAGCAAACACAATAAACTAGTATTAAAAAATCTAAATTAAACCAAAAGTGATGTGCTATGCCTTTAAAAACGTATCAACTCATATAAACATATATGAAATAAATTAATAAAGTGACCATATAAATTCATCAATTGAAGATATAGAATTATGCTAATAAATACATAAGTTATGTTTGGGAAGAAACGACATAACATATAATAAAATTGTGTTTATGCTCCTTCAAACTTTATCCTTCCAGGCCCCTGATGTCAATTCTGTTGAAACGCGTCCAACGGGGCTTAACAATGTGGCATCATCACACATTCTGAATGGCATGGAGCCATCTTTGTTTTGCTTTATACTTCTTTAACCGCTTCTTATGTGAATATATATGCTTTTAATACGTTCTTGAGCCTTATGGTGTTATGCTATGTGGAGTGTTCTTCTTAAAATATCAAAATATTAGACTGGAATGAATTCTGGAAGAGCATGCTTGCAATTGCCCATGAGATCTTTACCCCTACGGGGTTACAGCACTTGGGACCTCCTATATTGAAAAGGTCTTAAGAACTGGTAAGAGGAGTACAATTTGTTGGCAGACACATTGCATTAACTCAGTCATCACAGGATTGTGGGTTACATCCTTGGAAAGGGGGGTTTGTGCTACAAATACTGCAGCTGCTGACTTTTAAAATATGGACACTCACCTGTCCAGCGCGCCCGCAATGTCGGAACCCGGAACCCGCCGCCATCTTCAGTATGGGAATCAGGAACTTCCTGGTTCCTACTGCGCATGCGCGAGTCGTGCTGTGAAATAAGGATGGTCCCTGCTGTCTCTGGGATCCGTGTGTTTCCCAGCAGACAGCGGGGGCCCTGCAGGAAGTGGCGTAATAGCCGCAGAATCTGTGGCTATCTATGCCCGGAAGTGGGTGCAGATACCTGTATTATACAGGTATCTGCACCCCCCTCCCCCCTGAAAGGTGCCAATTGTGGCACCAGAGGGGGGGAGGGTTCTGATGAGCGGAAGTTCCACTTTAGGGTGGAGCTCCGCTTTAACAACGTTTTTTGCACTTAATATAAAGTTTTTGTATGTTATATAATATTTTTACAAACATGACTTCATGGAACTACATTATATTTGGCCCAAATTCTACAAAGAGCAGATTTATGAAAAAAAGCCAATGCTGGTATAAACAAGTTTGAATAAAATGTGTACCTCTTCATCTTCCCAGTCAATGAGATCCCAGTCATAGGTTAGTACAGCTCTCCGTCTTTTCCAGAACTCAAGGAAGACAGTGGCTGAAACAAGACAAAGTTACACGTAGTTTAGTAGCTGAGCTTTTTTTCTCCCATTATGATAATGAACACAAAAACAAAGCAAGCAGTAATTACATTTTGTGCCTTTCTATTATAACGCTCTTTGCAACATGAAGGCAGCAAATAAGCACACTGAGCAATTATACAAATAATTCAATCTAAACCCCAAAACACAAGTTTAATATATTACAGGTTACCAGTCTGTCGTTTATAGTTGATGCATTCATTTTCTTTTTCAGTTATATTTTTCCTTTATTTTTATATAATAACCCAAGGTTATCTGGCGGGAAGGTGCGGAGAGGGCCACCTATGGCACAAATTGCAGCCCGTTCATCATGAGTCTAGTCTCAAATCTGATTTCTATTTACCTTCCCTCCCTGTTGCATAGCTCCCAACTGTCCCTGATTTCGAGGGACTGTCCCTGATTTGGAGCAATGTCCCTTTGTCCCTCTTTCCTCCTCATTTGTCCCTCATTTTGGTCTGATCTATATAGTTGTATATAAAATGCACTTTTTATCTTTCAAAAAGTGTTTCCCAGTGCTAAACCTTTCATCCAAATTATAAATTGCTCCATTTGTAAATTTTAGAAGCCAATATAAAGGAATAGTAGTGGTAAAAAAAAAAAAAAAAGTCCCTTGTGGTTTTATTTAACCTTTTTTTGGTCAATTCGCCTTTAAGGGGGTGTGGCAGGCGGCGTGCCCTATGCCTACATATGCTAGTAGGTGTCCCTCATTCCCATCTCAAAATGTTGGGAGGTATGGTATTACATATGGCATAGAGTCATAAGAAGTGGCACTATAGCTTAAGAGGAAACAAGAGTAGTGTAAGAAATATGATGGAATATTATGAAACAATTGAGAAATTGCCAAAATACAGCACAATGCAAAGGCGGGAATGTGTTGTAATTTAGGGAGAAAGATGATGGCCCTGGCTTGTCCAAAGTGCAAGACATGAGGCATGAAACTGTAAACAGTATTACAGTTTTTGTCCAAGCACGCCCTGTGCTGTGTTGCAAGACAGCTAGTGCTACAGAATTGCTATGATGCTTGGTGATGAGACACTTTTGACCAAAGATTAGTAGTAGATCAGAGCACAAATACAAGGTATGTTCAGGAGGTTTTTCATTTTGAACAGCATGTGAAGCAACTGTGGAATCAATGATGATTCAAAAATAGTTTTATTCTGCTGTTTGTGACTAGAGCTGTTCACTCTTCTAAACGTAGCCGAGTCCCGGGTCCCCAGAGGCCTAATGGTGACCTCCAGAGTCAGGAACTGCTGACATTCTTCTATGTAGAGGGGGTTTACGAGGCATGATGGGTGCAATGCAAGGTAGATTAATGGGCACCAGACACTTCTTGAATACAAAGAAATGCATTGTCTCTTAAAAAGAACTGTGGGAGAGAGGGTTAAGGCTCTGAGACTTCTATAGGTAGACAACCATGCAGAGAAAGGCACCCAGCCGGATGCCACATCTGCATGTGTAGACACGCTGTCTCCTATGGCAACAATTTTGAACAGTTTCTAATAAAGATTGCAATAAACTCCACAATCTCCTCTTTCGATCTTCTCTCAACTGAGCTCCCAGTCTATCACCTAGACCCGCTGATCCACTGCAGCTGGATCTCCTGAGCTCTTCCAATCTTCTCACTGAGTATCTTCCTCAAGCATCACCCCCGCGTCCCTGCTGGGTCCCTAGCTTGGCACTCACAGATACTCCTCAAGCGTCACTCCACTGGCCTGCTCAGTCCCTGGCTTGTCACCTCTGCTGTCTGGGTCCCTAGCTTGACACTTGCTAAAGTTTCCCAATTCTTCACCGTCCCAGTTTGGTGAGAATACTGCTCTGGTATTTGCTTCAGCTACTCACGGTGGTCCCTGGTAACAAGGTGGATGGTCCCTTAGTGGCAACAGCTTCCCCTCTACCTCCGACCACGACAGGTTCTCGGGCTGGCAGAACCCTCACTTCTTGTTGGACTGCAAGCCGCAGTCCCTACCCTACACTGCTCTCCTGCTTTTGGATAGGCTCTCAGACAGCCCAGCAGCCAGATGTCCTCGTGATAGGCCTCAGGCTCTGGCCTAGCAGCCCAGGGCAGTACAACACACATCCACCCAAACAGCCATCCAGGTGGCACAGACCCCAATCACCTGACCTCATCCAAATAAATAGGCTCTCCCAGCAGACCAAGGGCCCCAAGACCCCTGCCCATTGGCTGAGATACCCCATCTATTCCTAATCGGCCCTTGCAATGCCCTAGTCTTATATAATGCCACCATATACCCGGCCATCTAGTGACAGAAAAGAGAAGTGCAGCAATTCCAGAATAAGGGTGGAATCAATTGATCTCATATCAATTGGCCAATGCAACTATACCTGGCAGGTAAATTTACTAGCAACCCAGCTTAAACATCAGGGTGCTGCATCAAAAATATTATGTGTGGCCAGACAAAGGGCATTAGAGATGTGCTGTTGCTAGCTTTGAAGACAGTATTAGTTGGAAGTCTAAAGCATATTTGGGTGGCTGAGAAGGCTTAGGAATTGGCATAGGCCCTTGGTTTGGTAGCAAAGTTTACATGGTGGTATACTCTATAAGTCCAGTGAAGAACCCTGGGTAGCAACTAATTGCCTGTGGTCCCAGGCCAAGGAAAGGTCAAGGACCCTCCCTAGATGTAAAGGTCCAAGCTGCCTAATTTCGCCCCCAAGGTGCCAAGGCTAAACTATGACCGGTATATTCTACTAAACAACCTTAAACTGAAGAACAGCCTGTTTATAGAAGTAAGCCACCACTATGACATTTCACCTTCTGTTGGGATAAAGGCAGATGCTCCCCAGTTCTCCTGAAAGAGATGGTCATATTTGACTAACAAGGTACCTTAAGAAATGCTTACTTGTTTTCCCGGTTAAGCTCAGAGTGCCATAAAGATTCTATGTCAGTACCAAATTTTTGTGTTTACAGGTTCCCCATATATCTGGAATATATTTTTTTTATTTTTTTTTATAGGGTTCCTGTTGCAATATAGAGCAGTGTGGAGACACTATTAGGTTATGATGGGGCACGGAAGAGCAGCTCCTATATAACTTTTTTATTACAACTTCTGACCGATTTACTTTAGGCACATCCACTGTATTCTGTCTTGAGAACACATTTTACAGTACAAACTAATACCAATATTTGTGTCAAGAACTGTAGATAAAAAACACATATCCTAAAAACAATACATCTGTTATTTCACGTCTCTTTCCCACGTAAATATTAATATTACCAAAGTACAATTTGTACTACTGTGATTGGCAAGCATTCATTGCATTTTGTGTCAAGACGGTGATAAACAGAAATATAAGAATAATTTCTGCGAGCACTGTAGATTAATGTTTGTCACATATGCTAAAATAACTAGTCTGTTATTTCACAAGTCTCTCCTTTCACACAGATATAAATATTAGCTGCAGCATCCTAAGCAATAATGTGGGCAACTGGCAATTAAAAAAGGTGAGGCCACTCATTATGTAAAGTCATCTATTATCTAATTTTCCGATACAGCGCCACAGTTTTGACATCAATCAGTGGAAATGTTGGATTGTGGAGATACTCGTGTAACATTCACATACCGTATATACTCGAGTATAAGCCGAGTTTTTTAGCACATTTTTTTGTGCTGAAAATGCCCCCTCGACTTATACTGGAGTCAAACACTTTTCTGCAGCAGAGAATGACATTTTCCGACCCGACTTTGGGGCCCCGTATCTCGGGGCCACTTAGTGCTAGGAACCCCACATTTGGTGTGCAAACCCAGTGGAACTACAACATATCCAAAGATGGGGTTCCTAGCTCCAAGTGGCCCCCGCGATACGGGGCCCCAAAGTCAGTTTGGAAAATGTCATTCTCTGCTGCAGAAAAGTGCTTGAGATTTTCCGAACCGACTTTGGGGCCCCATATCTCGGGGCCACTTGGTGATAGAAACCCCATTGGATATGTTGTAGTGCTAGTTCCACTGGGTTTGCACACCAGATTTGTGATTCCTAGCACCAAGTGACCCTGAGATACGGGGCCCTAAAATCGGTCATCTGTGTCCATCTGCAGCAATGTCATTTCGGGACCCTTTGGGTCCAGAGACCCCCAATTTTGGCTGCAGCTAGGGGGCATTTAAGAACCCTTAACTACCAAGTTTGAAGTTCGGGGGACCTATGGCTGCAAATGGGCACAGTGAGGCATGCAAATGGGCACAGTGAGGTTGCAAATGGGCATTGTTGACCCTCTTTTCCACTTACAGTAGCTGCGCATTTCTCACCCTAGGCTTATACTCGAGTCAATACGTTTTCCCATTTTTTTTCTTTTTTTTCTTCAAAAGATTTTATTGAGTTTTCAGTATAATACATTGTACAGTTTAACGTTGTACGTCGTGCAACGACATTGATGGTGCCATGAAAATTGAGATGAACAAGCAAACATGCGTTCAGTAACTTATAGTAAACATTATGAATTATTAACATTTAACATGTAAAAGGTCAACCAGTGAGAAGTAGTTTCTAGCATTACAACCTGACCGCTCGAGGGGCACCCCAAATGGGCTCATTAGTGCCACAGGAGTGGACAGGTTCGATTAGGGATACCGTTTTCCCAGTTTTTTGTGGTAAAATTAGGTGCCTCGGCTTATATTTGGGTTGACTTATACTCGAGTATATACAGTAATTATTTTCTATCTATATTACTTTGCCTTTATTTGATAAACAAAAACATATATAATAATCTGATTAGAAAGGAGACCATTATATTACTGTATGCCATTTTACTGTGGCCTCGACATGTCATGGCTACTGTGGCAGAGCGAAGCTCTGTCCCTTTGAAATTGGAGGTAAAGGAGATCCAGAGTTTGCATATCTGCAGACTATAGAATTTAAATGGAGAAAACTGCTCTGTCAGTTTTCTCCAGGTTTTGCTAGTTTTGGATGGGATCTCCAACCGTGTCCGGGTCTTGAGGATTGCAAGCAAGGTGTGTGCCCAGCTGCACACAGACCATATAATGAGGGGCTAATGAGTGGAGGATGGTGGAGTGTGAGCAGCTTGCTGCTGCTGTATGAAGACAGACCTGTGGAGGGGTCATCCCTGTGTAAGGGGTATTCTTTGCCCAGAGACTGGGAAAGGAGGGACAGCCTTGAGAGTCGGGAAGACTAAGGAAGCCAGTGAGTCCAGGGGACTGGAAGGAATCAACTCTGTGGAGAGCAAGCAGAGGAACTGCTGACAAGAGAGAGCCAGGTGGCTTGGTATGTTTTTCATTTATGAATGCTTAATGAAGTTAAACCCCTGCGTGGGACTTCTGGATGGACTTTTGTTTTTTCAATAAACGTGGGCTACCAGGCCCTTAACTATATATGCCTGTCTGATGAGGACTCACTGCATTAAAAAATGCATCTTTTCACTTGAGTTAAACACCCCCATGTTACAAGTGGTGTTTGAATGCGGGCATACAGACGGTGAAATCCGGTCTCTGCGCCAGTAGTGAGTCATTTCAGGAACTGCTGCTAGCTGTGTGTGGCAGCCAGGCAAACTGCATTGTGCAGGAGTTCAATTGACTGTGTTGCATTGTGTGCAGGTAGTGCACCTGTGAGAAAAATTTTTTTTCTATGCTGTGAACTGTGTAACAAGCTGCTGTGCATGTGACTGCAAGGATGAGGCAGTCAAAACACAAGAAGTTCATGTTAAATCAAGTTAAAGGTGAAGTGAGCTCAGCGTGGCCTGAGAAGATGTCTCCACCTTGGAGGGCCAGTCAAAAGGGGCCAGTGATGTGTGAGACAGTGAATGAATGGTTCAAGCAGAATCGCAAAGAGTGTGGCGCAGTGCAAGGGGCTCAGATCTTGGCCTCTGACTATATGCAACCCATGCTGCCTACAGAGGAGGTTGGGGACTTCCTTGTAAGATTTGAAAAAGTTGCTGTAAAGAGAAAATGGCCTAGGGACTGGTGGCCAAAACTGCTGCAAACCTTATTACGGATAGAGTTCCGGTCGGTTTACCATTTGATGGACGGGGACCAGGATGACTACCGCAAGTTTAAAGAGGAAATCCTTTTTAGAGGAGAGTTCCATCGCATCATGGACCGACAGCCTGACCGGAAGTTGGAGAGCAAAGCTCTGCTGGGAGAGTGCGGTTTCCCATGGCAACGGGAGAAAGATTGCCAAAGGAAAGGAGGAGCTACAGGGCATATGTAGCTAAGCATCCACCTAAAGATGCGTATGCATTTCAAAATTACCAGGAGCAAAGGTCTTTATCTCCAGGCCCAGATTCCTGTGCAAATATGTTTGCAGTCACCCCTGTCAACGAGGATTTTCCTGTTGTGTCGGCAGGGGGTGCTAAACAGTTGGAGATGCCTGCTGTAATTTCATCCGGTGGCCACCAGGGAGAGTGGGCCAGTAAAAGTGCAGCAGAGGACTGGTTTGTGAGACAACGTACTCAAATGAAGATGGTGACCCCTACTACTGCGGTGGGTAAGACTGTCTTTAATGAAATAATGGCTGGAACCGCTGGGTTGATGTTGAAAAAGACTGGTGCTGGTAAATGCATAGAAGAGACTGAATATGTGACTGTGCACACTGGAATGGAAGTGACCCCAAATGGGAGATCCACTGTCTGTTTGGAAAAGGACTTGCCTCACTGCAGTGCCCTGTCCAGTGGGAAGGCAAGTGGTAAACTTGAATGTGACAATATGATGGGTAAAACTGCTAATATTGTGTTGGCTAAAGTGAATGGTCCAGTTGCTAATGGGCTAGTGCAGCTCACTAGAGATAACCCTGCTGTGAATGCGGTTAAAGATGTGCTATCTCCCCTAGCAACTGTGAAGAAGGCCATAGAGGTGCCCCTAGAAACCCCCAGGGAGCTCTGCGTTTTGGAGCCGGAGGTTGCCTGGGACAACTTTGGTGCTGCTCTGAGGGATAAGAGGGTACCTGAACATAGTGATGACAGGATGTTAAATGTTAAAACTGAAATGTTTGAAAACACTCATGGTGGAAATGGGTTAATGCAGTCTAGCAACGACAGGTATCAAAGCTTTAATGCGTTTAATGAAGCGCCACCAGAGCAAGGTGGTGAAGGTGTGGTATTGCTGTCTGCTATGGTTAAAAATGTAGTGCCAAAATCTTATTTGAACCAAAGTGATATGTGCAATGTGTCTGTTGCTGAACCACTCTGTCCCTCTGGGTCTCCGTGTACAGTAGGAGCGGTACTGCGTGGTACCTCTGGGAGCACAGAGATAACAGACTGGGACAGGTGGACAAAAAACCTGTTGGCTTTGTTGGAAAAGGCCTCTGTTGGTAAAAGTGGAGCAGACATGACTTCTGCAGTGCCAGATGAAGGACCTGCAGAGCAACTTGTATGCAAGGATGCACTTGCTACTGCAGATGATGGTGTTTATGAGATGGAGACGCCAAGTAAGGGCAAACACACAGAAGAGGTCATGTCTGTGATCCACAAAGGGCCCAATGATGTGATAATGGATAATGCCGAGCCAAATGTGTTGGTGGAAGTGCCAGATGGCACAGCCATAAATGAAGTGATTGTAGTCACAGGTCCAAATGTTTTATGGGAGGATGGTCAGGAGTCAGGACAGTTGTTGGCAGAGGGTCTCCTGCCAGTGGAGTTGGTGGATAGTGAAGCTGCCGTGGACAACCACTCCACTGGATGCAGTTCCTCTCCAGACACTGCCCTGCCGAACATGAGTGAAATGAAATATGACAAATGCATTGATATTTCTGACCGTGATGAAAAATGCAGCTCATTGTCAATTTGTAAGGGTTTGGTTACCATGGGTGACCACAAAAATAATGGTAGACCTGAAGATCTTGGTCAAGTTGATCTGGTTGTAGCAAACCCTGAAAATTGTAATGAGATAGGGAATGGTATGATTGACACAGGAGAAGTAAAAGATACAGCAGAATTAGGCCCCCTACAGGTTCAGGAGGGTATTTCTGGGGAAGAATTTCTAAGGTCTGAGAAGGATCGTGATAAACAATGGTTGCAGGAAAATGGCCCAAAGCTCAGCAAGGTGTCGCATGACTTTAAAAGCTTAAAGTCGCAAGACAGTCAGTATGTCCTTCAGAGGGAGACTAGGATGAGGCTGCAGTCATATGAGGATGTTAGTGATGAAACTGACAAAAATAAGCATGCAGTGTACATGAGGAAACAAGTGACGCTAAGTTTGGACAGTAAGAGGGTGCCCGTACTTGGAGTACAGAGAGGGACCAGTGTCACCCTAATAAAAGAGCCCCCACTTATTAAACCAGTGTTTAAAAATGTGGTTCCTTCTAAATTAAGTAAAGAGCAAAGGGGTGGTCTAGTGGAAATTGAGGGAGCACTTTATAACCTTAATGGTACTGGATCCGTAAAATTCAGAAATCAACCTCATGTGCAAAAAGGTACCAAGATTGGTAAAAGGACTAGTGTAGGCCCAAGAGAAGTGGGAAAACATCGCTTTTGGAAGTGCACTCGTAAAAAAGCATGGGAGTGTCTTTGTAAAGCCCAAGTAGATGCAGCAAGGGGACGTGGAGAAATTCACCTGATGGGACAAGATTTGGCCCATGTGGGTGGCAGCTTGCATGGTCATGCCAAAGTGAGGAGGTTGTACTGGTGTATATTGAAGGTTAAAGCTGATGTCAGCGAGTTTAAAGGTAGGATCAGGGAAAGCAGAGTTTCCCCCAAAAAAATGATTAAGCCCAGGGACCCAAGAAGAAGAAGGCTGAGGATGGGAAAATATAGGACCCTGTTAAGATCCAGGGTGGGACGTGCCTGGAAGCGCACCCGGAAAAAAGGTTGGGCCTACGTGGCTGACAGCCAGCACAGAGGTGTCCCAACCATGACGGGTGCTGGTGTTCCTCCCTCCGGATCGAAACAAAGGGGGGGGATATGTGGCAGAGCGAAGCTCTGTCCCTTTGAAATTGGAGGTAAAGGAGATCCAGAGTTTGCATATCTGCAGACTATAGAATTTAAATGGAGAAAACTGCTCTGTCAGTTTTCTCCAGGTTTTGCTAGTTTTGGATGGGATCTCCAACCGTGTCCGGGTCTTGAGGATTGCAAGCAAGGTGTGTGCCCAGCTGCACACAGACCATATAATGAGGGGCTAATGAGTGGAGGATGGTGGAGTGTGAGCAGCTTGCTGCTGCTGTATGAAGACAGACCTGTGGAGGGGTCATCCCTGTGTAAGGGGTATTCTTTGCCCAGAGACTGGGAAAGGAGGGACAGCCTTGAGAGTCGGGAAGACTAAGGAAGCCAGTGAGTCCAGGGGACTGGAAGGAATCAACTCTGTTGAGAGCAAGCAGAGGAACTGCTGACAAGAGAGAGCCAGGTGGCTTGGTATGTTTTTCATTTATGAATGCTTAATGAAGTTAAACCCCTGCGTGGGACTTCTGGATGGACTTTTGTTTTTTCAATAAACGTGGGCTACCAGGCCCTTAACTATATATGCCTGTCTGATGAGGACTCACTGCATTAAAAAATGCATCTTTTCACTTGAGTTAAACACCCCCATGTTACACTACCTAGATTAGGTATAGCACTTTAATAGCCAAGGGGCTCCTACATTTTTATTTATTTTTTTAATATTGGATAATATGATTTTAGTACCTTGGACAGTGCATGAGGATAGTTTGAAATGGAGCCTATATTAAACACTGTACTGTGTCTCATGAATAGGAAAGTGTATGCAAAAATGTGGACATAACAAGAGCACAGGTGTTACTCCTACCTGTGTTCCATTTGACTTTTGTCGCCTAGATCACTTAAACTCAGTTTTTTTGTATCACATCATTGTCAAGGCCACCCCATACATGTATGTCTGCTGAAACAAGGACACAGACACAGAAACCATCTGTATACAGGGGGTCCCCTACTTACAAACATCCGACTTACAAACGGAGGGAGACAACAGGAAGTGAGAGGATCCACCCTTAGGAAGGGAAATTCACTCCTGTAAGAGTTAATATGGGAAAAGGTGTCTCCACTGATGCTTTATCACCAGTCCATGTTTCCCTAACAACCCAAAATTTTCAAAATCCAATTGTCATTGGGACAGAAGGTGAGGTGAAATCTTCTGAACAGGGGCACAGACAGCAAAACAAATGTTACAGGGGTGATAACCCTTCCCTATGTTATCTAAAAAACTTAAAAATAGATTTTTTTGGCTGGAGCTACACTTAAAAAATGTACCTGTTCCGACTTACAAACAGATTCAACTTAAGAACAAACCTACAGTCCCTATCTTGTTTGTAACCCGGGGACCCCCTGTACAGCTAAAGGATGTAAGTTACACACAAACTGACAGCAGGGTTGTGATTCATTTACATGCACGATGCATCTGTTGTTATGGGGAGGAAAAGCTGGAGTTCTTCTTTAAGGTCAGAGAGCTCCTTGTTACACAGTGATGTTCTTATTTTTCCCATTAAAAACCATGACAGAATTTGTTACTTTTTTCTAGGGCTGATACACATAAGCATTGGAACAGCTAGTGGCTGAGTATAAGAAGTAGGGATGGGCCCGGTGCTCGATGCGAACCCACGTTCGCATCGAGCACCGGGCGTTCGCTCGCTCGGCGAGCCCAGAACGATTTTGGCCGCTCGCATCACGTTCGTGTGATGCGAGCGGCCCCGCAATGCATTGCGGCCGGCGCGGCCGGCGCAGTGCATTGCTGGCTGATGATTGGCCAAGCATGCACTGTGACCCCGCATGCTTGGCCAATCACAGCCCCGGAAACTCGAAGAGCCATAATTGGCTACAGGCAGGACGCCTGTAGCCAATTACAGCTCAGGGGCTGTAGTACACGCCCCCCCTATAAAAGGCCGCCACGCCGTCTGCGCCGGTCACATGCTGTTCCGGGGCAGATTGAGCAGGCTGATTCTGTGACACTCTGCTCGATTTAGTTAGGTAGAGAGATTCACTTACAGAAATTGAGTTAGATAGATTCAGTTACAAAGATTGATTGAGAAAGAGGGGCTTGTAGTGTGTTCGTGGCAGGCAGGCAGAGCTCCTATATTTTGTTACCAGAAGCACCTATAGGACTTGTAGTGTGTTCGTGGCAGGCAGGCAGAGCTCCTATATTTTGTTACCAGAAGCACCTATAGGACTTGTAGTGTGTTCGTGGCAGGCAGGCAGAGCTCCTATATTTTGTTCCCAGAAGCACCTATAGGACTTGTAGTGTGTTAGTCCCATCACACACACAGAGCTATATTTTGTTCCCAGAAGAACCTATAGGACTTGAAGTGTGTTAGTCCCATCACACACACAGAGCTATATTTTCTTCCCAGAAGCACCTATATTTTCTTCCATCACACACACAGAGCTATATTTTGTTCCCAGGCACCTATAGGACTTGAAGTGTGTTAGTCCCATCACACACACAGAGCTATATTTTGTTCCCAGAAGCACCTATAGGACTTGAAGTGTGTTAGTCCCATCACACACACAGAGCTATATTTTGTTCCCAGAAGCACCTATAGGACTTGAAGTGTGTTAGTCCCATCACACACACAGAGCTATATTTTGTTCCCAGAAGCACCTATAGGACTTGAAGTGTGTTAGTCCCATCACACACACAGAGCTATATTTTGTTCCCAGAAGCACCTATAGGACTTGAAGTGTGTTAGTCCCATCACACACAGACAGAGCTATATTTTGTTCCCAGAAGCACCTATAGGACTTGAAGTGTGTTAGTCCCATCACACACACACACACAGAGCTATATTTTGTTCCCAGAAGCACCTATAGGACTTGAAGTGTGTTAGTCCCATCACACACACAGAGCTATATTTTGTTCCCAGAAGCACCTATAGGACTTGAAGTGTGTTAGTCCCATCACACACACAGAGCTATATTTTGTTCCCAGAAGCACCTATAGGACTTGAAGTGTGTTAGTCCCATCACACACACAGAGCTATATTTTGTTCCCAGAAGCACCTATAGGACTTGAAGTGTGTTAGTCCCATCACACACACAGAGCTATATTTTGTTCCCAGAAGCACCTATAGGACTTGAAGTGTGTTAGTCCCATACACACACAGAGCTATATTTTCTTCCCAGAAGCACCTATAGGACTTAGTCCCATCACACACACAAGCTATATTTTGTTCCCAGAAGCACCTATAGGACTTGAAGTGTGTTAGTCCCATCACACACACAGAGCTATATTTGTTCCCAGAAGCACCTATAGGACTTGAAGTGTGTTAGTCCCATCACACACACAGAGCTATATTTTGTTCCCAGAAGCACCTATAGGACTTGAAGTGTGTTAGTCCCATCACACACACAGAGCTATATTTTGTTCCCAGAAGCACCTATAGGACTTGAAGTGTGTTAGTCCCATCACACACACAGAGCTATATTTTGTTCCCAGAAGCACCTATAGGACTTGAAGTGTGTTAGTCCCATCACACACACAGAGCTATATTTTGTTCCCAGAAGCACCTATAGGACTTGAAGTGTGTTAGTCCCATCACACACACAGAGCTATATTTTGTTCCCAGAAGCACCTATAGGACTTGAAGTGTGTTAGTCCCATCACACACACAGAGCTATATTTTGTTCCCAGAAGCACCTATAGGACTTGAAGTGTGTTAGTCCCATCACACACACAGAGCTATATTTTGTTCCCAGAAGCACCTATAGGACTTGAAGTGTGTTAGTCCCATCACACACACAGAGCTATATTTTGTTCCCAGAAGCACCTATAGGACTTGAAGTGTGTTAGTCCCATCACACACACAGAGCTATATTTTGTTCCCAGAAGCACCTATAGGACTTGAAGTGTGTTAGTCCCATCACACACACAGAGCTATATTTTGTTCCCAGAAGCACCTATAGGACTTGAAGTGTGTTAGTCCCATCACACACACAGAGCTATATTTTGTTCCCAGAAGCACCTATAGGACTTGAAGTGTGTTAGTCCCATCACACACACAGAGCTATATTTTCTTCCCAGAAGCACCTATAGGACTTGAAGTGTGTTAGTCCCATCACACACACAGAGCTATATTTTGTTCCCAGAAGCACCTATAGGACTTGAAGTGTGTTAGTCCCATCACACACACAGAGCTATATTTTGTTCCCAGAAAGAACCTATAGGACTTGAAGTGTGTTAGTCCCATCACACACACAGAGCTATATTTTGTTCCCAGAAGCACCTATAGGACTTGAAGTGTGTTAGTCCCATCACACACACAGAGCTATATTTTGTTCCCAGAAGCACCTATAGGACTTGAAGTGTGTTAGTCCCATCACACACACAGAGCTATATTTTGTTCCCAGAAGCAACTATAGGACTTGAAGTGTGTTAGTCCCATCACACAGACCTTTATTTTCTTCCCAGAAGCACCTATAGGACTTGAAGTGTGTTAGTCCCATCACACAGAGCTCCTCTATTTTCTTTGCAGAAGCACCCATAGGACTTCTAGTGTGTTAGTGGCATCACACAGAGCTCCTATATATTCTTCTCAGCAGCACCCACAGGACTTCTAGTGTGTTAGTGGCATCACACAGAGCTCCTCTATTTTCTTTGCAGAAGCACCCACAGGACTTCTAGTGTGTTAGTGGCATCACACAGAGCTCCTCTATTTTCTTTGCAGAAGCACCCATAGGACTTCTAGTGTGTTAGTGGCATCACACAGAGCTCCTATATATTCTTCTCAGCAGCACCCACAGGACTTCTAGTGTGTTAGTGGCATCACACAGAGCTCCTCTATTTTCTTTGCATAAGCACCCACAGGACTTCTAGTGTGTTAGTGGCATCACACAGAGCTCCTCTATTTTCTTTGCAGAAGCACCCACAGGACTTCTAGTGTGTTAGTGGCATCACACAGAGCTCCTCTATTTTCTTTGCAGAAGCACCCACAGGACTTCTAGTGTGTTAGTGGCATCACACAGAGCTCCTCTATTTTCTTTGCATAAGCACCCACAGGACTTCTAGTGTGTTAGTGGCATCACACAGAGCTCCTCTATTTTTTTTGCAGAAGCATCCACAGGACTTCTAGTGTGTTAGTGGCATCACACAGAGCTCCTCTATTTTCTTTGCAGAAGCACCCACAGGACTTCTAGTGTGTTAGTGGCATCACACAGAGCTCCTCTATTTTCTTTGCAGAAGCACCCACAGGACTTCTAGTGTGTTAGTGGCATCACACAGAGCTCCTCTATTTTCTTTGCAGAAGCACCCACAGGACTTCTAGTGTGTTAGTGGCATCACACAGAGCTCCTCTATTTTCTTTGCATAAGCACCCACAGGACTTCTAGTGTGTTAGTGGCATCACACAGAGCTCCTCTATTTTCTTTGCATAAGCACCCACAGGACTTCTAGTGTGTTAGTGGCATCACACAGAGCTCCTCTATTTTTTTTGCAGAAGCATCCACAGGACTTCTAGTGTGTTAGTGGCATCACACAGAGCTCCTCTATTTTCTTTGCAGAAGCACCCACAGGACTTCTAGTGTGTTAGTGGCATCACACAGAGCTCCTCTATTTTCTTTGCAGAAGCACCCACAGGACTTCTAGTGTGTTAGTGGCATCACACAGAGCTCCTCTATTTTCTTTGCAGAAGCACCCACAGGACTTCTAGTGTGTTAGTGGCATCACACAGAGCTCCTCTATTTTCTTTGCATAAGCACCCACAGGACTTCTAGTGTGTTAGTGGCATCACACAGAGCTCCTCTATTTTCTTTGCAGAAGCACCCATAGGACTTCTAGTGTGTTAGTGGCATCACACAGAGCTCCTATATATTCTTCTCAGCAGCACCCACAGGACTTCTAGTGTGTTAGTGGCATCACACAGAGCTCCTCTATTTTCTTTGCAGAAGCACCCATAGGACTTCTAGTGTGTTAGTGGCATCACACAGAGCTCCTATATTTTCTTCTCAGCAGCACCCACAGGACTACCGACTACAATGGCTGGAAGACCGCCAAGGGGAGGCAGAGCGTGCAGAGCCAAGAACACAGGGCAGGCAGGCTCTGTTTCTAGTGGACGTGGCCGTGGACGTGGACGTGGTCGTGCATCGTCATCAGCACGTGGCCATGGGACACGCGCGTCTTTGTTTTCGGCAGCTGGACATGTGGAGCCGCATTATGCTGAAGGCTTGGTAGAATGGATGACCAAGCCCTCCTCATCCTCCTCATCCTCTCTCACCCAGGCTCAGGGTACTGACAGAGCATCATCAGCCACCCCTTCCCTAGACCCACCATGTCCTCCTGAGGAGTCCCCCGAACTCTTTGAGCACAGTGTTGGGTACATGCTCCAGGAGGATGCCCAACGATTCGAAGGCTCGGATGACGATACCCAGCTTGAGGAATCTGGCAGTACTGTTCCACCAGCTGCAGCTTACTGCCAGGTTTGCTCTAGTGGTGAAGAGGGAGGGGATGATGAGGTCACTGACTCCACGTGGGTGCCTCAAGGGAGAGAGGATGAGGAGGAGGGAGGAGGAGGAGGATGCGGCGTCACATGTCCAACGAGGCAGGATGCCCCCTGGAGGCCAGGTAGAGGCCAGCACAGCAACTGTACAACACCGCAGAGCTCCGCCTGTGCAGGGCGCTGCCTCTGCACGTTATCAGAAAAGTTCTTTGGTGTGGGCCTTTTTTGAGACGAGTGCAGCAGATCGCACCACTGCTATTTGCAATATTTGTCTCAAGCGTATCTCGCGTGGCCAAAACATCAGCCGCTTGGGCACGACAAGCATGACCAGACATATGGCGACCTGCCATGCAGCTCGTTGGCAGGCACACATAAAAGACCCACACCAAAGAACTAAGCGGACCTCTCCTTGCTCCTCCTCAGCTGGGATCTCCATCCCCACTACACCTTCAGTCCTCTCTGAAAGCTGCTCTGAGAGGACTGAAGGTGTAGAATTCGGTGTGTCACAACCAAGTACTTGCAGTACACCGACGTCCGATTGCAGCAGGCAAATTTCCCTGCCCCAGCTGCTGGACCGTAGAAAGAAGTACACTCCCAGCCATCCACATGCCCAGCGGTTGAATGCTAGCCTTGCTAAATTGCTAGCACTTCAACTGCTGCCTTTTCAGTTGGTAGACTCGGCCCCCTTCCGTGAGTTTGTTCAATGTGCGGTTCCTCAGTGGCAGGTTCCCAAACGCCACTTTTTCTCGCGGAAGGCGATTCCGTCTCTCTACCGGCATGTGGAGGGCAATGTCCATGCCTCGCTGGACAGGGCGGTCAGCGGTAAGGTGCATATTACCGCTGACTCATGGTCCAGCAGGCATGGACAGGGACGGTACCTTTCTTTCACGGCCCATTGGGTCACTCTATTGGCAGCTGGGAGGGATGCAGGACAAGGTGCAGTAGTGTTGGAGGTTGTTCCGCCACCACGCCTCCAAAACGCGACTACTGCTACTGGTTGTGACACACCTCTCTCCTCCACCCCCTCCTCTTCTTCTTCCTCCAGTGCTCTGTCCTTGGAACCAGCGGTGCTCCGTAGGCGTACAAGGGGCTACGCAAGTACGCAGGCAAAAAGATGCCATGCCGTGCTTGCGCTGGTGTGTTTGGGGGACAGGAGCCACACTGGGCCAGAGGTTCTGGCAGCTCTGCAGGGGCAGGCCGAGAGGTGGTTGACGCCACGTCAGCTTAAGCCAGGAATGGTCGTTTCTGACAATGGCACCAACCTCCTCTCCGCCCTGCGACAGGGGCAGCTCACCCATGTGCCCTGCATGGCTCACGTCCTCAACCTGGTGGTGCAGCGGTTCTTGGGCAGGTTCCCAGGCTTACAGGATGTCCTGAGGCAGGCCAGGAAAGTCTGTGTGCATTTCCGCCGATCTTATAATGCCAGTGCTCGGCTGACTGAGCTGCAAAAGGAGCTGAACCTGCCCAAGAACCGCCTAATATGTGACATGCCCACCAGGTGGAACTCAACGTTGGCCATGCTGCAGCGACTGCACACGCAGCAGAGGGCCATCAATGAGTACCTTTGCGACTACGGCACCAGGACAGGGTCAGGGGAGCTTGGTTTTTTTTCCCCACGTCAGTGGAGCATGATCAGGGATGCATGCACTGTCCTCTCACCATTTGAGGAGGCCACGAGGATGGTGAGCAGTGACAGTGCATGCATCAGTGACACTGTCCCTCTTGTCCACCTGTTGGAGCATACGCTGCGTGGGATAATGGACAGGGCACTTGAGGCAGAACAGAGGCAGGAAGAGGAGGACTTCCTTGCCTCTCAAGGCCCCCTTTATCCGGACAGTGTTCCTTCTGTCCCACCCATCACACAGGAAGAGGATGAGGAGGAGGAGGAGGAGGAGGATTGTGTGAGCATGGAGGTGGAGCCTGGCACTCAGCATCAGCAGCAGCAGTCTTTTAGGGATGATGTACAGTCCCAACAAACCAGTGGACTTGTACGTGGCTGGGAGGAGGTGGCTGGCGATCATGTCATCCTCAGTGACCCAGAAGACTCCGGACCGAATGCCTCAGCTAACCTACGCTGCATGGCCTCCCTGATCCTGCAAAGCCTGCGGAAGGATCCTCGTGTTCTTCGGATCAAGGAGAGGGACCATTACTGGCTGGCCACTCTCCTTGATCCGCGGTACAAGGGTAAGGTTGCGGACCTTATCTTGCCGTCGCAGAGGGAGCAGAGGATGAGACATCTCAGGGAGGCCTTGCAGAAAGGTCTGTGCAACGCGTTCCCAGAAACTGGGAGGCTACAAACTCCTGGTCCTGGGCGACGAGTTTGCTGAGGCTTCGGTCAGTGGCAGAAGGAGCGGTGGGGAAGGTGGACGTCTGACCGATGCGTTCAGACAATTTTTTAGTCCGCAGCCCCAAGGTATGATCGGTTCCAGCAACCATCGCCAGCGTCTGATATACATGGTGCAGGAATACCTTGGGGCAAGGTCAGACTTGGACACCTTTCCCACCGAAAATCCTCTGGCTTACTGGGTCCTGAGGATGGATCACTGGCCAGAGCTTGCACAGTATGCAATTGAGCTACTGGCCTGTCCTGCCTCCAGCGTTCTTTCCGAACGCACATTCAGTGCTGCTGGAGGATTTGTGACTGATCATAGGGTGCGCCTGTCCACCGCCTCGGTTGATCGACTGACATTCATCAAAATGAATCAGTCTTGGATCACCACCAGCTACCAGGCACCTGAGGCGGATATAACCGAATAATTTTTAATGTCACATCCCTTCAAGACTGCCTATGCTGATGCTGAGTGACTGTCCTCTTATGTTCACTGACTATCCTCTTCCTCCTCCTCAATGATCCATGCCACCACACCAGTGCCTAAGGCACAATTTTTCAGCCCCTGTTTAACAGGGGCGTGTACATACAATTTTTTAAAAAAATGCTTCGCAACACGTGTGACTGCTGTGCTCCAAGTACAGTCTCTGTGAGGGGTTGCAGTGTTGTGGCACCAGCACCAGTGCCAAAGGCACAATTTTTCAGCCCCTGTTTAACAGGGGCGGGTACTTACAATTTTTTAAAAAAATGCTTCGCAACACGTGTGACTGCTGTGCTCCAAGTACAGTATCTGTGAGGGCCGGGTTGCAGTGTTGTGGCACCAGCACCAGTGCCTAAGGCACAATTTTTCAGCCCCTGTTTAACAGGGGCGGGTACTTACAATTTTTTAAAAAAATGCTTCGCAACACGTGTGACTGCTGTGCTCCAAGTACAGTATCTGTGAGGGCCGGGTTGCAGTGTTGTGGCACCAGCACCAGTGCCTAAGGCACAATTTTTTCAGCCCCTGTTTAACAGGGGCGGGTACTTACAATTTTTTAAAAAAATGCTTCGCAACACGTGTGACTGCTGTGCTCCAAGTACAGTATCTGTGAGGGCCGGGTTGCAGTGTTGTGGCACCAGCACCAGTGCCTAAGGCACAATTTTTCAGCCCCTGTTTAACAGGGGCGGGTACTTCCAATTTTTTAAAAAAATGCTTCGCAACACGTGTGACTGCTGTGCTCCAAGTACAGTATCTGTGAGGGCCGGGTTGCAGTGTTGTGGCACCAGCACCAGTGCCTAAGGCACAATTTTTCAGCCCCTGTTTAACAGGGGCGGGTACTTACAATTTTTTAAAAAAATGCTTCGCAACACGTGTGACTGCTGTGCTCCAAGTACAGTCTCTGTGAGGGGTTGCAGTGTTGTGGCACCAGCACCAGTGCCTAAGGCACAATTTTTCAGCCCCTGTTTAACAGGGGCGGGTAATTACAAATCTTGATCTAATAGTTCACAGCAGGGCCCATTCCTGCGCCCACCAAGGGTAACTATGAGGGCCTGCAGTCTTGTGGCAACACCGTCCACCACCACCGCCAAAGGCCCAATTTTTCTGCCCTGTTCATCAGGTGCTTGCAATTACAAATCTTGATCTAATAACTCACAACAGGGCCCATTCCTGCGCCCACCAAGAGTAACTGTGAGGGCCTACAGTCTTGTGGCAACACCGTCCACCACCACCGCCAAAGGCCCAATTTTTCTGCCCTGTTCATCAGGTGCTTGCAATTACAAATCTTGATCTAATAACTCACAGCAGGGCCCATTCCTGCGCCCACCAAGAGTAACTATGAGGGCCTACAGTCTTGTGGCAACACCGTCCACCACCACCGCCAAAGGCCCAATTTTTCTGCCCTGTTCATCAGGTGCTTGCAATTACAAATCTTGATCTAATAACTCACAGCAGGGCCCATTCCTGCGCCCACCAAGAGTAACTGTGAGAGCTTACAGTCTTGTGGCAACACCGTCCACCACCACCACCACCCCCAATTTTTCTGCCCTGTTCAACAGGTGCATGCAATTACAAATCTTGATCTATTAACTCATAGCAGGGCCCATTCCTGTGCCCACCAGTCTTGTGGCTACACCAACATCTAATAGGGCAAATTTCTGCAGAGTATATACGCCAGGCCCCTACTTTCAAACATCCAACTTACAAACGACTCCTACTTGCAAATGGAAAGAGAAAACAGGAAGTGAGAGTAAATCTACCCCTAGGAAGGGAAATTCTATCCTGTTAGATTTAATTTGGGAAAAAGGTATCTCCTCTCTACTGATACTTTATCACCAATCCTTGTTTCAATTAAAACCCCACTTTTCCAAAAACATTTGTCATTGGGACGGAAAGTGAGGTGACATGTTCTGAACAGATGTGCAAAGACAGCAAATGTTACAGGGGTGATAACCCCTCCCTATGTTCTCCAAAAAGCTTAAAAATAGATTTTTTTGGGATGGAGCTACACTTCATAATGTACCTGTTCAGATTCTACTTAAGAACAAACCTAAAGCCGCAAGTGGTTTTAAATGGCTTCTTTTTTTCCTTTACAAATGTCATTTTGTGCAAGGACAGTTCTAAACACGGGAAACACATGCCACTTCACAGGCATACTTTAGACACCCCCCAGGTACCATATTTAAAGGAAAATTTCACTTTTTTTTTTTCACTTTATGCATCATTAAAATGACTGCTCCCGAAAAAACGTTAGTTTTTAAAAGTTCTTTTTGCATTGATATATGTCCCCTGGGGCAGGACCCGGGTCCCCAAACCTGTTTTATGACATTAACATGCATATTGGCCGTTGTAATTAGCACTTTTTATTTCGAACGTTCGCGTCCATTATAACGTATAGGGTTCGAAAATTTGCGCGAACTTTCGGTCCGTTCGAAGGTTCTGGTTCGAACCGAACCCGGGGGTGTTCGGCTCATCCCTAATAAGAAGTACTTCTTTTATGAAAAAAAAAAAAAAAAAGTAGTACTTCACCATCTGTTGCATCAATGATGGAATTTGAGGCTGCCGTTTTTGGTGAGGACCATATTTTCAACTCCATAAAGCTTTCCAAAATGTAGGTGCTTAATGGGAGTTACACACTAAACACAACCCTTTGATATGCATCCATATATGCATGTATAAAAAATAAGCAGTTACTACAAAAAACAGCTGCGTGACCTACATGGATAAAGTATTAGGAATACAAAGCATATGTATAACCTTTAAAGAATGTCTTGGCCACTTGTAAGCTTCGAGTAAAGTTTTACTAGATATAGCCACACACTACAAAACTCAAAACCTTTATCTTTCCCTCACACAGTTACGCCCACATACCATAAATATCTGACTTGTCAGATGAAAGCGACAGCAGTTATTGGCATACCCTACTTCATTCGTCATGAGTGACGTGCATAGAAAACTGGATGTAGTTCAATTACAAGCAAACAGGTCTGTAAAACAAGTGACCAAATTTTGACCCTTGTCGGATAGAACAGAGAGAAAAACCTCAGAATTCTGTTTTTATTTTTTTTGCAATAGCTATGAATGAATGAATGACTTGTATAGCGCTACCTATGCGAACTGAATCGCCTCAGGGCGCTTTTTTTTCCACTGCTGTCCATCTGTGGTATATCGCGGTCCTTGCCCTGTGGGGTCCTGACACGCTTACAAACACATACACATACATATATTTGGCCAATTTTTTTATTGACAGGATCTAATTAACCTACCAGCATGTCTTTGGAATGTGGGAGGAAACGGCAGTACCCGGAGGAAACACACGCAGGCACAGGGAGAACATGCAAACTCCAGGCAGAGGGTGTTGTGGTCGGGATTTGAACCAGTGACCCTATTGCTGCCAGGTGAAAGTGCTAACCACTACACCACTGTGTGTGTATGTATATATATATATATATATATGTATCGTATATTAAACCTCCAACAATTATATAAGAAGAAAGATATCCCATTAGCAAGACCATGGCATAGATTGAGCTGCATTAACAGAGGAGGAACATATAAGGGAAAAGAGCATCAAGGGAAACATCTCGTAGAGAGAGGGCATAGTAGGGTGAAGAAACTAGACCCTCTTGTAGGCATTTCAAATAATTAATAACAATATATATATAATATAACAAAACTAAACTAAACGAATACTCTGGACCAGTCCAGGATATCTTAATGAGGAAGGTGCCAGAAGAGATGGAAACAAAGACAATTTTGTTTAGTATCGGACTTCACCAATACTAAACGAAATTGCCTTTGTCTCCATCTCTTCTCGCACCTTCCTCACAAAGATACCCGTGGACTGGTCCGGACTATTCGTTTAGTTTATGTGTCTTTTGATTGCAATGTTTTTTCTGACCTGAACCACTTTCAGCAAAGCGCCAGAGCACTTTGCTCACTAAATGTCTCACTTCCAAAGAAATGCAGAAGGAAATGGTAAGAAGACCAAAAAAAGAAGAGATGACATTGGGAACAAGAAGCATCCTAAATGAATAAGGATGACAACACAATAGATCCTTAGATAGTGTAGTGCATGATTCCAAGTGGAATTCAAAAGAATAGGTGAAAAGTAAATTTCACTTTTAATTTACATTTAAAAAGTTGCTAGAAACTAGAGGAATCTGTACCTAGTGACTGGATTGAGGAGAACCTGATGTAGGTGTGATCCCTCTCAGTGTTTGGTAGGGGTAGTGCAGGACCTTTTTCTTTCAAGGAAGTGTTTTGTTGTGCAAAAATTGATATGAAAACCCCTCAGTGGTGGAGATCTAGACGAGGCGCCTACAAAAAGTAACTTCTATATGAGAGGTATAACCTGTATTGTAAACAAGACATGTTGGTAGGGATGAGCCGAACACCCCCCGGTTCGGTTCGCACCAGAACCTGCGAACGGAGCGAAAGTTTGCACGAACGTTAGAACCCTATTAATTACAATTGACGCGAACGTTCGAAATCTAAAGTGCTATTTATAATGGTCAATATGCATGTTATTGTCCTAAAAAGTGTTTGGGGACCCGGGTCCTGCCCCAGGGGACATGTATCAATGCAAAAAGAAGTTTTAAAAACTGACGTTTTTTCTGGAGCAGTCATTTTAATGATGCATAAAGTGAAAAAGAAAAGTGAAATATTCCTTTAAATATCATACCTGGGGGGTGTCAAAAGTATGCCTGTGAAGTGACATGTGTTTCCTGTGTTTAGAACTGTCCCTGCACAAAATGACATTTGCAAAGGAAAAAAAGCCATTTAAAACTGCTTGCGGCTTTAATGCAATGTCTTGTCCTGGCAATATGGATGAAAATCTTTGAGAAAAATAGCATGGTTACCCCCCCACCCCAGCCCATTACCAGCCCCTTTGGGTCTTGTATGGATATTAAGGGGAACCCGCACCCAAAATATGTTATGTTAATGTTAGGCAGATGCCTGTGTTGCACAAATGAACTACACAACACTAGCAATGAGGGGGTAGATTCAGGTGAATGCTGTGCAGGAGGCACACTACATCCTGCTCTCTCCCTGAACACTACACTCACTGTAACAGCGCTAAAGAAGTATAAAGCACAGCTGACACTGTCCCTGCCTATCCTGCTCTCTATGAACGCCACACAACACTACACAAGGCCGCCGCATTGGTGGCCTTATATAGTGTGGGGCGTGTACTAAACCCCCCTGAGCTATAATTGGCCACAGGCATCCTGCCTGTGGCCAATTATGGCTCTCCTCGCTGCCGGCGTTATGATTGGCCAAGCATGCGGGGTCACAGTAAATGCTTGGCCAATCATCAGCCAGCAATGCACTGCGACTGGCGCAGTGCATTGTGAGTCTTTCGTATCACACGAATTTGATGCGAACGGCCCACAAAGTTCTGGTTTCGACGAACAGACGAACGGCCGATGTTCGATTCGAACATGGGTTCGAATCAAACACTGGGCTCATCCCTACATGTTGGCAGTCGTGGATACTATAATGCAAACCCAATAGCTTTGCTTTGAAAGGGGCTCTAAAAAACATGTACTTCCTATCTGTTGTAAAAGATCAACATCTACCAACAACTAAATACATGTTCTAAAGTTGATAGATAAGTACTGCTGTTCTTTTGAAAACAGGTTTTATTCTAAATCTGGAAAATGGGGATGAAAAATGTCCTAGTGATAGAGATCTAGCAGAGGCACCCACAAAAAATAACTCCCCTAATGAGGATATAGGGTGTGTTGTACAGCATGTGGAGGGAGGAGTATGGAAATTAGGATAAAGGATATAATTTATAAATTTTAAATGTACAGTAATTGCACTATCAATATACTCTGTGACTTGAACTAGCTACTTTTTCAGGAAATGTCTGACAATGAAAGCATATACATTATAATAGAAGAGCACTGCAGAGAAACACATATAATATAAAACTTAATTTATAGAACAAAAAATGAATAATTATATATACATACACATACTATATTACTAAAACTATTTGGAAGCCTGAATTTATACGCACATGAACTTAAACGGCATACTTGTCTTAGTCCGTAGGGTTCAATATTGAGTTGGCCCACCCTTTGCAGCTATAACAGCTTCAACTTTTCTGGAAGGCTGTCCACAAGGTTTAGGAGTGTGTCTATGGGAATGTTTGACTATTCTTCCAGAAGCGCATTTGTGAGGTCAGGTATTGATGTGGACGAGAAGGTCTGGCTCGCAGTCTCGCTCTAATTCACCTCAGAAGGTGTTCTATTGTGTTGATGTGCACGCCAGTCAAGTTCCTCCACCCCAAATTCGCTCATCCATGTCTTTATGGACCTTGTTTGTGCACTGGTGCGCAGTCACGTTGGAACAGGAAGGGGCCATCCCCAAACTGTTCCCACAAAGTTGGGAGCGTGAAATTGTCCGAAATGTCTTGGTATGCTGAGGACTTAAGAGTTCCCTTCACTGGACCTGAGGGGCCAACCCCAACCCCTAATAAACAACCCCACACCATAAGTGTGTGTGTGTTATGGTTCTACTCAGCACTATGGATTACTATAACTTTCTATTTTGTTCTATAAATTATATATATTTACTATATATATATATATATATATATATATATATATATATATACACACACACACACACACAGTATCTCACAAAAGTGATTACACCCCTCACACTTTTGTAAATATTTTATTATATCTTTTCATGTGATAACACTGAAGAAATGACACTTTGCTACAATGTAAAGTAGTGAGTGTACAGCTTGTATAACAGTGTAAATTTGCTGTCCCCTCAAAATAACTTAACATACAGCCAATAATGTCTAAACTGCTGGCAATAAAAGTGAGTACACCCCTAAGTGAAAATGTCCAAATTGGGACCAATTAGCCATTTTCCCTCCACGGTGTCATGTGACTCATTAGTGTTATAAGGTCTCGGGTGTGAATGGGGAGCAGGTGTGTTAAATTTGGTGTTATCGCTCTCATTCGCTCATGCTGGTTACTGGAAGTTCAACATGGCACCTCATGACAAAGAACTCTTTGAGGATCTGAAAAAAAGAATTGTTGCTCTACATAAAGATGGCCTGAGCTGCAGCATGGTGGCCAAGACCATACAGAGGTTTAACAGGACAGGTTCCACTCAGAACAGGCCTCGCCATGGATGACCAAAGAAGTTGAGTGCATGTGTTCAGCATCATATCCAGAGGTTGTTTTTGGTAAATAGACGTATGAGTGCTTCCCAGAATTGCTGCGGAGGTTGAAGGGATGGGGGGTCAGCCTGTCAGTGCTCAGACCATACGCCGCACACTGCATCAAATTGGTCTGCGTGGCGGTCGTCCCAGAAGGAAGCCTCTTCTAAAGATGATGCACAAGAAAGCCGCAAACAGTTTGCGGAAGACAAGCAGACTAAGGACATGGATTACTGGAACCATGTGCTGTGGTCTGATGAGACCAAGATAAACTTATTTGGTCAAGCATTTGTGGCATCAACCAGGTGAGGAGTACAAAGACAAGTGTGTCTTGCCTACAGTCAAGCATGGTGGTGGGTGTGTCATGGTCTGGGGCTGCATGAGTGCTTCCGGCACTGGGGAGCTACAGTTCATTGAGGGAACCATGAATGCCAACATGTACTGTGACATACTGAAGTAGAGCGCAATCCCCTCCCTTCGGGGACTGGGCCGCAGGGCAGTATTCCAACATAATGTCCCCAGACACACCTCCAAGACTGCCTTGCTAAAGAAGCTAAGGGTAAAGGTGATGGACTGGCCAAGCATGTCTCCAGACCTAAACCCTATTGAGCATCTGTGGAGCATCCTCTAACGGAAGTTGGAGGAGCGCAAGGTCTCTGACATCCACCAGCTCTGTGATATCGCCACGGAGGAGTTGAAGAGGACTCCAGTGGCAATCTGTGAAGCTCTGGTGAACTCCATGCCCCAGAGTGCAGTGTTGGGAAAATAATGGTGGCCACACAAAATATTGACACTTTGGGCCCAATTTGGACATTTGCACTTAGGGGTGTACTCACTTTTGTTGTCAGCCGTTTAGACATTAATGGCTGTGTGTTGAGTTATTTTGAGGGGTCAGCAAATTTACACTGTTATACAAGCTGTACACTCACTACTTTACATTGTAGCAAAGTGTCATTTCTTCAGTGTTGTCACATGAAAAGAGATGATTAAATATTTACAAAAATGTGAGGGGTGTACTCACTTTTGTGAGATACTGTTTATATATATATATAGAGAGAGAGAGAGAGAGAGAGCTAGATAAAACTTGTAAATAATGACCATTTGTATATTTCATTTCAAGTAGGTTAAATGCAAGCAGGATATGTTTAGCTTCATAATGGTTGTTTACAATTGCACTCAAAGCTAACTATTAAAAAGTACTTGTACATAACAGATGTAATTGAAGCTCGTTTGTCAGTTTGGTTGTTCTGGGGATAGTGAGGGTAAAGTGAATATATAGCCAAAACTTTTTTAGGTTTGAGTTGGAAAGGGCTGGAAGCCTTTTTCATAGATTTTTTGGTTGTATGTGTCCCACTGAGGAGATCCCGTTCACTTCATGTCCAGAGAGGCAATGGGATGTGATAGGAAATCTCTACAAAGTTTGAAGAATTTTCCTTTTAGGCAGTTGTTACTCAAACAGGAAGATTTGTTTTGGTAACAGCTTTAAAATGTTGGATTTTCCATCGGTTTCTGCCACTGATGACGTTATTTATAAGGAAACCAGTAGGGTGGACTAGGATACACGCTATGCGGCATGTGTGAAGGAACGGTAGCCATCTTTAATGCTGGAATTCCATGTTGCTGTACCATGTGATATGCTGTGTTACTTCTGGATATTTGTAAGTGCTTCGACTTAATAAATTTCTTTTTATAGGTGGTTTTACGCTATGTGTCGTGTCTCTTTTATCGCATGTGCATTGGACCTCCTGAGCTAATTCCCAGGGGTTGCAGCGGATGTATATGGTGACAACTGACAGCAAAATTCCTGGTGTCTCAGTGGACAAGGGGAGGTTGGAGAGAGCACCTTTTCCCTGGGGGAATTTCATGATGTGCATGTGACTACTCTTATATGGAGGGTCGTATTATTTGGTAATAAACTGGTCACACACAAGGGGAGCCTTGTGTGTGACCAATGACACCTGGGAGACCTTACAAGTGTTTGATGGTGATGGCCTGAGCAGATCATCTTATTTTTCTATCACGGCTTGTGGGATTCTTTTTTTTCTGTCCTTGTGTATCTTCCAGTGCATATGCCTCTAAACGAATTTCTGGATTTTAGCGCTTTGTTGATTTATGTTTTGTATATTATCACAAAATTGTGGTTTATGCAAAACATTTTGATTGCACATGTTGCTTTTATGCTTTCCCCCTAATAGATATTTGGGGTAAGGCCTAAGGCCACACCACCCTGAATGAGTCTGATCTTGTCTGACCTCAGAAGGTAAGCAGAACGGGCCTGGTTAGTGCTTGGATCAGAGACATTGGGGGTAAGAGTTTGGTGATTCATAGGATTATTTTTACCATTACCATTACTATTTATTTTTATAATTTTATTTTTGGGTTTGTGAGCACTGCATTTGTTATATGCCTATATCTGTTGTGCTGAGTATGTAGGCATGGTGTTAGCAGCTAATATACAGTGCATCTGGAAAGTATTCACAGCCCTTTACTTTTTCCACATTTTGTTATGTTACGGCCTTATTCCAAAATGGATCACATTCACTATTTTCTTCAAAATTCTACAAACAATACCCCATAATGACAACATGAAAGAAGTTTTTTTGAAATCTTTGCAAACTTATTCAAAATAAAAAACTAAACCACCACAGTCCTGTATGGTAGAGTGGCCAGATGGAAGCCACTCCTCAGTAAAAGGCACATGACAGCCCACCTGGAGTTTGCCAAAAGGCACCTGAAGGACTCTCAGACCATGAGAAACAAAATCCTCTGGTCTAATGAAACAAAGTTTGAACTCTTTGGCATGAAAGACAAGTGGCATGCCTGGAAGAAACCAGGCATTGCTCATCACCTGGCAAATACCATCCCTACAGATAAGCATGGTGGTGGCAGCATGGGAATCTTATTCAGCGGCAGGAGCTGGGAGACTAGTCAGGATTGAGGGAAAGATGAATGGAGCAATGTACAGAGATATCCTTGATGAAAACCTGCTCTAGAGCGCTCTGGACCTCAGACTGGGGCAAAGGTTTATCTGCCAACAGGAGAACGACCATAAGCAGACAGCCAAGATAACAAAGGAGTGGCTTAGGGGAAACTCTATGAATGTGTTTGAGTGGTCCACCTAGAAACTAGACTTGAACTCGATTGAACATCTCCGGAGAGATCTGAAAATGGCTGTGCAGTGTGCACCAAAGCTCCCCGTCCAACCAGATTGAGCTTGACTTAACCGCTCATTTTTTTCTAATGCCCCATACACACGGTCGGAAAATCCGACCACAAAATCTATCGGATTTTGTCCGACGGATTTAGTCCGACACTGGTGTTGCATACACACGGTCGGACAAAGTTGTTGGAAAATCCGATCATTCTGAACGTGGTGACGTTTGTTGCCTATGACGGGACTACGTAGAGGCTAGTAGCCAATAGCTTTGGTCTTGTAATGTGATATGAGCATGCGTGGCACTTTGTCCGTCGGAATTCGCTACACACGATCGGAATTGGTGTGATCAGACTTTCTTGTCGGAAAATTTATAGAGCAGGAGATACAACTTTGTCAGTCGGACAATCCGATGGAAAATGTCCGATGGTGCCTACACACGGTCGGAATTTCCGACAACATTGTCCGATAGGACAGAATCCATCGGAAAATCCGACCGTGTGTATGGGGCTTAAGAGTTCGGAGAGCTAAGATACACTCACCTAATCCTCCAATCCTCCCAGAGCAAGACCGGTCCCTTTGGCTCCTAACCCCCCCCCCCCCATGGTCCAGCGGTCTTGTGCAGTGGATTGTTTTTGACATCATCACACCCATAGACTGGGTGTAGAAATAAAGATGTCAGGAATAGTCCACCGCTGGACATGGGGGGGCTCTGTTTTTTGGAGGATCAAGTATCGAGTGAGTATAGGCTTTCTATACAAAACAAGTAGTCAAACCATTCAGTGCGGGCATAGCTCCACTGCATGGACGAAAAAATGCCCAGATTGATCTTTAAATATTTTTTTGGATAACATAATTGTGATGCTTTTTTTCTTTAAGAACTTTTTTACAGAAGATAAAAGGAAACTAATTTGATGAAAGACTATTTATAAAGCAATAAATGTAACTTTTATGAAACACAAATGCTGAATCAATTTATATTGAGAACACATACACAAGAAAGACTCACCTACAGTGAATATTTGTTGAATGTCAAATTCACTGCTTTAAAACAAATGTAATGCTTTAAGATTGCAAGTATTGTGCAAGTTAGACTATTATCATTTGGATTCTAAATATATCAACTTAGTGGAGTAGAATTGCTTAAGAGTTCTGGGAGACGTCAATAGATGCAATATTCACATGTAATTATAGACGTACAAATGGAGCAAGTGGGTGTGCTCACAACTCTGTCATTGTTTTGGTGAAGGTTACTTACCAGCTGAAACAAGGTAATGTTTGTACTAGGCAAGGAAGTAAATGTAGCTGCAAGGGAAGACATTGGCTACTTAAAGGATAGATTGCATGAGTGGGCATTGATAGAATTATTTTACAGTTGTATGCACTCTTGGGTCTTCTGGATTTGTACTGTTCGGTTGAGCATACTACAACTGTATTATAAGCATTCCCACATTAGGAAATGACCAGTTAGCTAAGTGATATTTGTCTTAATTATTGTAGATCAATATATACCAATATCGTAACGAGTTCTGGGATGTATGGAGGCTAGTCAGCTTATGGAGAGGGTGCACCATACTATTATGGATACAATGCCAGTATTTAATAGGATTTAAATACAAAAAAACATTATAGTTATCTCAATTTTTTTGTATAATGTTAAAGAGGATGTTACACTGAGTAAATAGATACCAAACATATCCCGCTTTATAATTGCACGCACTCGTGGAATGGCGACAAACTTTGGTACCTAAAAATCTCCATAGGTTGATGCTTTAAATTTTTTTTTACAGTTACCAGGTTAGAGTTACAGAGGAGGTCTAATGCTAGAATTGTTGCTCTCACTCTGATGATCGCGGCGATACCTCACATGTGTGATTTGAACACCATTTACATATGACGGCACGACTTCCATATGCGTTTTCTTTGCTGCGTGAGCTCGCGGTGACGGGGGCGCTTTGAAAAAAAAAAATTTCTTATTTATTTTATATATTTTTAGACCCCAAATCCCACCTTTGCACTTCAGGGTATTCAGATCACCGAAAACGGTGTATCTGAATACTGTATATTTTTTTAAATCCGGCGCCATTTGCAGCCGAGTTAACAGGAAGTGACGATGTGAGGTCGCTTCCATGTTTACATCAAGGAGACTGGAACAAAGACAAAAGACATTCCAGTCTGTCACTAGACGACGGAAGCGGCGGATCGTCGATCGGCCCTCCCGTGCCACCGGGAGGCTCAGGAGGAGCGGCGGGAGGCTTTTAGCAGCATTGGTTATGATCCTCGGAAAGAAAACCGCCCACTCTAAACAATGGTACCGGGATGATGCCTGCAGCTGCAGGCATCATCCCGGTATAACGCCCGAAAGCCGAGTACGCATATCTGCATACGCTCGGCGGAAAGGGGTTAATCATTCACCACTGGGTTTTTTATTTTTTGCCAAACATACTTAAAAAGTTATAAAATGTTATAAACGTTTGCAAACAGGTATTTTTTCTCCTTCACTGATGGGAATTTATAGGCAGCACTGATGGGCACTGATGTGGAGGTACTGGTGGACACTGATGAGGAGGCACTGATGAGGCGGAACTGATGGGCACTGATAGGCGGCACTGATGGCCACTGTTGGGGCTGCACTGATTATCAGTGTAGATGTCTCCTTTCACACTAACTGGTTACTGGCTCTCCTCTCCTCACACTGTGACAGCACGAGGAGAGGAATGCTGATAACTGGCAAGTGTTCTTTACATTGTGAGCACAAGGTAAAGGGCTTCTATGTTTGGCCCTTTACCCCGATCTGTGTCCAAAGGACACATCGATCACATAGCGCATCTAATTTGCACCGCAGTGGGAATGCAAGGGGCGTGGTTCTGGGAGCATGTCAATAGACTCCCTCCCATAAACTGGACGACCGCACTGTAGCAGTCATTCGGCTATGGCGTGGTTGGCAAGTGGTTAAAGTGTACACTATCTTAGGCCAAAGCTAAATTTTAGCTTTGGGTAAAGTGGTGGGGGGTTAGATTCCCTGTCTGGTGATTTTCAGCCTGACCTGAAATCACTCTGAACCCCAATCACACTCTGTGGTGCAAGGTTAAGCATTGTATATTTATATATATATATATATATATATATATATATATATATATATATATATATATATATATATGTGTGTGTATGTGTGTGTGTATGTTTTTGTGCGTTTTCAGGCTTTGCGCATAGGACTGCCAATTAATTTCAATGGACTGCCCTACACATGACAACCACAGCAATGAAGCATCTTTTTATTTTTAAGCTTGTTTTGTTGCACTGTTCTCATATACAAAACCATGTACCTTGCTTTCCATGTTTGGGGTGTCACCACCAATAAATGGCACCGCAAACACAAAACACATTTTTTTAACAAAATATGCACAAAATTGTGTTACTCAAGTGTGAATGCATGCTTTAGCAGTGGTAAAGAGTAGACCTGAACTATTCCTTATACAGTGCCTTGAAAAGGTATTCATATCCCTTGAAATTTTCCTAATTTTGTCTTATTATAACCAAAAACGTAAATGTATTTTATTGGATTTTTATGTGATAGACCAACACAAAGTGGCACGTAATTGTGAAGTGGAAGGACAATGATAAATGGTTTACAAAATATTTTACAAATAAGTATCTTAACAAATGTGGCATGGATTTGTATTCAGCTCCCTTTAGTCTGATACCCCTAACTAAAATCCAGTGGAACCAACTGCTCTTAGAAGTCACCTAATTAGTATAGTTCCACCTGTGTGCAATTTAATCTCAGTATATGGCCCCTTTCACACCGGGCGGATCCGTAATGATCCGCCCGTGAACATCCGCTTGCTCAGCGGGGATAGCTCCATTGATTCCCGCTGAGCTGGCGGATGACAGGACGGTCCCTGCACACAGGGACCGCCCTGTCAGATCTCCGCTCCCCTCTATGGAGGATCGGATGAACACGGACCGTCTGTCCGTGTTCATCCGATCCGCTCTGCAGACGGATAGAAAAATAGGGTTTTCCTCCGTCTGCAGAATCGGACCATAGCAGAGACGGACGCTATTGGGTGTCAGCGAATGCTCATCCGCTGACACCCGCTATCCCATAGGCATGCATGTATGTCCGTATTTCATCCGAAAATGGATGGATGAAATACGGACATACGGTCCGCATGTGTGAAAGGGGCCTAAAAACAGCTGTCCTGTGAAGCCCTCAGAGGTTTGCTAGAAAACCTTAGTGAACAAACAGCATCATGAAGGCAAAGCAACACACCAGACAGATCAGGGATAAAGTTGTGGAGAAGTTTAAAGCAGAGTTAGATTATAAAAAAAATATCCCAAGCTTTGAACATCTCATGGAGCACTGTTCAATCCATCATCTGAAAATTTGAAAATTGAAAGAGTACGGCACAACTGCAAACCCACCAAGACATGGCCATTCACATAAACTGACAGGCCGGGCAAGGAAACCATTAATCAGAGAAGCAGCCAAGAGGCCCATGGTAACTCTGGAAGAACTGCAGAGATCCACAGCTCAGGTGGGGAATATCTGTTTACAAGATAACTATTAGTCGTGCACTCCACAAGTCTGGCCTTTATGGAAGAGTGGCAAGAAGAAAGTCATTGTTGAAAGAAAGCCATAAGAAGTCCCATTTGCAGTTTGCGAGAAGCCATGTGGGGGACACAGCAAATATGTGGAAGAAGGTGCTCTGGTCAGATGACACCAAAATGGAACTTTTTGGCTTAAAAGCAAAACGCTATGTGTGGCGGAAAACGAATACTGCACGTCACCCTGAACACACCATGCCCATCGTGAAACATGGTGGTGACTGCATCATGTTGTGGGAATGTTTTTATACAACAGGGACAGGGAAGCTGGTCAGAGTTGAAGGGAAGATGGTTGGAGCCAAATACAAGGAAATCTTAGAAGAAAACCTGTTAGATTCTGCAAAAGACTTGAGACTGGGGCGGAGGTTCACCTTCCAGCAGGACAACAACCCTAAACATACAGCCAGAACTACAATGGACTGGTTTAGATCAAAGCATATTTATGTGTTAGAAGAGCCCAGTTAAAGTCCAGACCTAAATCCAATAAAAAATCTGTGGCAAGACTTGAAAATTGCTGCTCACAGAAGCTCTCCATCCAATCTGACAGAGCTTGAGCTATTTTGCAAAGAAGAATGGGAAAAAATGTCACTCTTTAGATGTGCAAAGCTGGTAGAGACATCCCCAAAAAGACTTGCAGCTGTAATTACAGTGAAAGGAGGTTCTACAAAGTATTGACTTAGGGGGGGCTAAATACAAATGCACGCAACACTTTTCAGATATTTATTGGTAAAACATTTTGAAAACCATTTATTATTTTCCTTCCACTTCACAATTATGTGCCACATTGTGTTGGTCTATCACATAAAATCCCAATAAAATACATTTATGTTTTTGGTTGTAACTGGACAAAATGTGTAAAATTTCAAGGGGTGTGAATACTTTTTCAAGGCACTGTAAATCTAATGCGGCGTACACACGGTCGGAATTTCCGATGGAAACAGTCCGATGGGAGCTTTTCATCGGATTTTCCGACCGTGTGTATGCCCAACGGTCTTTTTCTATCGGAATTGAGAACCTCTCAATTTTTCCGAAGGAAAACCTTTCTATCGGATTTTCCGATCGTGTGTATGCAATTCCGACACGCAAAATTCCGACGCATGCTCGGAAACAATTCGACGCATGCTTGGAAGCATTAAACTTCCCTTTTATAGTGCTGTCAAACGTGTTTTATGCCACTGTGTTATTGACCGTCGGAATTTGGTGTGATCGTGTGTAGGCAACACAGCTTGAGCGGAATTCCGTCGGAAAAGAATTCCGATCGTGTGTACGCAGCATAAGAATAAGAAGATCCTGTCTTGAAATTTTTACATTACATACAGAGCTAGCAAATACAATCTCAGCACTGCAGTGCCAGTTTCTATTTCCTTCACAAGCACAGATAAGTTTCATTTCTTCCAGCTATCACTTATCCTAACGGTAAGCTCCAAAGTTCAATCAACATTGTGGAGTGGCTTTGGAATGACACAGCTCAGTGCTCTGTAGAGTATAGTACAAGTTGAAAGAAAACACTTCAGCTTAGGTCTTGTGTAACACGTTTCTGTGTTCATATTACAGGATGGATACTTGGCCAAATGATCAGACTGACAGTAATTGTAATTTGCAGTTTACTAAATAGGTACAGAGTTAGAATTAAACAAGGCTCAGAATGGCAAAGAGCATGCATACACTGCAGAATAATACAAAACAGATTATGAAAGCTGCACAAACATGGACTCTTCACAGCAAAGTCTCTGTGGCTTAGTCACGGTAACATCTAGATCAGGGTTTCTCAATTCCAGTCCTCAAGGCGCCCCAACAGGTCATGTTTTCAGCCTTTCCATTATTTTGCACAGGTGATTTGATCAGTTTCACTGACTTAGTAATTACCACAGCCATTTCATCTGAGGGAAATCCTAAAAACATGACCTGTTGGGGCGCCTTGAGGACTGGTGTTGAGAAACACTGATCTAGATACATAGCATAATCTCTACAAGAATCTGTACCAACAGAGAGTCAAGCTGAGAATACCTACTTCAGTTAAACAGTTCAGAACACAGCTACTTGCTTTTATCCTCGTAGACAGCTTCCCTCTTAATCAAGTCCAGGTTAGCTCAGGCAGCCCCAGTGACCAGCTGGAGGGATCTAAAACCCAAGGACAAAGGGCTTGGAGTACTCTGGTAGCAATCGGGCAGGGGATCCCCACAGCAGCTGGATCTTTTGGAGACGCGGCTTATTATTAGGCCTGTTCACATCTTGTGATTTGGGATTGCGGGCAGAATAACTGGAATTCTGCCTGCGATCTCACATGGTGAGGCAATCGCAGCTCAATGCGCTGTGCACATTTGGGTGCCATTATTTTTCAACGGCAATCAGTGCTCATCAGTGCAGCCTATCAGTGCCAGTGTAACGACATATTCGGCGACCCATCGCAGTTTGCTACGGAAGTGACGTTCCATTGCCGCCATCTTGCTACAACCCACACTCATCCACAGTAAGGATACACTAAGATAGGGGAAAGCGGACATCTTTTTACACCCACCGGAGTTTTGCATTATACACGTATTTATAACAGTAAACTGCGTTTATATAGTGAAATACAGTACTTAGAACTCAGTCTGACTGGTTAGATGTTGAATTTTAAAAGCAGCAAATTTCTGTGAGATTACTAAACCTGTGAGATGAGCAGGGATGCCGCTGCTTTTAAAATTCAACATCTAACTAGTCAGACAGAGTTCTAAGTCCTGTATTTCACTATATAATTTCACTTTACTGTTATAAATACGTGTAAAATGCAAAACTCCGGTGGGTGTAACAACATGTCCGCTTTCCCCCTTCTTAAGCCCCATACACACGGTCGGACAATCCGCGGACCAGGTCCGTCGGACCATGTCCGTCATACTTTGTCCGATGTTGGTTTTGCGTACACACGGTCGGACAAAGTTGTCGGAAAATCCGATCATTCTGAACGTGGTGACGTTTGTTGCCTACGACGGGACTACGTAGAGGCTAGTAGCCAATAGCTTTGGTCTTGTAATGTGATCTGAGCATGCGTGGCACTTTGTCCGGTCGGACAACCGTACACACGATCGGATTTGGTGTGATCGGACCGTGTTGACGGCAAAGATTTCCAGCAGGAGATAAGACTTTGTCCGTCGGTCAAACTGACGAACATTGTCCGATGGTGCATACACACGGTCTGATTTTTCAACAACCTTGTCCGATCGGACAGAATCCATGAAAAAGTCCGACCGTGTGTATGGGGCTTTAGTGTATCCTTACTGTGGACGAGTGTGGGGTGTAGCAAGATTGTGGCAACGGAACGTCACTTCCGTAGCAAACTGCGATGGGTCGCCGAATATGTCGTTACACCGCCTACCAGTTCCCATCAGTGCAGCCTACCAGTGCTCATCAGTGCAGCCTATCAGTGCAGCTTAAGAGTACCGCCTCATCAGTGGCAATCAGTGCAGCCTCATTAGTTTCAAAATATCACAGCTTACTAATGTAAATTATATATGTTTTGATTATAAACTGTAATAAAATAAGCTGTGCTGTAATAGTAATGAATAGAAAAGATATAGTGTATAGTGACATATATCATCTATCTTGCATCAGAATCTGTGAGGGCTACAAACCTTCCCAATATAAAAATAGTGATGCAATACCAAAAATTAGTAACAAAATCAAAACATAAATATATTGAATCACACAAAAACACAAAGGACTAAAGTGCCATATGAGTTTCCACGTCACTCTATAGTTGCTATGAAGCAAAGTTTTAAGAAACAGTTCCTCAACCAACTGATCCACAGTGATGTTTAACGAAAACACCCAAGAAGATGTGAAAGGATATATTAGTAAAGTTCCTCTGCCTTAAAACATGCTGCCGCTTACCAGCTGGCTAGATCTCTTTTTTAAAGAGATAGCATTCGCTTGTGGCTTATACCCTAGCCCCGGGTCTCTGTGCCTAGTGGCAGGATGTCCCAGATCCTCTACTCTAGGTGTCCTCGGTGTTACCATTAGTCAATGTTTCCCCATGTAAGGATAAAAAGGGATTCCATAGTGTAATTCTAAAAACAAGAGACAAGGTAACCTCGTAAGTGTCTTCAGTGCCTTGAAAAAGTATTCTTCCCCTTTTCCACATTTTGTCATATTACAACCAAAAACGTAAATGTATTGTATTGGGATTTTATGTGATAGACCAACACAAAGTGGCACATAATTGTGAAGTGGGAAGGAAAATTATAAATGGTTTTCAGAATATTTTACAAATAAGTATCTTAACAAATGTGGCGTGGATTTGTATTCAGCCCTGTTTACTCTGATACCCCTAACAAAAATCTAGTGGAACCAATTGCTCTTATGCCGCGTACACACGATCGGAATTCTCGTCGGAAAAAACTCTGACGGTTTTTCCGATGGAATTCCGACAGAATTCCGCTTAAGCTGTGTTGCCTACACACGATCACACCAAATTCCGACGGTCAATAACACAGCGGCATAAAACACGTTCGACAGCACTATAAAAGGGACGTTTAATGCTTCCGAGCATGCGTGGAATTGTTTCCGAGCATGCGTCGGAATTTTGCGTGTCGGAATTGCATACACACGATCGGAAAATCCGATAGAAATGTTTTCCGTCGGAAAAATTGAGAACAGGTTCTCAATTCAAAGTCCGTCGGAAATTCCGACAGAAAAAGACCGTTGACCATACACACGGTCGGAAAATCCGATGAAAAGCTCCCTCTGTTTCCATCGGAAATTCCGACCGTGTGTCACTGCATAAGAAGTCACCTAATTAGTAAATAGAGTCCACCTGTGTGTATTTTAATCTCAGTATAAATACAGCTGTTCTGTGAAGCCCTCAGAGGTTTGTTGGAAATCCTTAGTGACCAAACAGCATCATGAAGGCAAAGGAACACACCAGACAGGTCAGGGATAAAGTTGTGGAGAAGTTTAAAGCAGAGTTTGGTTATAAAAAAATATCCCAAGCTTTGAACATCTCACGGAGCACTGTTCAATCCATCATCCGAAAATTGAAAGAGTATGGCACAACTGCAAACCTACCAAGACATGGCCATCCACCTAAACTGACAGGCCGGGCTAGGAAAGAATTAATCAGAGAAACAACCAAGAGGCCCATGGTAACTCTGGAGGAGCTGCAGAGATCCACAGCTCAGGTGGGAGAATCTGTACACAGGACAACTATTAGTCGTGCACTCCACAAATATGGCCTTTATGGAAGAAGTTCCGTTTGCAGTTTGCGAGAAGCCATGTGGGGGAAACAAAAAACATGTGGTGGAAGAAGGTGCTCTGGTCAGATGACACCAAAATTGAACTTTTTGGCTTAAAAGCAAAATGCTATGTGTGGCAAAATGCACCCTGAATGCACCATCCCCATCGTGAAACATGGTGGTGACAGCATCATGTTGTGGGGATGCTTTTCTTTAACAGGGACAGGGAAGCTGGTCAGAGTTTAAGGGAAGATGGATGGAGCCAAATACAGGACAATCTTAGAAGAAAACCTGAGAGTCTGCAAAAGACTTGAGACTGGGGTGGAGGTTCACCTTCCAGCAGGACAACAACCCTAAACATACAGCCAGAGCTACAATGGACTGGTGTAGATCAAAGCATATGTATGTGTTAGAATGGCCCAGTCAAAGTCCAGACCAAAGTCCAATTGAGAATATGTGGCAAGACTTGAAAGTTGCTGTTCACAGATGCTCTCCATCCAATCTGACAGAGCTTGAACTATTTTGCAAAGAATGGGCAAAAATGTCACTCTCTAGATGTGCAAAGCTGGTAGAGACATCCCCAAAAAGACTTCCAGCTGTAATTGCAGAGACAGGTGGTTCAACAAAGTATTGTCACAGGGGGGCTAAATACAAATGCACGCCACACTTTTCAGATATTTATTGGTAAAACATTTTGAAAATCATTTATTATTTTCCTTCCACTTCACAATTATGTGCAACTTTGTGTTGGTCTATCACCAAAAAGTTTTTGGTTGTAACATGACAAAATGTGGAAAATTTCAAGGGGTATGAATATGTAGCACCCTCTACCATAGGTAGGTGCTTGCATAGGATTTTTGCTAGGGAAACTGTCAGCACAGGTACATTTAGGCAGGCCTATGCTCTGAGCTAGGCCTGTCTGTTTTGATCTGGGGGCAGGGAGTGGTTAGTGTAGCAGTTGGTGTGACCACCTGTGCTCTAGTTCTGAGGCGCCTCCCCTGCTTCCAGGGAGAATGTTCCGATAGAGGGGCAGGGCCTAGGACTGGAGTGGCAGGCAGCTCATGTGGCAGCCCTGACCAATCCCCAACTGGAATTGGCAGGGGACAGGCCTCCTATATAAGCTGAGGTAACACGCCACTGGGAGGAGTTGTCGACCTGGAGAAGTGGCGAATGGAGTACTAGACAGCCACAGCAGGCAATCCCCATCTGGGGGGGGGGGGGGTGCTGATCTCAGGAAGAGGCCCAGGAGAGCTGTGAGGGAACTTCACCTTTACACGGTCATTGGTGAAGTCTGCATTATTACACGGTCATTGATGAGAAATTCCTGGAGCAGAGGGGCAGATGAAGCTGTCGGAACGTCCGGTCCCAGTAAAGTTTTCCATCATGGACTCAGGGCAGAGAAAGGTTGGTGAGTGTACTACAGTGGAGGGCTGGATGTGGAGACATGCCAGGAAGTCTGTGAGGGAACTTCACCTTTACACGGTCATTGGTGAAGTCCTCATCATTACACGGTTATTGATGAGGAGTCCTGGATCAGAGGAGAGACTGTGGGGAATAGTGTCAAATTGATGTGGCCTGAGGGCACAGAATTTGCACGCTGGGCTAGCTGGGAACAGTAGTCCACCGTTCAGCACATGTTATTAACCTACTAGGCCTCTGGGGAGAGGTACTGCAGGCCTCTGGTTTAGTAGCAGCAATAACTCAGAGTCCCACATACCCCTTTCCCTAACCAAGTTATACCCCCCAATAAAAAAAAAAAAAACAAAGCAAATGACTGTTCATTGTCTCTGATGTGATATATGGAAGTCTGGCAGCGGGGTGATTTGGTGGATGTTTGCTACTAGTGGCTACACCACTACAAATACTTTTTCAAGGCACTGTAAATCTAAGAATAAGAAGATCCTGTCTTGTATTTTATGAGAATTTTTTACATTACATACAGAGCTAGCAATTACAATCTCAGCACTGCAGTGCCAGTTTCTATTTCCTTCACAAGCACCGATACTAAGTTTCATTTCTTCCAGCTATCACTTATCCTACCGGTAAGCTCCAAAGTTCAATCAACATTGCGGAGTGGCTTTGGAATGACACAGCTCAGTGCTCTGTAGAGTATAGTACAAGTTGAAAGGAAACACTTCAGCTTAGGTCTTGTGTAACACGTTCCTGTGTTCATATTACAGGATGGATACTTGGCCAAATGATCAGACTGACAGTAATTGTAATTTGCAGTTTACTAAATAGGGACAGAGTTAGAATTAAACAAGGCTCAGAATGGCAAAGAGCATGCATACACTGCAGAATAATACAAAACAGATTATGAAAGCTGCACAAACATGGACTCTTCACAGCAAAGTCTCTGTGGCTTAGTCAGGGTAACATCTAGATACATAGCATAATCTCTACAAGAATCTGTACCAACAGAGAGTCAAGTTGAGAATACCTACTTCAGTTAAACAGTTCAGAACACAGCTACTTGCTTTTATCCTCGTAGACAGCTTCCCTCTTAATCAAGTCCAGGTTAGCTCAGGCCACCCAAGTGACCAGCTGGAGGGATCTAAAACCCAAGGACAAACGCCTTGGAGTACTCTGGTAGCAATCGAGGAGGGGATCCCCACAGCAGCTGGGTCTTTTCGAGATGCGGCTTACTATTAGGCCCATTCACATCTCATGATTTGGGATTGCGGGCAGAATCACTGCAATTCTGCCTGCTATCTTACATCGTGAGGAAATCACAGCACAATGCGCTGTGCTCATTTGGGTGCCATTATTTTTCAATGGCAACCAGCGCTGTATCTTAGCCTAGGGGGCTCGTCAGTGCTCATCAGTGCAGCCAATCAGTGCCGTCTACCAGTGCCCATCAGTGCAGCCTACCAGTTCTCATCAGTGCAGCCTACCAGTGCTCATCAGTGCAGCCTATCAGTGCAGCTTAAGAGTACCTCCTCATCAGTGGCAATCAGTGGAGCCTCATCAGTTTCAAAATATCACAGCTTACTAGTGTATATTAATTATGTTTTGATTATAACATGGAGCACTTTGCAGTACATAAACTGTCACTGAATGTGGACTGTCTAATAAGTTTGCATAGATTCCAGCATGTGCAAAGTGCGCCATGCTGAAATCAATGCAAACTCATTAAACAATCCACATTCAGTGAAAATGCATGCACTGCAAAGTTCTCCATGTTATAATCAAAACATAATTAACATACACTAGTAAGCTGTGATATTTTGAAACTGATGAGGCTGCACTGATTGCCACTGATGAGGTGGTACTCTTAAGCTGCACTGGTAGGCTGCACTGATGGGCACTGTTAGGCTGCACTGATGGGCACTGGTAGGCAGCACTGATAGGCTGCACTGATGAGCACTGATAGGCGGCACTGATGGGCACTGATAGGCAGCACTGGTAGGCGGCACTGATGGGCACTGGTAGGCGGCACTGATGGGCACTGGTAGGCGGCACTGATGGGCTGCACTGATGAGCACTGATAGGCGGCATTGATAGGCGGCACTGGTAGACTGCACTGTTGAGCACTGGTATTCATCACTGATAGGCTGTACTGATAGGCGACACTGATGGGCACTGATAGGCGGCACTGGTAGGCTGCATTTATGAGCATTGGTAGGCTGCACTGATGAGCACTGAGAGGCTGCAGTGATGGGCACTGGTAGGTGGCACTGATGGGCACTGGTAGGCTGTACTGATGAGCACTGGTAAGTGGCACTGATAGGCGGCACTGATAGGCTGCACTGATGAACACTGATGGGCACTGATGGCCACTGGTATGCCTCACTGATAGACTGCACTGATGATCACTGTTAGGCTGCATTGATGAGTGCTGATAGGCGGCACTGATGGGCACTGATAGGCAGCACTGATAGGCTGCACTGATGAGCACTGGTAGGCTGCACTGATGAGCACTTGTAGGCTGCACTGATGAGCACTGGTAGGCGACACTGATGGGCACTGGTAGGCTGCACTGATGAGCACTGGTAGGCTGCAGTGATGGGCACTGATAGGCTGCACTGATAAGCACTGGTAGGCTGCATTGATGAGTGCTGATAGGCAGCACTGATGGGCTGCTGTGATGGGCACTGGTTGGCACTGATGGCCACTGATGAGCACTGATAGGCGACACTGATGAGCACTGTTAGGCTGCACTGATGAGTGCTGATAGGCGGCACTGATAGGCTGCACTGATAGGCAGCACTGATGGGCTGCACTGATGAGCACTGGTAGGCTGCACTGATGAGCACTGGTAGGCGACACTGATGGGCACTGGTAGGCTGCACTGATGGGCACTGGTAGGCTGCACTGATGAGCACTGGTAGGCTGCACTGATGAGCACTAGTAGGCTGCACTGATGAGCACTGATAGGCTGCACTGGTAGGCTGCACTGATGAGCACTGGTAGGCGGCACTGATGAACACCGGTAGGCGGCACTGATGAACACCGGTAGGCAGCACTGATGAGCACCGGTAGGCAGCACTGATGAGCACCGATAGGCTGCACTGATGAGCACCGATAGGCTGCACTGATGGGCACTGCTAGCAGAATGTATTTTGGCTTGTAATTTTTGCTGTGTACATGCTATGTTTTAGAAATGGGGAGGGGTTGTGATTGCACAGGTGAAAGTGGAAAAATGAAAAACAAAAAGCATGAAGAAACAAGCTGCAGGCAATTACACAATGGAACAAATTGTGTCAAAATACATATAAACAATAATTGTCGCTAAATACAAAAATAATAATAAAACATGTGAAATAAAATAAAGTGACCGTAATTAGTCCATAAGATTTCCATATAGGTCCATAGAAATAAAGTGATATATTGTTGTAAGACGTGTCCAAATGATAGTGAGTGACCGTACACCCAAGAGTGACTTCCACCATATAGATACAAGATGTGCCCTTACCAGATAGCTAGACTCCATATTATAGGAGTCTAATCACGCATTGAATCACACATCATCAAGAATCCATACACTGGAGGTAGAGAAGAGTAGCATCATGGCCGTTGGTGCTGGTTAATCACTCTTCCTCATGGAGGTTTATGTAAAAAAGGCAAGAAGTTGCCACATAAAAATCTGCAGATCAGAGTAGCTTGGTATCGCTGGGCGGAGTTTATGTCCAGCGATACCACGTTACTCTGATCTGCAGATTTTTATGCGAGTACCTTTTTTTCCACTTGTTACATTGTTTTAGACCTTTGGTCACTTTTAATTGTATTTTTTCAATAAAACTTCCCTGGTTTTATGCTTTGTGGCCACATTTTGCCTTTTTTACATAAACCTCCATGAGAAAGAGTGATTAACCATGTGGTATCGCCGAGTATGCTTTGGGGGTCTAAGACCCCCAAAGCACCTTGTCCCCATGTTGATGAGCAGAATGTATTTTGGGGTGTAATTAGTAATTAGAAATATACATATGCTGTGTGTGATTTTTTTTTTTTTTTTTTTTGGCTGGGGTTAATATCCATCCCAGACCTGAAGGGCCTGGTTATTGAATTTGGGGGGGGGACCCCTACGCTTTTTTTTTTCTTGTTTTTTTTTTTTTTTATCACTTTTTTTTTATTGTATGAAAAAATAAAAAAATAAATAAAAATTTAATAATTTATTAATTTTACCAAGAATTATGGGTAAAAATTACAACTTCAAAAAACTCACCATGCCTCTTACTAAATACCTTGGACTGTCTACGTTCCAAAAAGGGGTCATTTGGGGGGTATTTGTACTTTCCTGACATTTCGGGGCCTCAAGAAATGAGATAGGCCGTCAGTACATCAGGTGTGATAAACTTTCAAAGATTTGCACCATAGCTTGTAGACTCTATAACTTTCACACAAACTGAATAATATACACTTATTTGGGTATTTTATTTTTACCAAAGATATGTAGCAGTATAAATTTTGGTGCAAATTTATTAACAAAAATTACTTATTTGCAAAATTGTATCATAGAAACCAAAAAAAAGTATTTTCAATATTTTCGCTCTTTTATCACTTATGTCACAAAAAAGAAAACCCAGTGGCGATTAAATACCACCAAAAGAAAGCTCTATTTGTGTGAAAAAAAAAAAATTATGACAATTTTATTTGGGTACAGTGTTGCATTACTGAGTAATTGTCATTCAAAGTGTGAGAGCACTGAAAGCTGAAAATTGGTCTGGGCATGAAGGGGGTAAAAGTTCCCTGTATTGAAGTGGTTAAAAGTTTGTTATGTCTAGGGGGATTGGAATACGTACAAATACTTAGTTTATTCCTCACAGCCTCATCAGCATGTGACCTTTATCTCTCTTCAATGCTACTGGGATATGGGAGGGTGTTTTTAACCCAGCTGCTACCATGCTCCTTAGGAGGTAGGAGGTTAGGGGGTTGTAAAACCGGCCTAACAGTTTTTTCTTAGTCCCTGCAATGTCCCACAAATACAAGTTGATCCTGCCAGTGAAGTTCACCAAGTGTAGCTACCATTGATGGGATGACAATGCTGCTACACTGCTCCTAAATTCAAAGCAGAGCTGCCAATTTCATGTAGGCCGTGCCTGCTTACACTGCAATTGGATAAGAAGATGTTGTAGGGGGTGTGATCAGCTTTTTCACTGCTGATTCACAAGTCTGTAGGTTGTCAATCAGCACCCGGCCACTCCTAGTCCTGCCCACTGCTTTCTGGATTGACAGCACTGCCGCTGTTGCTGAAACCCTCTCACTGTGAGCTGCAGTGTCTGCGAAGGGGAGTGAGTGAGACACGGGGCTCGTGCATCCTGGATTTGGGATGTGTTTAAATTGTTATTATTATTACATACAAATATAATCTTACGGGAAGATTGTAGTTATAATTAATAGTCTGAGAATAGGGCCCCTTTAACCTCTTGCCGTCCACGCTATAGCCGAATGACGGCCACAGCGTGGACCTGAATTTCCGGGGCGTGCACTGTGATCACAGAGTCACTGAGACTCGGGTGATCACAGATACGAGTAAGGGTCCGATCCCCGCCCCTTACCACGTGATCAGCTGTCAGCCAATGACAGCTGATCACATGATCTAAACAAAAGCTTGGTAATAATTTCACTCTAACAGCGTGAGGAGAAAAAAAAGCCGATCACCGGCTTATCTGCAAGGGACATCGGTCCCGAAGAGGAAGGAGGCACACCTGCCTCCTCTGTGCCACCAGTACCCCCTGCCATTGCCACCTGCTAGTGCCCACCAGTGCCACCTATCAATGCCCACAAGTGCCAGCTATCAATGACCACCAGTGGAACCAATCAGTGCCGATCAGTGCTCATTATTGCCACATATCAGTGCCCATCACTGCCACCCATCAGTGCCTATCACTGCCACCTATCGGTGCCCATCACTGCCGCCTCATCAGCGTACATCAATGAAGGAGAAAAATTACCTGTTTGCAAAATTTTTAAAACAAAATATAACAAAATATTGCGGTCTTTTTAAATTTTTTTAACAAAAAATAAAAACCACATAGGTGATCAAATACCACCAAAAGAAAGCTCTATTTGTGGGAAAAAAATGATAAAAAATGTATTTGGGTACCGTGTTGTATGACCGCGCAATTGTCATTCAAATTGCATCAGCGCTGAAAGCTGAAAATTGGTCTGGACAGGAGGGGGGTTTAAGTTCCCAGTAAGCAAGTGGTTAAACACTAACCCTGACGTATGAACAGCTCCATTCTTAAATATGAGCAAGAAGCCACAACACACATGAAAAGGCATAAATATTAACAAGTCTAACTCCTATCAGTGCAGAAGGTGCACTTAATGCTAAATACATGCACAATATGATCTACATTGAAGGGCATAGACACTATTAGAAAACATAAATACAAATGCATATATACATTCTTAGTCACCCATTTGCACAACCTTTTTCCACACTTGAATACACACTAAATATTGAGCACAATAGCAGGTAAATCACCCATATAATTGTGCGGAATATGTATAAAAAGGAAAACGTTTAGGACTTTGGAAACATAGTTCAAATGACAATTTTTTTCATACTGAATGAACTTCAACCACTTAACTGTGGGTCTAAATTTGGAAGGCTTTCAATTACCATCCTTTACATTTGGCTGGAAAATGATACAACCGGAACTCTATATTATGGAGGGTGGACAAAAAAGTTCTTCAGTACAAAAGAATAAAAGAATCTGTAATCAATATCCTCCTAGCTAGCAAGCTCCAAGAGAGTCTGTCCATTCATCTGAGATGATATAAAAACAACCGGTCTTTCTAGTTGCCTTTCAGCCTTTATCATTTAACAGGGGGCTGTTTTGTATATATACACATATACATTAAGGATGGGCCCGGTGCTCGATGCGAACCCACGTTCGCATCGAGCACCGGGCGTTCGCTCGCTCGGCGAGCCCAGAACTATTTTGGCCGCTCGCATCACGTTCGTGTGATGCGAGCGGCCCCGCAATGCATTGCGGCCGGCGCGGCCGACGCAGTGCATTGCTGGCTGATGATTGGCCAAGCATGCACTGTGACCCCGCATGCTTGGCCAATCACAGCCCCGGAAACTCGAAGAGCCATAATTGGCTACAGGCAGGACGCCTGTAGCCATTACAGCTCAGGGGCTGTAGTACACGCCCCCCCCCTATAAAACGCCGCCACGCCGTCTGCGCCGGTCACATGCTGTTCCGGCGCAGATTGAGCAGGCTGTTCCTGTGACACTCTGCTGCATTTAGATAGATAGAGAGAGAGATTCACTTGCAGAGATTGAGTTAGATAGATTCAGTTACAAAGATTGATTGACAAAGAGGGGCTTGTAGTGTGCTCGTGGCAGGCAGGCAGAGCTCCTATATTTTGTTACCAGAAGCACCTATAGGACTTGTAGTGTGTTCGTGGCAGGCAGGCAGAGCTCCTATATTTTGTTACCAGAAGCACCTATAGGACTTGTAGTGTGTTAGTGGCAGGCAGGCAGAGCTCCTATATTTTGTTACCAGAAGCACCTATAGGACTTGTAGTGTGTTAGTGACAGGCAGGCAGAGCTCCTATATTTTGTTACCAGAAGCACCTATAGGACTTGTAGTGTGTTAGTGGCAGGCAGGCAGAGCTCCTATATTTTGTTACCAGAAGCACCTATAGGACTTGTAGTGTGTTAGTGACAGGCAGGCAGAGCTCCTATATTTTTGTTACCAGAAGCACCTATAGGACTTGTAGTGTGTTAGTGACAGGCAGGCAGAGCTCCTATATTTTGTTACCAGAAGCACCTATAGGACTTGTAGTGTGTTAGTGGCAGGCAGGCAGAGCTCCTATATTTTGTTACCAGAAGCACCTATAGGACTTGTAGTGTGTTAGTGACAGGCAGGCAGAGCTCCTATATTTTGTTACCAGAAGCACCTATAGGACTTGTAGTGTGTTAGTGGCAGGCAGGCAGAGCTCCTATATTTTGTTACCAGAAGCACCTATAGGACTTGTAGTGTGTTAGTGACAGGCAGGCAGAGCTCCTATATTTTGTTACCAGAAGCACCTATAGGACTTGTAGTGTGTTAGTGGCAGGCAGGCAGAGCTCCTATATTTTGTTACCAGAAGCACCTATAGGACTTGTAGTGTGTTCGTGGCAGGCAGGCAGAGCTCCTATATTTTGTTCCCAGAAGCACCTATAGGACTTGAAGTGTGTTAGTCCCATCACACACACAGAGCTATATTTTCTTCCCAGAAGCACCTATAGGACTTGAAGTGTGTTAGTCCCATTACACACACACAGAGCTATATTTTCTTCCCAGAAGCACCTATAGGACTTGAAGTGTGTTAGTCCCATCACACACACAGAGCTATATTTTCTTCCCAGAAGCACCTATAGGACTTGAAGTGTGTTAGTCCCATTACACACAAAGAGCTATACTTTGTTCCCAGAAGCACCTATAGGACTTGAAGTGTGTTAGTCCCATTACACACACAGAGCTATATTTTCTTCCCAGAAGCACCTATAGGACTTGAAGTGTGTTAGTCCCATCACACACACAGAGCTATATTTTCTTCCAGAAGCACCTATAGGACTTGAAGTGTGTTAGTCCCATTACACACACAGAGCTATATTTTCTTCCCAGAAGCACCTATAGGACTTGAAGTGTGTTAGTCCCATTACACACACAGAGCTATATTTTCTTCCCAGAAGCACCTATAGGACTTGAAGTGTGTTAGTCCCATTACACACACAGAGCTATATTTTCTTCCCAGAAGCACCTATAGGACTTGAAGTGTGTTAGTCCCATTACACACACAGAGCTATATTTTCTTCCCAGAAGCACCTATAGGACTTGAAGTGTGTTAGTCCCATCACACACACAGAGCTATATTTTCTTCCCAGAAGCACCTATAGGACTTGAAGTGTGTTAGTCCCATTACACACACAGAGCTATATTTTCTTCCCAGAAGCACCTATAGGACTTGAAGTGTGTTAGTCCCATTACACACACAGAGCTATATTTTCTTCCCAGAAGCACCTATAGGACTTGAAGTGTGTTAGTCCCATTACACACACAGAGCTATATTTTCTTCCCAGAAGCACCTATAGGACTTGAAGTGTGTTAGTCCCATCACACACACAGAGCTATATTTTCTTCCAGAAGCACCTATAGGACTTGAAGTGTGTTAGTCCCATTACACACACAGAGCTATATTTTCTTCCCAGAAGCACCTATAGGACTTGAAGTGTGTTAGTCCCATTACACACACAGAGCTATATTTTCTTCCCAGAAGCACCTATAGGACTTGAAGTGTGTTAGTCCCATTACACACACAGAGCTATATTTTCTTCCCAGAAGCACCTATAGGACTTGAAGTGTGTTAGTCCCATTACACACACAGAGCTATACTTTGTTCCCAGAAGCACCTATAGGACTTGAAGTGTGTTAGTCCCATCACACACACAGAGCTATATTTTCTTCCCAGAAGCACCTATAGGACTTGAAGTGTGTTAGTCCCATTACACACACAGAGCTATATTTTCTTCCCAGAAGCACCTATAGGACTTGAAGTGTGTTAGTCCCATTACACACACAGAGCTATATTTTCTTCCCAGAAGCACCTATAGGACTTGAAGTGTGTTAGTCCCATCACACACACAGAGCTATATTTTCTTCCCAGAAGCACCTATAGGACTTGAAGTGTGTTAGTCCCATTACACACACAGAGCTATATTTTCTTCCCAGAAGCACCTATAGGACTTGAAGTGTGTTAGTCCCATTACACACACAGAGCTATATTTTCTTCCCAGAAGCACCTATAGGACTTGAAGTGTGTTAGTCCCATTACACACACAGAGCTATATTTTCTTCCCAGAAGCACCTATAGGACTTGAAGTGTGTTAGTCCCATCACACACACAGAGCTATATTTTCTTCCCAGAAGCACCTATAGGACTTGAAGTGTGTTAGTCCCATTACACACACAGAGCTATATTTTCTTCCCAGAAGCACCTATAGGACTTGAAGTGTGTTAGTCCCATTACACACACAGAGCTATATTTTCTTCCCAGAAGCACCTATAGGACTTGAAGTGTGTTAGTCCCATTACACACACAGAGCTATATTTTCTTCCCAGAAGCACCTATAGGACTTGAAGTGTGTTAGTCCCATTACACACACAGAGCTATACTTTGTTCCCAGAAGCACCTATAGGACTTGAAGTGTGTTAGTCCCATCACACACACAGAGCTATATTTTCTTCCCAGAAGCACCTATAGGACTTGAAGTGTGTTAGTCCCATTACACACACAGAGCTATATTTTCTTCCCAGAAGCACCTATAGGACTTGAAGTGTGTTAGTCCCATTACACACACAGAGCTATATTTTCTTCCCAGAAGCACCTATAGGACTTGAAGTGTGTTAGTCCCATCACACACACAGAGCTATATTTTCTTCCCAGAAGCACCTATAGGACTTGAAGTGTGTTAGTCCCATTACACACACAGAGCTATATTTTCTTCCCAGAAGCACCTATAGGACTTGAAGTGTGTTAGTCCCATTACACACACAGAGCTATATTTTCTTCCCAGAAGCACCTATAGGACTTGAAGTGTGTTAGTCCCATTACACACAAAGAGCTATACTTTGTTCCCAGAAGCACCTATAGGACTTGAAGTGTGTTAGTCCCATTACACACACAGAGCTATATTTTCTTCCCAGAAGCACCTATAGGACTTGTAGTGTGTTCGTGGCAGGCAGGCAGAGCTCCTATATTTTGTTCCCAGAAGCACTTATAGGACTTGAAGTGTGTTAGTCCCATTACACACACAGAGCTATATTTTCTTCCCAGAAGCACCTATAGGACTTGTAGTGTGTTAGTGGCAGGCAGGCAGAGCTCATATATTTTGTTACCAGAAGCACCTATAGGACTTGTAGTGTGTTCGTGGCAGGCAGGCAGAGCTCCTATATTTTGTTCCCAGAGGCACTTATAGGACTTGAAGTGTGTTAGTCCCATTACACACACAGAGCTATATTTTCTTCCCAGAAGCACCTATAGGACTTGTAGTGTGTTCGTGGCAGGCAGGCAGAGCTCCTATATTTTGTTCCCAGAAGCACTTATAGGACTTGAAGTGTGTTAGTCCCATTACACACACAGAGCTATATTTTCTTCCCAGAAGCACCTATAGGACTTGAAGTGTGTTAGTCCCATTACACACACAGAGCTATATTTTTCTTCCCAGAAGCACCTATAGGACTTGAAGTGTGTTAGTCCCATCACACACACAGAGCTATATTTTCTTCCCAGAAGCACCTATAGGACTTGAAGTGTGTTAGTCCCATTACACACACAGAGCTATATTTTCTTCCCAGAAGCACCTATAGGACTTGAAGTGTGTTAGTCCCATTACACACACAGAGCTATATTTTCTTCCCAGAAGCACCTATAGGACTTGAAGTGTGTTAGTCCCATCACACACACAGAGCTATATTTTCTTCCAGAAGCACCTATAGGACTTGAAGTGTGTTAGTCCCATTACACACACAGAGCTATATTTTCTTCCAGAAGCACCTATAGGACTTGAAGTGTGTTAGTCCCATTACACACACAGAGCTATATTTTTTCCCAGAAGCACCTATAGGACTTGAAGTGTGTTAGTCCCATTACACACACAGAGCTATATTTTCTTCCCAGAAGCACCTATAGGACTTGAAGTGTGTTAGTCCCATCACACACACAGAGCTATATTTTCTTCCAGAAGCACCTATAGGACTTGAAGTGTGTTAGTCCATTACACACACAGAGCTATATTTTCTTCCCAGAAGCACCTATAGGACTTGAAGTGTGTTAGTCCCATTACACACACAGAGCTATATTTTCTTCCCAGAAGCACCTATAGGACTTGAAGTGTGTTAGTCCCATTACACACACAGAGCTATATTTTCTTCCAGAAGCACCTATAGGACTTGAAGTGTGTTAGTCCCATTACACACACAGAGCTATACTTTGTTCCCAGAAGCACCTATAGGACTTGAAGTGTGTTAGTCCCATCACACACACAGAGCTATATTTTCTTCCCAGAAGCACCTATAGGACTTGAAGTGTGTTAGTCCCATTACACACACAGAGCTATATTTTTTTCCCAGAAGCACCTATAGGACTTGAAGTGTGTTAGTCCCATTACACACACAGAGCTATATTTTTCTTCCCAGAAGCACCTATAGGACTTGAAGTGTGTTAGTCCCATCACACACACAGAGCTATATTTTCTTCCCAGAAGCACCTATAGGACTTGAAGTGTGTTAGTCCCATTACACACACAGAGCTATATTTTCTTCCAGAAGCACCTATAGGACTTGAAGTGTGTTAGTCCCATTACACACACAGAGCTATATTTTCTTCCCAGAAGCACCTATAGGACTTGAAGTGTGTTAGTCCCATTACACACACAGAGCTATATTTTCTTCCCAGAAGCACCTATAGGACTTGAAGTGTGTTAGTCCCAACAAACACACAGAGCTATATTTTCTTCCCAGAAGCACCTATAGGACTTTTGAAGTGTGTTAGTCCCATTACACACACAGAGCTATATTTTCTTCCCAGAAGCACCTATAGGACTTGAAGTGTGTTAGTCCCATTACACACACAGAGCTATATTTTCTTCCCAGAAGCACCTATAGGACTTGAAGTGTGTTAGTCCCATTACACACACAGAGCTATATTTTCTTCCCAGAAGCACCTATAGGACTTGAAGTGTGTTAGTCCCATTACACACACAGAGCTATACTTTGTTCCCAGAAGCACCTATAGGACTTGAAGTGTGTTAGTCCCATCACACACACAGAGCTATATTTTCTTCCCAGAAGCACCTATAGGACTTGAAGTGTGTTACACCCATTACACACACAGAGAGCTATATTTTCTTCCCAGAAGCACCTATAGGACTTGAAGTGTGTTAGTCCCATTACACACACAGAGCTATATTTATCTTCCCAGAAGCACCTATAGGACTTGAAGTGTGTTAGTCCCATCACACACACAGAGCTATATTTTCTTCCCAGAAGCACCTATAGGACTTGAAGTGTGTTAGTCCCATTACACACACAGAGCTATATTTTCTTCCCAGAAGCACCTATTAGGACTTGAAGTGTGTTAGTCCCATTACACACACAGAGCTATATTTTCTCCCAGAAGCACCTATAGGACTTGAAGTGTGTTAGTCCCATTACACACAAAGAGCTATACTTTGTTCCCAGAAGCACCTATAGGACTTGAAGTGTGTTAGTCCCATTACACACACAGAGCTATATTTTCTTCCCAGAAGCACCTATAGGACTTGTAGTGTGTTCGTGGCAGGCAGGCAGAGCTCCTATATTTTGTTCCCAGAAGCACTTATAGGACTTGAAGTGTGTTAGTCCCATTACACACACAGAGCTATATTTTCTTCCCAGAAGCACCTATAGGACTTGTAGTGTGTTAGTGGCAGGCAGGCAGAGCTCCTATATTTTGTTACCAGAAGCACCTATAGGACTTGTAGTGTGTTCGTGGCAGGCAGGCAGAGCTCCTATATTTTGTTCCCAGAGGCACTTATAGGACTTGAAGTGTGTTAGTCCCATTACACACACAGAGCTATATTTTCTTCCCAGAAGCACCTATAGGACTTGTAGTGTGTTCGTGGCAGGCAGGCAGAGCTCCTATATTTTGTTCCCAGAAGCACTTATAGGACTTGAAGTGTGTTAGTCCCATTACACAACACAGAGCTATATTTTCTTCCCAGAAGCACCTATAGGACTTGAAGTGTGTTAGTCCCATTACACACACAGAGCTATATTTTCTTCCCAGAAGCACCTATAGGACTTGAAGTGTGTTAGTCCCATCACACACACAGAGCTATATTTTCTTCCCAGAAGCACCTATAGGACTTGAAGTGTGTTAGTCCCATCACACAGAGCTCCTCTATTTTCTTTGCATAAGCACCCACAGGACTTCTAGTGTGTTAGTGGCATCACACAGAGCTCCTATATATTCTTCTCAGCAGCACCCACAGGACTTCTAGTGTGTTAGTGGCATCACACAGAGCTCCTCTATTTTCTTTGCAGAAGCACCCACAGGACTTCTAGTGTGTTAGTGGCATCACACAGAGCTCCTCTATTTTCTTTGCAGAAGCACCCATAGGACTTCTAGTGTGTTAGTGGCATCACACAGAGCTCCTATATATTCTTCTCAGCAGCACCCACAGGACTTCTAGTGTGTTAGTGGCATCACACAGAGCTCCTCTATTTTCTTTGCAGAAGCACCCACAGGACTTCTAGTGTGTTAGTGGCATCACACAGAGCTCCTCTATTTTCTTTGCAGAAGCACCCATAGGACTTCTAGTGTGTTAGTGGCATCACACAGAGCTCCTATATATTCTTCTCAGCAGCACCCACAGGACTTCTAGTGTGTTAGTGGCATCACACAGAGCTCCTCTATTTTCTTTGCAGAAGCACCCACAGGACTTCTAGTGTGTTAGTGGCATCACACAGAGCTCCTCTATTTTCTTTGCAGAAGCACCCATAGGACTTCTAGTGTGTTAGTGGCATCACACAGAGCTCCTATATATTCTTCTCAGCAGCACCCATAGGACTTCTAGTGTGTTAGTGGCATCACACAGAGCTCCTATATTTTCTTTGCAGAAGCACCCATAGGACTTCTAGTGTGTTAGTGGCATCACACAGAGCTCCTATATTTTCTTCTCAGCAGCACCCACAGGACTTCTAGTGTGTTAGTGGCATCACACAGAGCTCCTATATTTTCTTTGCAGAAGCACCTATAGGACTTCTAGTGTGTTAGTGGCATCACACAGAGCTCCTATATTTTCTTCTCAGCAGCACCCACAGGACTACCGACTACAATGGCTGGAAGACCGCCAAGGGGAGGCAGAGCGTGCAGAGCCAAGAACACAGGGCAGACAGTCTCTGTTTCTAGTGGACGTGGCCGTGGACGTGGACGTGGTCGTGCATCGTCATCAGCACGTGGCCATGGGACACGCGCGTCTTTGTTTTCGGCAGCTGGACATGTGGAGCCGCATCATGCTGAAGGCTTGGTAGAATGGATGACCAAGCCCTCCTCATCCTCCTCATCCTCTCTCACCCAGGCTCAGGGTACTGACAGAGCATCATCAGCCACCCCTTCCCTAGACCCACCATGTCCTCCTGAGGAGTCCCCCGAACTCTTTGAGCACAGTGTTGGGTACATGCTCCAGGAGGATGCCCAACGATTCGAAGGCTCGGATGACGATACCCAGCTTGAGGAATCTGGCAGTACAGTTCCACCAGCTGCAGCTTACTGCCAGGTTTGCTCTAGTGGTGAAGAGGGAGGGGATGATGAGGTCACTGACTCCACGTGGGTGCCTCAAGGGAGAGAGGATGAGGAGGAGGACGAGGAGGAGGAGGATGCGGCGTCACATGTCCAACGAGGCAGGATGCCCCCTGGAGGCCAGGTAGAGGCCAGCACAGCAACTGTACAACACCGCAGAGCTCCGCCTGTGCAGGGCGCTGCCTCTGCACGTTATCAGAAAAGTTCTTTGGTGTGGGCCTTTTTTGAGACGAGTGCAGCAGATCGCACCACTGCTATTTGCAATATTTGTCTCAAGCGTATCTCGCGTGGCCAAAACATCAGCCGCTTGGGCACCACAAGCATGACCAGACATATGGCGACCTGCCATGCAGCTCGTTGGCAGGCACACATAAAAGACCCACACCAAAGAACTAAGCGGACCTCTCCTTGCTCCTCCTCAGCTGGGATCTCCATCCCCACTACACCTTCAGTCCTCTCTGAAAGCTGCTCTGAGAGGACTGAAGGTGTAGAATTCGGTGTGTCACAACCAAGTACTTGCAGTACACCGACGTCCGAATGCAGCAGGCAAATTTCCCTGCCCCAGCTGCTGGACCGTAGAAAGAAGTACACTCCCAGCCATCCACATGCCCAGCGGTTGAATGCTAGCCTTGCTAAATTGCTAGCACTTCAACTGCTGCCTTTTCAGTTGGTAGACTCGGCCCCCTTCCGTGAGTTTGTTCAATGTGCGGTTCCTCAGTGGCAGGTTCCCAAACGCCACTTTTTCTCGCGGAAGGCGATTCCGTCTCTCTACCGGCATGTGGAGGGCAATGTCCATGCCTCGCTGGACAGGGCGGTCAGCGGTAAGGTGCATATTACCGCTGACTCATGGTCCAGCAGGCATGGACAGGGACGGTACCTTTCTTTCACGGCCCATTGGGTCACTCTATTGGCAGCTGGGAGGGATGCAGGACAAGGTGCAGTAGTGTTGGAGGTTGTTCCGCCACCACGCCTCCAAAACGCGACTACTGCTACTGGTTGTGACACACCTCTCTCCTCCACCCCCCTCCTCTTCTTCTTCCTCCAGTGCTCTGTCCTTGGAACCAGCGGTGCTCCGTAGGCGTACAAGGGGCTACGCAAGTACGCAGGCAAAAAGATGCCATGCCGTGCTTGCGCTGGTGTGTTTGGGGGACAGGAGCCACACTGGGCCAGAGGTTCTGGCAGCTCTGCAGGGGCAGGCCGAGAGGTGGTTGACGCCACGTCAGCTTAAGCCAGGAATGGTCGTTTCTGACAATGGCACCAACCTCCTCTCCGCCCTGCGACAGGGGCAGCTCACCCATGTGCCCTGCATGGCTCACGTCCTCAACCTGGTGGTGCAGCGGTTCTTGGGCAGGTTCCCAGGCTTACAGGATGTCCTGAGGCAGGCCAGGAAAGTCTGTGTGCATTTCCGCCGATCTTATAATGCCAGTGCTCGGCTGACTGAGCTGCAAAAGGAGCTGAACCTGCCCAAGAACCGCCTAATATCTGACATGCCCACCAGGTGGAACTCAACGTTGGCCATGCTGCAGCGACTGCACACGCAGCAGAGGGCCATCAATGAGTACCTTTGCGACTACGGCACCAGGACAGGGTCAGGGGAGCTTGGGTTTTTTTCCCCACGTCAGTGGAGCATGATCAGGGATGCATGCACTGTCCTCTCACCATTTGAGGAGGCCACGAGGATGGTGAGCAGTGACAGTGCATGCATCAGTGACACTGTCCCTCTTGTCCACCTGTTGGAGCATACGCTGCGTGGGATAATGGACAGGGCACTTGAGGCAGAACAGAGGCAGGAAGAGGAGGACTTCCTTGCCTCTCAAGGCCCCCTTTATCCGGACAGTGTTCCTTCTGTCCCACCCATCACACAGGAAGAGGATGAGGAGGAGGAGGAGGAGGAGGAGGAGGAGGATTGTGTGAGCATGGAGGTGGAGCCTGGCACTCAGCATCAGCAGCAGCAGTCTTTTAGGGATGATGTACAGTCCAACAAGCCAGTGGACTTGTACGTGGCTGGGAGGAGGTGGCTGGCGATCATGTCATCCTCAGTGACCCAGAAGACTCCGGACCGAATGCCTCAGCTAACCTACGCTGCATGGCCTCCCTGATCCTGCAAGCCTGCGGAAGGATCCTCGTGTTCTTCGGATCAAGGAGAGGGACCATTACTGGCTGGCCACTCTCCTTGATCCGCGGTACAAGGGTAAGGTTGCGGACCTTATCTTGCCGTCGCAGAGGGAGCAGAGGATGAGACATCTCAGGGAGGCCTTGCAGAAAGGTCTGTGCAACGCGTTCCCAGAAACTGGGAGGCTACAAACTCCTGGTCCTGGGCGACGAGTTGCTGAGGCTTCGGTCAGTGGCAGAAGGAGCGGTGGGGAAGGTGGACGTCTGACCGATGCGTTCAGACAATTTTTTAGTCCGCAGCCCCAAGGTATGATCGGTTCCAGCAACCATCGCCAGCGTCTGATATACATGGTGCAGGAATACCTTGGGGCAAGGTCAGACTTGGACACCTTTCCCACCGAAAATCCTCTGGCTTACTGGGTCCTGAGGATGGATCACTGGCCAGAGCTTGCACAGTATGCAATTGAGCTACTGGCCTGTCCTGCCTCCAGCGTTCTTTCCGAACGCACATTCAGTGCTGCTGGAGGATTTGTGACTGATCATAGGGTGCGCCTGTCCACCGCCTCGGTTGATCGACTGACATTCATCAAAATGAATCAGTCTTGGATCACCACCAGCTACCAGGCACCTGAGGCGGATATAACCGAATAATTTTTAATGTCACATCCCTTCAAGACTGCCTATGCTGATGCTGAGTGACTGTCCTCTTATGTTCACTGACTATCCTCTTCCTCCTCCTCAATGATCCATGCCACAGCACCAGTGCCTAAGGCACAATTTTTCAGCCCCTGTTTAACAGGGGCGTGTACTTACAATTTTTTAAAAAAATGCTTCGCAACACGTGTGACTGCTGTGCTCCAAGTACAGTCTCTGTGAGGGCCGTGTTGCAGTGTTGTGGCACCAGCACCAGTGCCTAAGGCACAATTTTTCAGCCCCTGTTTAACAGGGGCGTGTACTTACAATTTTTTAAAAAAATGCTTCGCAACACGTGTGACTGCTGTGCTCCAAGTACAGTCTCTGTGAGGGCCGTGTTGCAGTGTTGTGGCACCAGCACCAGTGCCTAAGGCACAATTTTTCAGCCCCTGTTTAACAGGGGGCGTGTACTTACAATTTTTTAAAAAAATGCTTCGCAACACGTGTGACTGCTGTGCTCCAAGTACAGTCTCTGTGAGGGCCGTGTTGCAGTGTTGTGGCACCAGCACCAGTGCCTAAGGCACAATTTTTCAGCCCCTGTTTAACAGGGGCGTGTACTTACAATTTTTTAAAAAAATGCTTCGCAACACGTGTGACTGCTGTGCTCCAAGTACAGTCTCTGTGAGGGCCGTGTTGCAGTGTTGTGGCACCAGCACCAGTGCCTAAGGCACAATTTTTCAGCCCCTGTTTAACAGGGGCGTGTACTTACAATTTTTTAAAAAAATGCTTCGCAACACGTGTGACTGCTGTGCTCCAAGTACAGTCTCTGTGAGGGGTTGCAGTGTTGTGGCACCAGCACCAGTGCCTAAGGCACAATTTTTCAGCCCCTGTTTAACAGGGGCGGGTAATTACAAATCTTGATCTAATAGTTCACAGCAGGGCCCATTCCTGCGCCCACCAAGAGTAACTATGAGGGCCTACAGTCTTGTGGCAACACCGTCCACCACCACCGCCAAAGGCCCAATTTTTCTGCCCTGTTCATCAGGTGCTTGCAATTACAAATCTTGATCTAATAACTCACAGCAGGGCCCATTCCTGCGCCCACCAAGAGTAACTGTGAGAGCTAACAGTCTTGTGGCAAAAACCGTCCACCACCACCACCACCACCACCACCAAAGGCCCAATTTTTCTGCCCTGTTCAACAGGTGCATGCAATTATAAATCTTGATCCAATAACTCACAGCAGGGCCCATTCCTGTGACCACCAGTCTCGTGGCTACACCAACATCTAATAGGGCAAATTTCTGCAGAGTATATACGGCAGGCCCCTACTTTCAAACATCCAACTTACAAACGACTCCTACTTGCAAACGGAAAGAGAAAACAGGAAGTGAGAGGAAATCTACCCCTAGGAAGGGAAATTCTATCCTGTTAGATTTATTTTGGGAAAAAAGTATCTCCTCTTTACTGATGCTTTATCACCAATCCTTGTTTCAATTAAAACCCCACTTTTCCAAAAACATTTGTCATTGGGACGGAAAGTGAGGTGACATGTTCTGAACAGATGTGCAAAGACAGCAAATGTTACAGGGGTGATAACCCCTCCCTATGTTCTCCAAAAAGCTTAAAAATAGATTTTTTTGGGATGGAGCTACACTTCATAATGTACCTGTTCAGATTCTACTTAAGATCAAACCTAAAGCCGCAAGTGGTTTTAAATGGCTTTTTTTTTCCTTTACAAATGTCATTTTGTGCAAGGACAGTTCTAAACACGGGAAACACATGCCACTTCACAGGCATACTTTGGACACCCCCCAGGTACCATATTTAAAGGAAAATGTCACTTTTTTTTTTTCACTTTATGCATCATTAAAATGACTGCTCCCGAAAAAACGTTAGTTTTTTAAAAGTTCTTTTTGCATTGATATATGTCCCCTGGGGCAGGACCCGGGTCCCCAAACCTGTTTTATGACATTAACATGCATATTGGCCGTTGTAATTAGCACTTTTGATTTCGAACGTTCGCGTCCATTATAACGTATAGGGTTCGAAAATTCGCGCGAACTTTCGGTCCGTTCGAAGGTTCTGGTTCGAACCGAACCCGGGGGTGTTCGGCTCATCCCTAATATACATATATATATATATATATATATATATATATATATATATATATATATATATATATATATATATATATATATATATATATATGCTACAGCACCAACACATTGTTTTATATTTAACATTCACATGAAGAACTTGTAAAGTTGTCCCCGCCAGGGGAACACAGTGATTATTGCTAGCGGCTATAACAAGTTGATCAGTTGATTGAATGAGCAGCTTGGGTACAATCAGCCTGCCCAAACATAGTTTGAATCTCGGCCTGTTTCTGCTGAACCGGATGAGATTCGAATTGTCTATGGCCGGTTTAACTCCCCGGAATGAGATCTTTCAGTAATGGCCTCAAGTGATGGGTCATGGGAACGAGATTAAGAGATCTTGCCTCCAATGACATTGTATACCAGCATTTGCCTATACCTGTGATGTTAGTTTTTTTGGTGTACCCACCCTTTAAAGAGTATTTTGGTGGCCAACCATGAAATGGTGTTCCCCCAACCGAATCAGTCTTGTCACCACACTCCCTAGTAATTAATTTAGTGCAGCGTAGTAAAGAAAGTCATACGCTTGGGCGGGCATACACATGTATATAATATGCATGTGTGTGTGTATATATATATCCACAGAAAGCCTCCTCCTTGCATCAGGGTCCCCAGAGAGCCCCCCTTACATTAGGGTCCCCAGAGAGCCCCCCACTTACATCAGTGTCCCTAGAGAGCCTTCCCTTGGGGACCCCTGCAGAGACTCGGGGCTATAGGCCCCCAGATTCGGGGCTATAGCCCCAAAAGCCACCCCTAGTGACGCCACTGCCCCTTTTAACTACTCTGAGAACCTAGAGTGGATTCATCTGTTGGGGCTTTACACAGTTCCCATATCTATATGTGCAGAAGTCTATCTGGATACAGTAAGTTTGAACACAACTCTCCTAAATAAGCTGTAAGCAAAATACACTGAAATTCTGAAATTTTGGGGATGGGGGGGTTGGGTCGTGGTCTGGGTAGCAAAACCATTGTCAAACTTTAGGGTGAATTTTGGTACACTATGTCGCTGTGGATCGGTTTTTAGGGGTTGTGCTCACAGGGATTGTATGTCATACAGTATATGTTTTTGTTTTTGATTTAAACTGGAACCCCCCCCCCCCATTTTTTCTTTTAAGACTTACCTACCCGGTGGTGAGTTTTGCTAACTTTAGATACTCACCCACCTAGCGGATCCAGCTTTGTGTAGAATAAGAGACTCTTCTCTTCTGGTAGTGCTCGGTCCTGCTCCGCCATGTTTCCCCGTGGCGTCATCGCTAGGCTGCTTTTAACCCTTTCACAGCCACTAGCAGGGGGGGTAAAAGCGGCCGAATTGCGCCGCAAAATTGATGGTAAAGCACCGCTAAAAATATTGACGCTTTACCGCTGACGCACCCACCACCCCAGTGTGAAAGGGGCCTCAATGCCAATTAAACCACCCCCTTCCTATCAAATTATACTCAACTCTCCGTTGCTCCCCTGCCACTCTGTTCATCAATAGGGAGAAAAGAAAAAAGTGCACCCCCCCTGGATTTCAGTAATTTCCCCCCAGGACCAGTAACATTGGTATCAGGGATTTAAGGAGCTGAAGTGCAGTGAACAGCCGCGCCCCTATTCACTGCACTGCATCATTCATTTCCATGGTGCAGAGAGCGGACCAGGATGTACAGTGTCTTATAGTGATGGCGGCTGAAATATGTTGTAGGTGAGGATTTAGAGAATGATCAAAGTCCTGCTTCTCTCTATGGAAGTATGAATAGTTTTAAAAGACTCTTGGATGTGCATCTTAGCGAAAAAAATATAGGGGGATATGGGAAACTATTTTTCTACACACACACCCCTACACAGGTTGAACTGAAAGAACTGTCTTTATTCAGCATTACCAACTATGTAACTATTTAACTATGTTTAGACCTGTTCTGCCCCCTGCCTCAATACTGTGGCTGTATTTAATATTTGAAGGGAGGGCTAAGGATTCTGATGTGAAGGAGGCTGACTTTGATGTCAACAGTGGCGGATTCTAATGTGAAGGGGGGGGGGTAGACACTGACATGATGAGGCCATCTCTAATGTGAAGGAAGGACCCTAATGTGACGGTGGGAACTTTTATGGAGATGATAAAATGAAGGTGTGTTAATAGTACTGTATATCAGCCCTGAAGCTGCCCATACACAGAGCACTCTTCTACCCGATATGGTTCGATCTGAAAATCGAGAGAACCAAGTGGAAAATTGCTGGCTGAACAGTGTCTGTATCCAATCAGGTGCATCAACTGTTTGGGAATAGTGTGAACCCAGCCTAAAAGTTAATTTTACCAGATGGCAGGGGCAGAAGACAGGGCCTTACTCAAGAAAAATTATATTATCTGTGTAAGCCATTTTTGGAACCAAACCAAAGAAGCAAAGCTTACTCGCTAGAGGTGAGTGAATACTACTCTTTGGCAGTATCCTGAATAATACTGAAATCAATGCACTGTTAAGTAGATGCTGGCCAATACTTTTGGCAATATAGTGCATATATATACACACACACACACACACACACACACACACACTCTCTCAAGAGCTCAGCGAGTTCAAGCGTGGTACCATGATAAGTTGCCACCTGTGCAATAAGTCCATCCGTGAAATTTCCTTGCACTAAATATTCCACAGTCAACTGTTATTGGTATTATAACAAAGTGAAAGCAACTGAGAACAACAGCAACTCAGCCACAAAGTGGTAGGCCCCGTAAAATGACAGAGCGGGGTCAGAACATGCTGAAGTGCACAGTGCGTAGAAGTCGCCAACTGTCTGCAGATTCAATAGCTACAGACCTCCAAACCTCATGTGGCCTTCAGATTAGCACAACAACAGTGCATTGAGAGCTTCATGGAATGGGTGTCCATAGCCAAGCAGCTGCATCCAAGACTTGCATCACTAAGTGCAGCGCAAAGCATCGGATGCCGTGGTGTAAAGCACGCTGACACTGGACTGTAGAGCATTAGAAACATGTTCTCTGGAGTGACAAATCACTCTTCTCTGTTTGACAATTTGGGGGATGTGTCTGGGTTTGGCATTTGCCAAGAGAACGGTACAATACCAACCTGACTGCATTGTGCCAAGTGGAAAGTTTTTGGTGGAGGGGGGATTACGGTGTGGGGTTGTTTTTTGCAGGGGTTGGGCTTGGCCCCTTAGTTCCAGTGAAGGGAACTCTTAAGGCTTCAGCATACCAAGACAACTTCATGGGACCAGTTTGAGGATGGCCCCTTCTGTTCTGACATGACAGCACACCAGTGCACAAAGCAAAGTCCATAAAGACTTGGGGCGGAGGAACTTGACTGACCTGAACAGAGTCCTGACCTCAACTCTGTGAGCCAGGCCCTTTCGTCCAACATCAGTGCCTGACCTCACAAATGCACTTCTGGAAGAATGGTCAAACATTCCCATGGACACACTCTCCTAAACCTTGTGGACAGCCTTCCCAGAAGAGCTAAAGCTGTTCTAGCTGCAAAGGGTGGGCCAACTCAATATTGAACCCTACAGCTGAAGACTGGGATGCCATTAAAGTTCATGTGCGTTTAAAGGCAGGTGTCCCAATACTTTTGGCAATATAGTGTATACTGTATATTTAAACTTCTTGTCAGAGTATGGATCTTTGTTTACGCTGAGCATGCTTTAATCCACTTACTGTTGACTGACTCAATACTTCTGCTAGAAGTCTATTCCAAGCACCAACCACACTTTCTGTAAAATAATACTTTTTAAGATTAGTTTTGAACTTTCTTACTGCTAGTGTGAGGTCATGTCCCCGTTTTCTTGATCTTGGCTTTCTATTGAAGACACTGCCCTCCTGAACCTTATTCACACCTTTAATGTATTTAAAGGTTTCAGTCATGTCTTCCCTTTCCCATCTTTCCTCTGGACGGTACATATGAAGCTTCTGCAGTCTCTCCTGATATTTTTTATCTCTCAGACCTTTCACTATTCTTGTCTCTGGATTAATGTTTAACTGATTAAGGCCCCTTTCACACTTATACGACTTGTCCCACGATTTGGGACTGCAAAGTAGCATGACAAGTTGATCCCCATGATTTCCAATGACAGCCATTCATATTAGTACGACTTCAAGTCGTTCCACATTCAAAGTAGTCCCTTTACTACTTTGGTCCAATTTTGATGCCACTTACACAGGCGTTCCTTGAAATCGTGGCAAAAGTGAGTTTAATTACCACAAAATCCAAAATGTGGCGCTTGTAATATGAATGAAAAATTAACCCAACATTTACTGGTACATCTTAAAGTGTTCAATCAAACAAAGGTGCCTATAAATTACATGTGAAAAAATGGAATATTAACCAAACATGTGATAGTCCATCTTTGAAAATGTTCAATCAAACAAAGTGACAGTAGGTTAAAAATGTTCCATGTGGAAAAACAAAGAATTTAATTACCACATTAATCAGCCACAGAACCTGTATAATTCATATGTGTTCGGTTTTAAAGGGATGAGGTGGCAACCCTACGGTAAAATTGCGCGACTTTGAAGTCGCACAAGTGTGAAAGGGGCCTTAATCAACAGTGTAGCCCGAGTCTATGGTTGGGGTTACAATGGCGATTGTTAGACCACTTTCACACTGAGGCGCTTTTCAGGCGCTTTCACGCTAAAAACAGCGCCTAAAAAGCTCACGAAAACGTATTTTCTTTAAAATCAATGAACGCTTTCACACTGGGGCAGTGTGCCGGCAGGGCTGTGAAAAACTCCCCTCCCCATTGAAATTAATGGAAAGCTCTTAAAAAGCACCTGAAAAGCTCTTCAAAAGCGCTCAGTGTTTTTACTGGCAGTTTAGAAGCGCTTCAGTGTGAAAGTGGCCTAAGTAGCTAAACCACACTATTAAATCTCATAAAATTAATTTTATATATATATATATATATATATATATATATATATATATATATATATATATATATATATATATAAAACATTTCAGCTTGGCTCCAAAGTGAAATGTTGAAGCAATTCAAATATTCATGATGTAAAAGAGCTTACACTGAATTAACAAACATGAAGGCCATTACAAAAAATGGCAATGTGTAAAATGACTTTTGAATAATTAGAAAATCAGGTCTGGCTGGTTCTCAGGTGCTTTATTACACACAGGGAAACCTGGCCCCGCCTAATTATCCTTTCACATTATGTTCCACTCCTGCAGTTTCTCTGCCATTCACCTGCTTTCTGTACAGGACACCACACTTGTCTGACTGCAATCACTGAACTTCTTTTAACAAGGTAATGTGCTCGTTTATTAGTCTGGGAGACTGTGACTTATTGCCGCTATTTTAACCCAAGTCAGTTTTTCGCCAGCTCCTGTGATTTGCTTTCAATTAAATGTCAGACTGACTTTGGAAACACATGTATTATATTTTTTAGATTAGGCAGCCAGGGTGCAGAGGACTTACATTAAAATGACATTATCGTGAAAGAAAATTAATATAAGGATTGTGAAAAATGTTCAGGTTGGAACTGCCTTGTTAATAAGATATGGTTTGTGGTAAATGTGTGAATTTAACAAAATGTAGAAAAATTTTTTTTTTTGATAACTTCATGAAATTGTTGATATAATAGGTGAAGGAAATAATGAATACGTTTTCAGAAATATAATTTTACAGGAAAATGGGAAATTCTGGTATGATGGATGGGGGTAATATATATTTTTTAAGGGTTAGTCCACTAATAAGTGATATTGCAGCTGTAGAACAAAGTATATCTAAAGTCAAATTTAGTGTATGTAAAAAATAATTAAATTATTATCAATATATATCATATATATATATATATATATATATCATATATTTATTAATATATATTATAATATATTAATTTTATTATTTTAATTATTAAATAATTAAATTATTATAAATTATTATAATTATTTTAATTATAATAACATATTTTTTATATATATATATATATATATATATATATATATATATATATATTATAGTGTGTGTGTGTGTATATGTGTGTGTGTGTGTGTGTGTGTGTGTGTATGTATATATATATATATATATATATATATATATATATATATATATATATATATATAATATATATATATATTAATCAATAATCCAAAAAATTACTGCGTTTGCCCCAACTATATGTAATATACCGTAAATTGTGATTTGTGATACAATTAAAACAAGTATGGAAAGAAAGCAGCGACTTAATGCAAGATACACACATCAATCAACAATTTTCCAAAATCAAGTCACGCTGAATTTCCATAAAGTGACTCAGTGCTTACAAATTGAGATACTTCAAATTTTTTCAAGTGTGTGTTAAATAAAATTGATCAAATTGCACATTAAAACAGTCCACTCTTATTGCTAGTAGATCTCCACTGTGAAAACACCACAAAATGCACCCGGGAATGGTGATGAGAGAATAGATCTGCCTTCCACCTCCACACACACTGCCGCCTACCGACTCCTGTTGATCTCTTATCATAGGACAGTGATGGCGAACCTTGGCACTCCAGATGTTTTGAAACTACATTTCCCATGATGGTCACCTACACTGCAGAGTGCAAGAGCATCATGGGAAATGGTAGTTCCAAAACATCTGGGGTGCCAAGGTTCGCCATCACTGTCATAGGAGATCACAAGCGCTTCTGGCTTATTCCCCAGCCCAAGCCTTTTAATTCACACTGCCAGGATTCCAGCATCTTCCCAGGGGATATGGCCCTTACAGGTGTGCGTTCCCAAATGTTTCCCATGAAAAATTAATAGAGGCTTCTATAGCATAAAACCGTTGGATATTTTATTACTTTAAAATAAGTAAATATCGCACTTACATTTAATAAAAGCAAAGAATGCAGTTTGTAACATCGAGCCGGCTGGCTCTCGATTGCAGCCTGTGGTTCTGGAACTTGCGTGTATCGCAGTGACGTCAGCACGTAGCTCCTCCATACGCGTTTCGTCACACATGATGTCGTCCTGGTGCCCCAACGCATTCATCTAAGTGATATGATTTACTCATAGACAAAGTAGATAAATACAAAGAAATTACTATGAATTCATTAAAATGGGTTACAAGATATTCATTAAAAATGTATAATTCATTATGCCCATGCAAAGGCAAATGCTCAAGGTAGGCTAACGCATTTCAAGGTTTTTCTTCTTCATCAGAGCCTTGGATAGAATAAAAAGAAACAGAAAGTCTGTAGGGTGTGGTAGATACACATGAAGAGGAATGGCTGATTCCGAGATCAGTATCACATAGTAGGTGATGTATTCTCCTTTACTCTAGAGGTATCCGCATCACATCGCCTACTATGTGATACATCTCTGAATCAGCCATTCCTCTTCATGCGTATCTACCCCACCCTACAGACTTTCTGTTTTTTCTTCTTCTCTCCAAGGCTTGGATGAAGAGGGAAAACGAAATGCGTTAGCCTACCTTGAGCATTTGCCCTTGCATGGGCATAATGAATTATTCATTTTTAATGAATATCTTGTAACCCATTTTAATGAATTTGTAGTAATTTCTTTGTATTTATCTACTTTGTCTATGAATAAATCATATCACTTTGATTCATGCGTTATATCACGCACCTTCCACCCCCTTTTTTTTCACTTAGTGTGAATTAAAAGGCCTGGGCTGGGTAATAAGCCAGAAGCGCTTGTGATCTCCTATAATAAGAGATCAACAGGAGTCGGTAAGCTGCAGTGTGTGTGGAGGTGGAAGGCAGATCTATTCTCTCATCACCATTCCCGGGTGCATTTTGTGGTGTTTTCACAGTGGAGATCTACTAGCAATAAGAGTGGACTGTTTTAATGTGCAATTTGATCAATTTTATTTAACATACACTTGAAAAAAGTTGAAGTATCTCAATTTGTAAGCACTGAGTCACTTTATGAAAATTCAGCGCGACTTGATTTTGGAGAATATATATATATATATATATATATATATACACATACATACATACACATATCCATTTTTTATAAAGTGTGGGTGGGAGTAGAACCCCTGTCGGGTTTTATTACTGTGTGCCCCCACTTGCAAGACTCCCTTTCTCTATTTGTTCTAGTGATCATTTTCACTAGGACCAAAAGAGACAGAACAGCCAACATGTTGAGTTGTAACAAGAGGAATAGAGGGGAAATCCTCCAATGGAGACCGTGATTAAGACAAAAACTAAGAGCGGATTACCCTACTTTAAAGAGTTTTTTCACTTTCAATATCTCCAATGGGATAGCAAAAAAAAAAAATGTTTGGGTTTTAACCATCCTCTACCTAATCCAAAATGGCGTCTTAGCGTCTTTTAGCGTCTTTATCAATCATCGCTGGTTTCTTTTACTTCTTGGGGGATCCAGTGGTGAGATCTCCCGGACTCAGTACATGGCTTGGTTTCCAGGTACCTTGGAGCTGAAACATTTCCCCTGCGTCTGTTATATTCTATCTAATCTAACATAAATGGAAAACCCAACAGTTGATGCCCTTGTAACAGGTGTGCAGAGCCACTGAGAAATAAGAGTTCTGAGATATAACTCTCAAACCTCTATCAAAATCTGAGTTTTGGGTAGACTCACAGTTTCAGTAAGCCTGTTCAAAATACATTTATAAAATATACATGTGATTAATTAAAGAAACCATGCAAAATCGGTCAGCAAGTAAAACTGTAGCATCTAACATATGGTCTGTCACATACAGATGAGATTGCTCCAACATCTTACTAATTAAGACTTTTGAAGGCAGGGAAATCTATTTGTAAAAGGGAAGCATGTATAGGAAAACTATATACTCTCATACATAGCAAGTTAAGGGCTAGTTTAAAGAAGAGCCAATTCAATACAATGGATAAAAGATGGTTTGAGTTGACTGATTTAGAAAATACGCTGGTCTAAGTGCTGGAGAACCTCATCTTCACTCTAATTGATTCTGATACAGCAGTGCCATCATCACTGGCATTGTGAGATGACATCATAACTTTAAAAAACTGACCTTTTGATATTTGGTAAAGTTTTAATTGTAATTATAATTTTTATAATTATCCTTTGTCACGTTAGTGCCTACTCCAGAACCCTCCCCAAGTTTTATATTTGCCTGGCCATGCTCCTGTGAGATCCATGCTGTGTAGACCTCTGGAAACCTTTCAGATGGTCCCTCAGCTCTTCTTCAGATGCACTGATAAAATTCAGTTAATTCGTATTACAAGGCTAGCTATTCTGTGTGTGAAATGGATAGAAGGTTTGTACATAGTACTGAGCAATCGGCCAGGAAGTTTGCAGTGGTAGATGTATGGCTACCCACGAGTGTGCGAGCATTATAATTTTGGTGTAACTCTTTAAAGCCCCTCTGTTTTTTATATATAGGCCTCGCTCGCAGTCTCCACTTTAATTCATCCCAAAGGTGTTCTATCAGGTTGAGGTCAGTGCTCTGTGCAGGGCAGTCAAGTTCCTCCACCCCAAACTCCCTCATTCATGTCTTTATAGACCTTGCTTTCTACACTGGTCCAAATAATTTGGTGGAGGGGGGATTATGGTGTGGGGTTGCTTTTCAGGGTTTGGCTCTTAGTTGCAGTCAACAGAACTCTTAAGGCGTCAGCATACCAAGACATTTTGGACAATTTCATGCTCCCAACTTTGTGGGAACCGTTTGGGGATGGCCCCTTCGTGACCTCAACCTGATAGAACACCTTTTGGGATTAATTAGAGCAGAGACTGTGAGATATGCCTTCTCATCCACATCAGTGTCTGTCCTCACAAATGCGCTTCTGGAAGAATGGTCAAACATTCCCATAGACACACTCCTAAACCTTGTGGCCAGCCTTCCCAGAAGAGTTGAAGCTGCTTTAGCTGCAAAGGGTGGGCCAACTCAATATTGAACCCTATGGACTAAGGCCTCATACACACGGTTTCATTGTCGTACAACCGAGCATCTGATTTTTGTCAAAAGCGTGTGTGCAGGATTTTGTCTAGCATACTAACTATACTCAAATAGTCAGTTGGCAAACGCGAACGTAGTGACGTACTATGAGAGTTTAAAGAGGAATTTCTCAAGCGCCCCTTCTGCTAATTTCGTGTTAGTAGAAGTTTGGTGAGTGTTGATTCGCGATTTTCAGATCGTACAAAACAAAAGCCTTTTTAAAATAGGTTTGGCATAACTCCATCAGTATCACCAGCAAAGCAGCTTTTATTATTATCCCATTAAAGAAGGTGAGAATGTGCGCTGCATTTCGACATTTCATCAATTGCCGCGTCACGAATGTTAATTCTAGATTACGAACGCTAGTTTACAAGACCAAACTCTTTCCAGTCGTTCCTTGATTCCGAGCATGTGTGTTTGTACTTTCGACTTTTGTGTGACGATTTCTGTACTGACCATCTGAAAATCAGACATTGAGTTCACATCCGACAAATTTTATAGCCTGCACATCCATCTTTTGTCTGACAAATAGTAAAATTGGCTGTCGAAAGCACCGTACTAACAATCCGAACATCCGCAGACAGCTCATCTTACGAATTTTCTCTTGTGATTTTTGTATCGTGTGTACAAGGTCTTAGACTGGGATGCCATTAAAGTTCCTGTGCGTGTAAAGGCAGGCATTCCAATACTTTGGATAATATAGTGTATATATCATTTTTTTTTTATTTCAGCTAAAAGGTCACTTTAAGCACATTGTAACATTTTGCATATTTAGCCTGTAATTTTTAGTTTTTATTTTAGCACATTTAAGTGCTACCTACAGCTTAAGAACATACTTGGAGAGCTGCTTACAGTAGACAAAAGAACAGTTATCAATCACTCTGTAATAAATATTTGCTATTTGCCAAAGGCTTGGCTTGAAAAGAGGCCAGACAAGGCAGGATAGACTTCTATACTTCTATATCTGATTTACTAAAACTGGAGAGCGCAAAATCTGGTGCAGCTGTACATGGTAGCCAAATAGCTTCAGCTTGTTCAATTAACCACTTTCGGACCACCCACCATCATTTTACGTCATGTTTGAAGGAAGATATTGTTGTTATGGCAGCACCTAGCTGCCAGAACCCGGTATCCTCTTCTTCAGCGGGCGGTCCGCTACAAAATAAAAGTGGTCTCTGCAGCGGATTCGCCGCAAGATCACTTTTATTGGCGGTGGACGAGGGCATCCCCCCTCCCACTGCGATCCAGTGCCCTCAGCCACTTACAGGAGCCGTCGGCAGCGGCGGAGGCGATCACGTCTGTCCCCTGCCTGGGTATGGAGACGAGTGAGGGGAAGATGGCCCCCACCCGTTTCCATATCACTGCAGAGCAGAAGCAACGTCAAAACGTCACTTCCGCCCACAGCTCTTAAAGAGCCATTTTTTTTAATTGCATTTTAATGTAAATATGAGATCTGAGGTCTTTTTGACCCCAGATCTCATACTTAAAGTGGTTGTAAACCCTTACAGACCACTTTGACCTACAGGTAAGCCTAGATTAAGGCTTACCTGTAGGTCCAAGAAATATCTCCTAAACCTACACAGTTTAGGATATATTTGAAAAAAGACAGGCACGCTGCTGCTAACGGCGATATGCCGCTAGTGGTGGCTCCCGTGCACATGCACGGGAGTGACGCCATCGCGGCTCCGGCCAGTCACAGCGCCGGAGCCGCGATACCCACAAAGAAGATTGACGCTCCGTGGAAGAGGGGACAGCGGTGACATCGCTGGCTCCTGTGTCAGGTAAGTGACACATAATGGGCTACTATGCGATGCATAGTAGCCCATTATGCTTTACCTTTGCAGGGAAACAAAGAGGAAGTAAACCCATCAGGGTTTACTTCCTCTTTAACAGGTCCTGTCATGCTTTTTTCTATTACAAGGGATGTTTACATTCCTTGTATTAGGAATAAAAGTGACATCATTTAAAAAAAAATGTAAAACAGTTTAAAAAAGAAAAGTTAAAATACATTTTAAACGCGCTCCGTCCCGACGAGCTCGCGTGCAGAAGAAAATGCATACGTGACTAACGCCCGCATATGAAAACGGTGTTCAAACCATACATTTGAGGTATCGTCGCGATCGGTAGAGCGTGAGCAATAATTCTAGCCCTAGACCTCCTCTGTAACTTTTTTAAACGTTGCCTATGAAGATTTTTAAGGGTAAAAGTTTGTCGCCATTCCACGAGCGGGCGCAATTTTGAAGCGTGACATGTTGGGTATCAATTTACTCGGCGTAACATTATCTTTTACAATATAAAAAAAAATTGGGCTAACTTTACTGCTGTCTTATTTTTTAATTAAAAATGTGTATTTTTTCAAAAAAAAGTGCGCTGCGCAAATACAGTATGAACGGAAGTATTAAATTTTATTCTCTAGGGTGTTAGAAAAAAAAATGTATAATGTTTTATAATGTATAATGTATAATTTTCTAGCAAACAAAATGTTTTTAACTTGTAAACAACAAATCTCAGAATAAGGCTCGGTCCTTAAGTGGTTAAGCTTTGACAAAGACCTGGAAGCTGATTGGTTTCTATGCTGAGCTGCACCAGATTTTGCAGTTTTAGTAAATCGACCCCTAAGCCTGGTTTCACACTATTGCGAACACAGACATCGCATGTGATTTGCACCCGCGGTGCCGATCACATGTGATGTCTGTGCAATGCGAGTTCAGCTATACAGTTGTATGGCTGAACTTGCATTGGATTTGCATAAAAAAAGTGCAGGGACTTTTTTTTCCTGCACTGGAATGGGATAACATAAGTGTTCACACCCTTGCGATCTGATTCCTAACCGAATCCACAGTGAACCAACCTGGGGGTGTTAGTAACATTGCATTGACACCCTCAGCGGTTTGCAGAGGGCAGTGTGAACTTCCTGCAGGAGAGACGCGGGAACCAACGCTGGACTCACACTGGTTCTTGCATCGCTATAGTGTGAACCCAGGCAAAATGTTTTTTTTTTTGCAGCAGCAGCAGCAGCATTTTAGGGGAGTTGTTGGCTTTTTATCCTTTATTTAGTTTCTTGAAAAGTGACTGTGTAAGTGACCACTATTCAGAACAATATTCAGCAAATGCTACTGGCCTGTGTCTCACACTGCCCCCTGTTTGTTTCAACACTTTAAATTACTAATCTAGAATAGCATGCCAACAAGGACATCTGACTTTACAGTACATTGGCTTTCCTGGTCTGTGTGCTTGTTTTGATTCAGTAGGGTTGACTTTGCGAAGGGACTTTTTGCCAAGAGTTTCAAGGATAAGTTCACCTTTACAAAAAAAAATATAATAAATGCACGTTTTTTGCAGGTAAAAAAAAAAAAAAAAAAACATTTAATATTTTTTTGTAATGGACCTGTAAAGCATTGCACCCACGATCAGCAGATTGTGGGTGTAAAGTCATGGTCCTGCAGGCTGTCTGTGTATCTGTCTCTGGCCGTACCTCCGATATGGCCAGTCAGTTACACTGTGACAGGAATACTTAATGAACTACCACAGCGCTCAACAACGCCGTGGTGGTTCATTGATAACTACAAACCAGCCGCAAAGGCTGTTGTACCTTTTTAGTTTTAAAATTCAGGGTCCATTCTCAGCTGGGCAATTTGAATCGCGGGCAACATCTGCCTGCAATTCCAAATTGTGGAACGCGTTTGCAATGCCATTACTACTTAATGGCACCCCAGTCGCAGTGCGATTGATGCTCAAACTGCAACACACTAAGCTTGTCGCTCAAAAAGGAGCATCAGCTTCCATAAGGAAACAGTGTCGCACGTTGTGATTTGCCGCGATTGCAGCACAATTTATCGTGGCAAACTAGCAACCACGATTGGGGTGCCATTTAGCAGTAATGGCATCGCAAATGTGTCCTGCGTTTTGGAATTAGGGGCAGAATCGCAGTGATTGCGCCCGCAATTCAAATCGATGTGAATGGAGCCTTACAAAACTCTGTGAATGGATGAAGCGGCCGGCCGGGCAGAGCCCCACACGGCCACGTTTTTTACAGATTGTGACAGGCAGCGGGGGGAAAAGATCCCTGCTAGCTGTCAGAACTGGGTTCGGGGAGAGTGGGGACCGGTGCATCTGTAACATGTTACACCTTGAATATCAAAGCCAGTGGGTCAGAATATCAGATAACAAATATTTTCAGCAATGGCATACATAGTGACCAGTTTAAAGCAAAGCAGATCAGTGGACATGAATACATTTATTGAAAAGCTGTATTCAATCACCATGTGCTCTATTGCTGATGATGATTAATGCAAAAAGAAGTAGAATGACTGCAGTTCACTTACTGTTTATAAAACATATGTTTATCTTGCAAGGGGTGGTGCCGGAGGACAGTCGGATCCTGCCTGCACCACATCCAAATGACCTCCTCTGCACCTTGAAGTGACACTAAACTTTGGTTTACAAAAAAAAACTAATTTGATTCAAGTATATATTTTTAAATGAAAAGTATCTTTTATTGCTCTCAACTCCCTCCAAATCTCCAGATACATTTTTTGCTACTTTGATCCGACCTCTTGTTAGAGGGTAGCATAGGTGTAAACAGCCTATTGCATTACGGTGTGCACCCCAAAGCTTAAACACACACGCGTGTTTGTTTGTGTGTCTATATATATACACAGTTCGGGTTGCCACCTTCAAGCCAAACCCTAAACACATTGCCCCGTTCAACATTAATGACAGCTTGAAGTCTTTTGTGGTATTTGTGGATGAGGCTCTTTATCTTCTCAGATGGTAAAGCTGTCCATTCCTCTTGGCAAAAAGCCTCCAGTTCCTGTAAATTCTTAGGCTGTCTTGGCTCAATGATATTGAGGTCAGGAGACTGAGATGGCAACTCCAGAACCTTCATTTTACTCTGCTGTAACCAATGACAGGTCGACTTGGCCTTGTGTTTTGGATCATTGTCATGTTGGAATGTCCAAGTACGTCCAGGGGAGGGCTGGCAGCCTTAGGCCTGGGGGGAAGTCCAGTCAAGTGGCCCATTGAACCACCGAATCAGCTCACCATCTATGCCCAGCTGGTTTTTCAATGCAGCCTCACCAGTGCCCCTCAATGCAGCCTGATCAGTGCCCATCAATGTCGCCTCATCAGTGCCACCTCATCAGTGGCCATCAATGCAGCCTCACCAGTGTCCATAAATGCAGTCTTACCAGTGCCCATCCAATGCAGCCTGATCACAGGGTAAATGGGGTGTACGGGGGGATGGGATGTGGGGGTCAGCTGGGGGTGTCAGGGTTTCTTACCTGGCAGCTAAGGTTGCACGCCACGGCCAGCGCAAGCCAGCACCCAGCCCCACAGCCCCAGCCAGTCACGGGCACCCTGCCTACAAGACTCTGGTCTCTGGGCATTGTAGTTTCCTCTGCGCTGCTTGGGAGCTTGAGTGTGGACTACAACTCCCGGAATGCAACAGTGGCCGTAAAAATAGCAGCGGGCAGCGGGCGCCGGCCGTTTTCAACGTAAGTTAGGGCAGCCTGGGGGGCAATTGCCACTCTGCCCCCCAGCCCAGCCCTCCCCTGAGTACGTCCCATGCGCAGCTTCCTGGCTGATGAATGCAAATGTTCCTCCAGTATTTTAACATACTGCATTCATCTGGACAACAATTTTGACAATTTCCTGTGCCTTTGTAGCTTACACATCCCCAAAACATCAGCGATCCACCTCTGTGTTTCACAGTAGGAATGGTGTACCTTTCATCATAGGCCTTGTTGACTTCTCTCCAAATAAAGCATTTATGGTTGTGGGCAAAAAGCTCAATTTTGGTCTCATCACTCCAAATGACTTTGTGCCAGAAGGTTTGAGACTAGTCTCTGTGCTGTTTGGCGTATTATAAGCAGGATACTTTGTAGCATTTGCGTAGTAATGGCTTTCTTCTGGCGACTCGACCATGCAGCTCATCTTTCTTCAAGTGCTCCTTATTGTGCATCTTGAAACAGCCACACCACATGATTTCAGAGTCCTGTATTTCACCTGAAGTTATTTGTGGGTTTTTCTTTGCATCCCAAACAATTTTCCTGGCAGTTGTGACTGAAATGTTAGTTGGTCTACCTGACCGTGGTTTGATTTCAGCAGAACCCCTCATTTTCTACTACTTGATTAGAGTTTGAACACTGATTGGCATTCTCAATTCCTTGGATATCTTTTTATATCCCTTTGCTGTTTTATACAATTCAAACACCTAATTCTTTTGCTTTCCCAATGACTCAGAATCCAGAAACGTCAGTGCAGCACTGGAAGAAAGATGTAAGGGTCTGTCAGGAGTCCAGAAACGCATTGACATTTTATACACAGGCGAGCATGGTTACCTTTAAATAGCCATTCAAATCCCCCTTGTGGGCATGTTATCAGGCCAAAATCACAAGAGTATGTAAACTTTTGATCAAGGTCATTTGGGTAGTTTCTGTTGCCATTATGATTTAAAAAGAGTAAACACAGTTGGTTGATAATAAATGGCTTCTGCCAAACACTAACCATGAGTGAAAGAAACGTTTTTGTGTTATCATTCATATTCTCTTAAAAAAATTACGAGCACAACTGTAATGCCCTGTACACACGATCAGACATTCCGACAACAAAATCCCATGTTTTTTTTCCGACGGATGTTGGCTCAAACTTGTCTACTCACAGTCACACAAAGTTGGTCGTCAATAATGCGGTGACGTACAACACGTACGATGAGCCGAGAAAAATTAAGTTCAATAGCCAGTTCTGCTCTTCTGCTTGATTCTCAGCATGGGTGGCACTTTGTGCGTCGGAATTGTGTACACGCGATCGGAATTTGCGCGAATGGATATCGTTGTCGGAAAATTTGAGAACCAGATCTCAAATTTTTGCGACGGAAATTCCGATGGAGCTTACACACGGTCGGAATTTCCGACAACAAGCTCCGATCGCACATTTTCCTTCGGAAATTTTGACCGTGTGTACGGGGCATTAGTCTATAAAATGGGCACTTTTTTGATTCATCATTCAAGTTTGGGTCCCATAAACTTCAATGGAGTTCAAAATTCGGGTATGAATTTTTGAGTTGATGTTCTGGTGTGAACCGCATCGGGGGGTGTTTGGTCCAACTCTAATATTCAATGCTTATATAATTTGTAATTCATTATATCTTAACGAGGATCTGCACCCCTGTGTGTTTTTTTTTAATTGAACCCCTCCCCTTACCTTTTAGGGGGTATCTGCAGATTTCAGATACTCACCCATCCAGCGGATCCAGCGATGTCGCATTAAGATCCTCACAAGCAATATCCCCTAGAGGAGCCGCTGAATTCCCCAGAGGAGCCGCTAAATTGTTTTACGACTTCTCTGCACACCTGAAAATGACATGCCTCGCTCACCCAGCACTTACTATCACCTTGAGATATTTCAATCAATTTTTTTAGGCCAAGAACACGTTAAACTAGTGTTAATTCTCCAACGACAACACAGGACTGATCTTATGTGTTCGCTTCTCCCATTGCATTCAACATGATCAAATATAAATTGAAAACCCAACAGGGAGAGTTGGCATTGTCCCCAACTCATGGGTGTTAGGCCGCTTGCGGTTGGGGGGGGGGGGGGCTGGTAAAAACAGGCTGCAAAGCCCTGCCCTGCCTGACGAATGTGACCCATTCATCTGAATGGGGTCACGCTCTAACTGTGTACAATGCGGCACAGTGGTGCAGGTTTTTTGTGATAAAATAGGTGGTGAGAAGGCAACATATTGTCAAACACCTTATGAGGAGAAAATCACTGCAAATCACTCTTCAGACTGCACCACAATTGTAAAGACAAAAAAAAAAAAAAAACAAGCAGCACCAGTCTAAGTGTAGCAATGCTAATATCACATTTAATTGAGCAGTAATGCACTCACTAGAAAGTAAATAAAGGTAGGCACATCTCTGAGACATCAGATAGGTTTTGGGGATCCTGAGCGGTCTCCATGGAGCACAGTGTCATCTTGCTCAGCGGTGCCAGTGGTTCCCAGTGTACCGGGCTAGACGAGAAGGGCGCAGGAGGAAGCCATCACCCAGAAGGTCCCTGGTCTCTGGGGGAGGAAGCTGTGATGTGGAGTGTCTCTTCTGCTCTTCAGCGTGCTGCCTCTCCTTTGTCAGCCTTTATCTCCTGTGGTTACCACCCAGGTTATGGACTTCCTTAGACTATTTTTCTCCCCACCATAAATATATATATATATATATATATATATATATATATATATATATATATATATATATAATTTCTTTTACTGTTTGTAACCTGGACTGTAGTGTTCAGTGCCCTCACACTACACCCTGATCATCCCAGGTGACACAGCCCTTTGCCTGCTGGAATACCGTAGCGCAACAATTATTGTTTTTTTCTACCACAATTGTAAACAAGTCCTTGGTGAAGGGAAAGCTCTTCAGTGCACACAGTGACAAAAAACATACGTCAACTGTGCATACTGTGCATGTAAGGCTTTTCAACAAGGAAGTTGGCTTGCTCTTGTAATTCTGGGGCAAGAATCCAACATCTGCCATGTTCAGGAACCTTGCCATGACACAGAAATGTTACCAGCAAGTGAGAATTTCAACCAGGCCTCAGGGGAGGCAGAAGGAGCAGTACAGGCCTTCGGGTATGGAAATTACATTGCACAATGAATATCTTGAAAAACAGCAAAGTACATTTTAACCTACTGGGGCCCCTTGTCTGCAGAAAAGGTGAAATTAGTCTTTTTAATGGTGCAGTACAGGGAGAAACGTTTATAGTGGACCTATTTAGCCAATGAGACTGCATTGTTCATCAATTTAGAACCATTGAAGCAAAGAAAGATAAGTGCAAATTGTTTGGTCTGAGTTAGCACTGTTTCTGCATTGCTCTTTAAATTAATAAAGAATTCTGATGGTGTAAAATTTTCTATAATAAGAATTATTTTTGTGCTTTATCCTCTGAGTGCGTCATTATCAATCAATTTACTGGTATTTTCTGCGTAGGTCGTCTCCACTCCCAAAATACACATACGAGCTGAAAACAAATAAGACTTGACATATGGTCATTCTATGGTTTTATTACTCCTATCCCTATCTAGACAGATCGATCCATCTTTACTTTTAAATGTATAATGATCGCCGCCGCAAGAAAACCACATACAAAAAACTATGCCCTCCCATTTAAAAAAAAGTACATCTGCATTTAGGCTGGATACACACGTGACAAATATTGTCCGGTATTGGACAGGCCGACATTCGGTTAGTGTGTACAGCTGTCTAAGGATCAGGGGAGATTGCCACACTAACATCGCTTGTGTTAGTATGGCGCTTTCTCAGTTGGTTTTTATCATTCAGTCTGCTGGGTTTTCTGCTAGTCCCACAAATGTGTTGATCCTGCCAGTGAAATCCACCTAACAGCTTCCTGTGATGGGGTGGCAACAACTTCACTGCTCCAGAGTTGTCAAATGAACAATCCTTTTTTTTTTACTAATTTTACTAATTTACATGCGCTGTCAGAGTTGTATACATTGTATGTAGTATCTGCTACATACAGTGTGTAGCGCTGTGTTCCAGCAGCAGTAGGGGGACTTCCCATTTAAAGTCTAAACAAACTATACTACTACTACTACTACTACTACTACTACTACTACTACTACTACTACTACTACTATTATTATTATTATTATTTGTTTCCTTTTTTTTATTAACTACTGCTGTGCTACATGCAAGCAGCCCATATTAGTGAAACTGTTTTGACAGGTACGCAGGGACAGGTGCACAGATCAGATGCACAGACTATGCAAGCATGAGCTTTGCTGATTGCAGATCTATAGGGCTTAGGCTGGCCATAGATTTTTTTTTTTTTTCGATCAGCCAGATAGATGATTGCAAAAAGAGCAAATTGCTCCATCCACACAAGCTAGGTGAACGGAGGAGAACCATCCCATGCCATTGTATTCTGACAGTGGGGACTCTGATCACTGCTGCAGTGGACTGGTTGCAGTCACTGATAGAATCAAAGTATTCCAACATTCCTGTTTACTAGAAGTCAATCGGTCAATCAACTTCTGTCTAACAGGAAAGGATATAGATGGAATAAAATTTGGCCGGTCCCTGCTGAACTGGCCAATTTTTACCACTCAGCAGCACTACTCAGCAAGGACCATGTCAGAGACCAAAGAGAGTGACTGTTTTTTTTTTTTTTTTGAATAAACAAGCAAGTTGCTGAGAAGTGCGGTGTGGAAAATTAGGACAGTTCAGCAGATCGAATAACTTGTGTACACCCAGCCTATTGGAAATGTTTCTGTCAATCTGTCTCACCGACTACAGCTGGCGGTGCTGATCAGTGTATTCCGACGGCAGGGAAGTCTCCCACTGTCCAAATACAATAGCTCACCGGGGGGGGGGGGGGGGGGGGGGGTTCCCCCCCATCCACACTGAGTGTGTAGATGGGGAAATCGGGTCACTTTCTTTCGTTAAACCTCCTGGTTGAAAGAAAAAAAATGCAAAGTGTATGGCCAGCCTTAGTGACTCACTACGTACTGAAAAAGCATAAGGATGACCTCCCCTGGAGCCTTTATACACAAGTTGGCAAAAGCAATGCTCACATTTTTATCCTGACCACTTCACAAACATTACGTCCGGTGAAAACTCAGAAATTCTTTGCATCCGCTTTTTGTTATGCAAATTAATCTCTGCCAACAAAGTATTACAAGAACACGCATTTACTTATGAATGATGATTCAATTTAATGCAATAATTTCTTCCTAAGCTCCCGGTATAATTGTTAGTATATTATTGCATTAAGGATGATGTCAATCTCCTTGTAAATGATGTTGCATTAAGCTCATTAGGTGCTATTAACCTGCATTGAACGCAGACCAATAATAGAAATGAATGCTATTTATACAAAATTTACATATTATGTACAATTAGATCATTATAAAACATGTGACAAGACTACATTCCTGCTACATTTTATGTAGTTATTTTCAATGTTCTTGGTAATGTGTACAGGAAATTAAACACTGGGAATGAACAAAAGCAGCAATTTAGTTCTGAAAATATCAAATGGCAATGACCATTTACTTTATAGGGCTATTCTAGCCATGCATTAATTTATAGCAGCCATAGGAGCTCTGCAACTGCCTCTGTAATAGCTGCGTGATTGGAGACCTCCTGGGTAAAGCAATACATTGTAATTCTTCATAAGGTCTTTTTCTCAAAGGCTTCAGGTTGTATAAGAGTACTGCACACAGCAAGCTTTTGTAAAGCTTTTTCCAATTTTTGAGCATATTTGTTAAAGCCTTTATTCACAGACTATAGCAGCCAGGGGTGTGTGTACACATGTCAAGATAGCTGTTGGGCTGTAAAAAGCCGACCAATTGCTTCCACAAACACTGGCAGTGCCACGGCCCCCCTGCCATGTAGTCCGAACTCTGCTGTCCTAACTTCAGGCCCGGGATGGGTGTCTGCAGGTAGAGCAAATGAAGCTCAGCGAACATTTATTTGCTGATCCTCCTCCTACTGAAAGAACCTGGAAGCGACAAAAGTTTTCAAACTTCCAGGTTCAGAGCTGTATTTCCCCGTTTCGTGCGGCCTGGAACACAACTAATTGGCTTGATCTGTGCTTGATTAGCTGCAGTAGAATGCAGAAGTCACATTAAGGGTAAGATATAAGCATAAACATGAGCGTCAGGTAAGCTTGCATACCAAAAATTACAGTTGTGCAACACATAGTATTGCCTCGCACTCTGAAGTGATAACAATAATTCTAGGGTCATAATTCATGGTTAACTCTAATGCAGTACTCTATAGTACACACGGTCGGAATTCTCGTGGGAAAAAGCTCTGATGGTTTTCCCGTCGGAAATTCCGAGAGAATTTCGCTCAAACTGTCTTGCCTACACACGGTCACACCAAATTCCGACGGTCAATAACACCACGACATACAACACGTTCGACTGCACTATAAAAGGGAAGTTTAATGCTTCTGAGCATGCGTCGAATTGTTTCCGATCATGCGTCAGAATTTTGCGTGTCGGAATTGCATACACACGGTCGGAAAATCTGATAGAGAGGTTTTCCGTCGGAAAAATTAAGAACAGGTTCTCAATCCAAAGTCCGTCAGAAATTCCGACAGAAAAAGACAGATGGGCATACACATGGTCGGAAAATCCGATGAAAAGCTTCCATCGGACTGTTTCCATTGGAAATTCTGACCATGTGTACGCGGCATAAATGTCTTGTAGGGGCTTTTAAAGCATCACCTTTGGACAATTTTGGTACTGAAGTTTGTTACCGTTTTTCTTTTTTTTTTTTCAAAAAAGATTTTATTGGAAGTAGGAGGGAACACGCACATAAGATGCAATACAGAAACACACATTACAAGATATATGGTATGTAACATGTTACTTTAACATTTGTAACTCTAGAACAATAAACATCTTGGTGTGATCTAGTAGTGAGATGCATAGGGTGGAGCTTATTTCAAATATGTCAGGAACTTCTTGATTTCCAGGAGTCCTAAATAATGAAGTAAAAACATGGGAGTGGGATATCAAGGGGGTCAACGTGATCCCATATATGTGTCATGTAAATTATTTTAGGTCCTTATTAGGTTAAGGTATGTTGTTTGAGAGGTTGCTTGGTGGATATTGTCTGAATTGTCTGGGCGTATGTATTAAGCTTATGAGTTTGAGAAGTTGTCGGGTAGAGCGGGTGGGTGTCCATCTCTCTCTCTAACTTCGTTTGGAATGGTAAATAGGTTGCTGAGTGTTTTAAAACTTGGATTTGTTAGGAGAAGGTATGTAGGTTGTTTTTCAGAGATTTAAATGATTTTCTTAGGCATCTTTAATAGAGCGTTCACCTAGAGGTAGTTCCATGGTTTAGGGTTTACGGTTTGTTAAGGTTTAGTGTGGCAAAGTTAGCGTTAATGGTGTTTTCTTCATTCAATGAAGAGGGCAAGCCTTCTCCTCCTTCCTCCCCTCGCCCCTGTTGCTTGTAGATGGGCACTCTGAGCAGTGTTATAGGTAATGTGAGTCCCAGTTGGAGTAGGCCCAGATAAGGTTTTGGAATGTATGAGTTATGTCCATCAAGGAGCTGAGCCATGTTCTTGTTGAGTGTTGTATGTGTCGCGACAAGACTTTTAGAGCCATGTGGTAAACTTGTAGGGTATTAAAGTAGCGTATGACCGCAACATACAGGGATATACAATGTAATACTGACATATAATCACACACATAGCTTGGACTTGATAGACTTGTGTCTTTTTTCAACCTCACCTACTATGTAACTATGTATTGGGGAATACAGTCATAAAGATTGGGAACTGAGGAGGTAAAGGTTTAGTCAGTAGCGGTCACAAAAAGACTGCTATTGGGGTGGGAGTATCGACCTTGATCCATTGATTGCAGCCTGGGATAAATAGGATTTTTCTTTAATCGAAGAGGTGAGCCCTTCTGTGCGCTGGAGATGCTGTTGGGCTGTCATTTCTCAGAGTGTCTTGGGAAGCTGAAGGTAGGCAGCGTGGTGTGAGTGAACGTCGGCAGCTTGGGCCACGTTGGCCTGCATCGCTGATATCTTCCATAGAGGAGGCACGTCTTGTTGGTGGAAGACCGAAGTCGCTATACCAATCAGCCTCAGGTAGGTCAATGACAGGAACTCCAGGATGTTGCAAAAGTGATCCAGATCTTCGTGGACTCTTAGATTTGCTGTGCGTTCTTGGTTAGTAGCTGAGAGGCAAAAAGGGAATTTCCAGCAGTAGCTGATAGATTTAGAGTGTAAGAGGTCTAAGAGGAGTCTCAGCTCTTTTATGCGTTGATGTTTGATAAATCTTGGTAGATTTTGACTTCTGCACCATGGGACATTAGGCGGCCTCTGTTAGGTGCTTTCCTTTAGGATTTCTTCTTTTTGAGGAAAGCTGACAAGACAACATACCACATCCCTGGGAGGATCAGTGTCTCTGCCTCATTGTCTGAGCGCTCTATGTATGCGCTCCATTTTTATTGGGGCATCCTGAGGCCTTTCTTTCCAGGAGGTCATTAAAAAGGGCTACTGTGGCTTAAGCGAGCCCATTGGGCTCAATGTTTTCAGGCATGCCTCTTACCCTTAAGTTGTGGCTCCTGCCACGATTTTCGAGGTCTTCTAGGTGGTGGTGAAGCTCTCGCAGATGTATGGCATGGGATTCGGTGACTTGTTGCGCCTGGCAGAGAGAGGCATCATGGCGGGATGCTGTTCTTTCCACTTCCCCTACTCTGGCGCTGATTTCATGTATGTCCTCTCTGAGGTCGGAAATGGCTGCCGACAGTGTATTCTTGATGTCGGCAGCGATCTCACAGAGGTCATTTGGGCTTGGGGCTCTCGTCTCTCTTGAGCTCAGAGGAGCTGGGGCAGAGCTTGTATCCTGTGATCGGAGCGTGCTTCTGCTAGAGGAACGGGATCTCGGGGAGGAAGCCTGTGACGCAGTCCCTCTGCTGCCGAGTGTGGAATAACTCCAGAATATTCCCACTTAACTGGGTTCCCAGAGCTCTAGGTGATCGGGACCTGGTGGCAGAAGCACTGCGGTGTGTTCTCCCCGTCATTTGGTGAGTGAAGCCTCTTTTGGTTGGGATACAGGATCTCAGGGTATCAGAGCTCCAGAGTTAAGCGGCCATCTTGGACCGGGACCAGACCACGCCCCCAGCTTGTTACCGTTTCATGGGTTCACGTAATTTTAAGGCTTGACATGTTTTGTTTCTATTTACCTGATGCAAACCTTCTTCTATTATAATTTACCAAAAAATAAATAAAAAATAGGTAATATATTGTGTTTTGTTTGTGTGCACTAAAATTAACATTATGGCATTAGGATAAACTGCTGAGCCAATAATGTATGTCCTAACAGGATGATTATAAAGGATGATTATGGTACGACTCAGTGCCGTGACAATGTGACTACTATGAAAATATGTGGCAGTGACACCATTGTGAATCAGCCAACCAAGCAGCTGAAGAGTCAGAACTCGGAAACAAGATGGCAGTGCCTGGGACCAATTTTATTTTTGCAGAGGTTTAATTCTGCCTTCAGATCATACCAGGAGTTCAGCTTTGAATGTACAGGCTAGACAGCGGAATTTTCAGAAGGAGGTCTGCAATACCTGTTGGTTTGCATGTGCAAAGGAGAATGCAGCCATGTTGTAGCAGGAGTGGGACTCCAGGCATCCCACAAGTCTCCACCTGTAATTGAACTCTTGCATTTAGCTGGTCTGATACATTATTATAACTCTCAGTATACCATAAAAATCGCACTGAAGTAATTAAAAAAAAAAAAAAATAGTTGGTTGGATAAATTTGTAGGTTAATAATTGTTGCACAAGCAGGAAGGACAGAAGCAGTTAAGATCTTAGAGTCCTTTTTGAAACAAGATCATATATTTGCGTAACAGCAACTGAAACCTCCAGTAAGTCACCATGGCAACGATGTGGCCAAATAAAGCTCAGAATGTTTTCTTTTGGAGGTTAGGAAATCCGACAAGGTGAAGCACTGAAGGTGGGTGAGGTATGTATACCTAAGATGTCACATGACCAAGATAATGAAGAGAGCAATATAAAGCCCTGAAGCAATCTCCTGGAAGGCTGGAGACCTGCCAAAGAATGTGGCTGTGCCAGTGTTTGTTTTACGGGCTTTTACGATCAAATAAAGCATTAAAATATACGATAGTGTAATTACTTTACAAGCCACAAAGCTACATCACCTTTCCAAAAACTATACAGTATATGTATGTAATGCCAGAAAAATGCAGATCAGTGGTACATAATCTGTAAGAAAGGTCTGTGAATGGGGTTCTGGAATCGGGCTTTGCGTTTACCAGTTTGAAATGATACTTAAAGGGGATGCATAGTGGGTTTTGTATATATGTTTTGCTCTTTAATGGTCAGGGCTTATACTTTTTAAAAGGTTTAGTTGTCCATTAAACATTTTCTAAAAAATATTTCTAACCAGCAGTTGGAGCTTTAGGCTCCTTCCCAGATGGTTTTAATCTACACTATATTGTCAAAAGTATTGGGACGCCTGCCACGTGGACTTTAATGGCATCCCAGTCTTAAGCCCCATACACACGCTCGGATTATCCGAGGACCAGGTCCGTCGGATCATGTCCGTCATACTTTGTCCGATGTTGGTTTTGCGTACACACGGTCGGACAAAGTTGTTGGAAAATCCGATCATTCTGAACGTGGTGACGTTTGTTGCCTACGACGGGACTACGTAGAGGCTAGTAGCCAATAGCTTTGGTCTTGTAATGTGATCTGAGCATGCGTAGCACTTTGTCCGTCGGACAACGGTACACATGATCGGATTTGGTGTGATCGGACCGTGTTGTCGGAAAATCTATCCAGCAGGAGATAGGACTTTGTCCGTCGGACAATCCGACGTACACTGTCCGATGGTGCATACACACGGTCGGATTTTTCAACAACATTGTCCGATCGGACAGAATCCATGCGAAAATCCTACCGTGTGTATGGGGCTTAAGTCTGTAAGGTTCAATATTGAGTTGGCCCACCCTTTGCAGCTATAACAACTTCAACTCTTTTGGGAAAGCTGTCCACATGATTTTCGGAGTGTGTCTATGGGAATGTTTGACCATTCTTCCAGAAGCTCATTTGTAAGGTCAGACACTAATGTGGACAAAAAGGCCTGGCTCGCAGCCTCTGCTCTAATTCATCCCAAAGATGTTCTATCAGGTTGAGGTCATCAGGTTGAGATCAGGAACTTGACTGGCCTGCACAGTCCTGACCTCAACCCTATAGAACACCTTTGGGATGAATTAGAGCGGAGACTGCGAGCCAGGCCTTTTTGTCCACATTAGCGTCTGACCTTACAAGTGCGCTTCTGGAAGAATGGTCAAACATTCCCATAGATACACTCCGAAAATCTTGTGGACAGCCTTCCCAGAAGAGTTGAAGCTGGTATAGCGGCAAAGGGAGGGCCAATTAAATCTTAAACCCTACGGGCTAAGACTGGGGTGCCATTAAAGTTCATGTGCGTGTAAAGGCAGGTGTCCCAATACTTTTTACAATATGGTCCAACTCCTATATAGCCAGCTAAAAAAAATGTTTGTTTCCTGAGATCAATAGCTTAAAGTGGAGGGCCACCCTAAAAAAAAAAAAAAAAAAAAGAGCAATAATATTCTTAAAAAAAATAAATAAAAAACATTTGAAAAAAAAAATAAATGTTTTACCTTACCAGAAATCCCTGTTGCTAGGCAGTCTTCCTGATCTGCCTCCGTTCTACTCCGCGGTGATCTTCGGTCTTCTTCGATCTTTTCTCCTCCTTCGCATTGTCTTCTGGGTAATGGGGCGCGCTGTGTTCTGGGAACTGTGTGTTCCCTAACACAGCGCGTCCCATTCAGAAAGCGCCGTGCGACTCGCGCATGCGCAGTAGGAAATGGGCAGTGAAGCCGCAAGGCTCCACTGCCTGTTTCCCTCAGTGAGGGTGGCGACGATGAGAGCCGAGGGACATGTCGGCCTCAGCGGCCGACATTGCGGGCGCCCTGGAAAGGTAAGTCTCCTTATTAAAAGTCAGCAGCTACTTATTTTTTTACCTGCTGACTTTAAAAAAATAAAATTTACAGCTGAAACACTGCTTTAAGCTAAAAATGTTAAAACAGTTATGTTATATTCACATGGGCGGCTGCTTGCAAGAAACAATAGAATAAGTTCTAAACACTGTATGCAAACAGCAGCAACTGGCAGATTTGTACTGTGTACAAATCAATGGCCGTCATTGCTGCTGGTCATATGTATTTAATCATCAGAGCGGTTGCATGTGAATAGAAGCTCCAACTGACTCCGCAGACAGTTCACATTCAAGGTTGTTTCTGTGGAGTTTCTATCAACCAGTGTGTTTGTGGCCATAACACAGTGTGGGGGGGGGGGGAATCCGATAAGCGGAAGTTCCACTTTAGGGTGGAGCTCCGCTTTAATTATGTGCTTCCATTATGGATCTGACAGCAATGAAATTGTTAATTATGTCAAGCCGCCAGGGATCTGCTAGCAGTAAATGGGTTAATCACGTCTCTAGCCACCAGCGATCTTAGGCTAGTAAGATCCCTAGTGGCTAGATACATGATTAACCCTTTTATTGCTAGCAGATCCTTGCTGGCTGCTGTACATTCTTGCCAACTATGCAGGCTAGTAAGATCCCTGTGGCTAGAGACAATAGCTAGCAGAGATCATCCTTGCTGCACACACAAACCTCACTATTCTGCTCTCTCTGCAGCCTCATGGAGCCATGTGAACCATGTGAGTCCCCATGGCCCAAGGGACCACTGTTGGGAGGGGGGGAAGATAGGCGGTAGTGGGAGGAATCTGTTAAATGTGATGACCCCGCCCGACAGAAGTACTGAGCTTTAAATGTCAGACTGGCATATCTTTGACTGTCCGTGACCGGCCTAGATTTCCAGGACAGAGCCTGGGTCAAGGTCATGTTGGGACAGTTGACAACTATGTAATACCTCCTGTGTGGAGAACTTGGGATGCATTAGAGGCGCAGTGACCATACAACCTCTTCTTTGATACTGCACATTGAATATCCCTGCAGATATGATTTAAATGGGAAAGTCCACTTCACCCATACTTATGCCAATTTGATTTGTGTTTGATTTGTCCTTTGGGCTTGAAAGTCTTATCCAGTTCAATGGAAGATGTTGGCGCTCATGAATAAATAACAACACCCAATCAGATTGCTATAATACATGTCTTTGTTTTACAGGTTTAATCATATACTCCATAAGGAACAATGCTGTCAAGGTTAAGAGAGATTGTGGTGTTAATGGCCATTTCCATTTACTGGACCAGTGGCCAAGCAAATGACTCTTCTACAATCAATCCCACTACTATAAGCCCTAGTGTCCAGTCAAGTAGCAATACCATAACTACCACTTTGCAGACTACCAATAGTTCCTTAAGTGGAAGCTTGACATCTTCTGCACCTGCTACCAGCATTGATACAACCCCAACTACAACTGCTTCCACCACTTTAAATTCTTCATCTAGTGGTGTCACTCCTCTAAGTACATCAACTATAACCACAAACATCACCACTACTACAAATGTGTCCAAGTTAACTACCCAATCAAGTTCAACATCACAGAACTCTAGTGTGCTTGACTTCTCTTTAACCACACATAGACCGAACACAACAGCCATATTCTTGAATGAATCCAGTGCAACAGCTCCAGAAAGTTCTACAACAAATTCTACAACTATCTCAAAAAATGTCTCCAGTACAACAGGTTCCTTGGAAAACAACACAGTCATTAACGGGACTTCAAATGTCTCCACCACAGCTACATCAAATTTAACCACAATCAACACCACTTTTATGAGTGTTTCCAGTGATTTCACAACATCTACTTCTAGCACTCCATTTAATAGCAGTAGTACTTCGGTAGCTCCAGGTTCAACAATTACTCCATTGAACAATGGCACACTGGCCAGCAGTATTACAACATCAGGATATTTGGCAACAACAAACCAAAGTGAATGGGCAGGAGGCCCTAAAGGTATGAAAGCGATTTTACATTTTTTTTTTTTTTTTTTAACTAGATAGGTCAGGAAAACCATGAAATGTTGCATATAAATAATATTGCACATTTTCATTTCAAGGTAGCAGATGGAACCCTAGTATTCTTTTGATATTTTGTTATCTAGGCCATTGTTTCTCAACCTTTTTTGAGTCAAGGCACCTTTGCACAATCTTGAGGCACAAATGTTAAAATTAAAACAAATAGCTTTACATAATGCAGCATCTATACATGGACACCGAATGTTAGATGTAATTTTTTTCTTACAAGGCAAATACTTCTTTGCACACTGGTACTGACTAGCATTTCAGTGTTTACTTCAGGGTTCTCAAACTTGCGGCCCTCCAGCTGTTGCAAAACTACAAGTCCCATGAGGCATTGCAAGGCTGACAGTTACAAGCATGACTCCCACAGGCAGAGGCATGATGGGACTTGTAGTTTCGCAACAGCTGGAGGGCCACTAGTTTGAGACCCCTGGTTTACTTCTTCCTTGGTTTATCTCTCTCAGCTGATGTGACCCCAGTGCTGATGGAGAGAGGCAGGGGAGTGGCAAACAATAGATGTGGGCGCACGATGTCCTCCTTATCAACCAATACATCAATTATTAAGATGCCAGTGACTGGCTCACACGGTGCCCAAAGTTCTAATGGTGCACAAAAAAAAAACACGTTCTTTGTGTAACAAAAAGGCAGTTTTGATCAACTCACTGGCTTGTTCACAATTTCTGGGCAATTTAGGGCAATTTTTAGGCATTTTGCCAAGGCACCCCTGAAGAACCCAGAAGGCCCTTTGGGGTACTATGGCACCCTGGTTGAAAAAGACTGACCTAGGCTATCCTTTTACACGATACTTTTTGCTTCGGGTCTGGTAGAGATTTTGAGGGGGACCCCATGCAAAAATGGAAAGAAAAAAATGAACGCTGGCCACCGAGCCATACAAAGAAAAGCAAAAAAAACTGTTCTGCACCCGATGCTTGGCTCCCACTGACTGACCGCTTCACTGCCTACATAACGCTAAATAAACTATGGTTTGAGGTCGCCCTAGCATGCCCCAGTCGATCAATGGCATCACCAAGTAACCCTACCCCATGTAACCTCATTAGTTTATTTAGCGGCAGGTAGGCAGCTGAGCTGTCAGTCGGTAGGAGCAAGCGTTGGGTGCAAACCATTTTATTTTTTTGCATCTTTCTTCATCGGTAACCAGAGTTCATGGTGATTGATGATACTTTGTTGCAGTCTGGGTCTTCATTAGGAAGATTTCTCACTTTCTAACTTGGTGGAAAAAAAAAACTTGTGGGAGTTTTTCTAGTACTTATGTAGAAAGTCATTAGGGAAACATGCAAACTTGATAGAGAACAGAACTGCCACTCCATGTATAAAGTCCAGTTCAGGTTTTTTTTCAATTCATCAAGATAATACAATGCTTTTTTGAGGTAGGAAAAAATCACCCCTCTTCAGGACTGAATAAGAGCAGATGAATCAAATCTAAGCTGGGCTGAAATGTCTAAAGGTGGATTTTTTTACTTTACTTCTTTTACTTCTGTGAATCTTCTGTTTGGTCTAGAGAAAAGTTCCACACAAGTAAAGTAATACATTCATTACATCCATCTTTTGCCCAGCTCAGATTTAATTTCTCTGCTCCTATTCACCCCTGAAGAAGGGGGACTCTATTAACACTTTCAGACCGGACCATTTTGCTGGCTTAAGACCAGATCCCTTTTTGCAATTCGGCACTGCGTCGCTTTAACAATTGCGCGGACGTGCGAGGTGGTTCCCAAACAAAATTTACGTCCTTTTTTTCCTACAAATAGAGCTTTCTTTTGGTGGTATTTAATCTCCTCTGCGGTTTTTATTTTTTGCACTATAAACAAAAAAAGAGCGACAATTTTGGAAAAAACGCATTATTTTTTACTTTTTGCTATAATAAATATCCCCCAAAAATATATAAAAAATTTTTTTCCTTAGTTTAGGCCGATATGTATTCTTCTACATATTTTTGGTAAAAAAAAAATCACAATAAGCGATTATTGATTGGTTTGCACAAAAGTTATAGCATTTACAAAATAGGGGATAGTTTTATGGCATTTTTATTAATATATATTTTTTTTACTAGTAATTGCGGTGATCAGCGATTTTTATTATGACTGCGACATTATGGCGGACACATCAGACAATTTTGACAAATTTTTGGGACCATTGTCATTTTTACAGCGATCGGTGCGATTAAATTGCACTGATTACTGTAAAAATTACACTGGCAGTGAAGGGGTTAACCACTAGGGGGCGGGGAGGGGTTAAGTGTATCCTAGGGGCGTGTTCTAACAGTCAGGGGGAGGGGCTGTGTGTTACACTCCACTGATCAGCTCTCCCGATTTACAGGGAGAGCTGATCAGTGTCAGTGTCACTAGGCAGAATGGGGAGATGCTTGTTTACAACAGCATCTCCCCATTCTGACTCTCCGTGAGACGATCACGGGTATCCCTGCAGCGATCGAGTCCGTGGGCCCCGGGACCCGACTCACGGAGCTTGCCACGGGCACGAGAATGGCACGGCAGCAAATTCAAAGGGACGTACCTGTACGCCCATTTGCCGATGTACATCTGTGTGCGCCGGTCGTAATTTGGTTAACCCTTGAAGCACCCCTATTTATTTTTTTGATGAATTAAAATGAAACCTTAATCTTTGCATTATAAGTGGGGTGAAGCTGCTATTCTCTACGTCCTTTGCATTATTGAAAACCTGACAGCAAAGCAATTACATCTAATGCTATCTAAAGTTCTTGAAGTTCTGCTTTGCTTTCTCTTAGTTATTTTACTAAGCCTTAATACCACTTATACATTTTACTTTCCTAGATACAGGGAGTGACACTGGAGTTGTTCTAGGTGCAATCTTTGGATCACTCCTAGGAATTGTTTTAGTCTGCATAGCTGCCTATTTCTTATGTGGATCGAAAAAAAGCAGAAGCTTTTCCCACCGACGACTATATGAAGAAAGTAGAAATGACCCAGGTATGGAAGATATTCTAATTTCAATTGTTGATTTTCACCTACAAGCTTATTGATACCTCCCACCAAAAAGTTTTGGGTGGGGAGGAAACCCTTTTCTGCAACTTACCACTGTGAAACTATTGAGGAAATCCAAAAACTTTTAAAAATCCTACTTCTCCTATCCTCACATGCTTGACTTCTGATGAGTTAAAATAGATTTTTTTGGTCACTCTACACTTCTGGGTCACAGGAGTGCCTTTACTTTTGCACTCTTGTGACCCAGAATCAGCCAACAGCAGGCTTACATCACAGAACCGCTCTGGGCTCTGGTAGTATCCTGACCATATTGTTGGGATCCACCCAGATGCCTGATCAACAGCTGGCTCTGTCTCTCAGCATGAGGCGGAGAACCAGAGCCAGCTGCTTCCATCCCCTCTTTAGCCCTAGCCTGTTACTCCAGTTAGCGTGGAAGGGGCAGAGCAGAGAGCGGTGACTGACAGTTACTGCTCTATTCTCCAAGACAACATACAGTAACTATTATCTGTGATCATGTGATTGCGCAGTTCTTGGGCGTAGAGCCTGCTAGGGACAGCTACAGGATCAGGCCAATGCTGCACCAGGGAGGTGAGTATAGATGTCTGTCTTATTAATTCCTATACTTCTGTAAAGAAAAATAAAGTGTGTGTGTGTGTATGTATATGTGTGTATGTGTGTGTGTTTATATATATATATATATATATATATATATATATATATATATATATATATATATATATATATATATATATATATATATATATATATATATATATGTATATATATATATAAAAAATAAAACCTTGGACTGCGAGCATAATTTGTTTCGGAAACATACTTGTAATACTTCCCCCAGAAAAAATAATGGAATCTCAGATGATTCGTTCCACAACCATTTATTGATAAGTCCTTCAGTTTATAGTCCATATAAAAAGATTACAGCAATGTGATAGGTTGTGTATCCATAAAAAGCCTCCACAAGGGGATTAGAAGCAAAATCTGGCAGGTGCTACTGAGTATAAAAGAGAAGAGAGGCGTCTCTAAGTGTAGCAATATGGTTACATTTAGACCCCTTTCACACTGAAGCGTTTTTCAGGCGCTACAGCGCTAAAAATAGCACCTGTATAGCGCCTGAAAAAAGCGGGTCCTTTAACTCCAGTATGAAAGCCGGAGGGCTTTCACACTGGAGCGGTGCGCTAGCAGGACGGTAAAAAAAGTCCTGCTAGCAGCATCTTTGGAGCGGTGAATGACCGGTGTACTCACCGCTCCTATACCACTCCTACCCATTGAAATCAATGGGACACCGCGGTAATACCGCGGCAATACCGCCGGCAAAGCGCCGCAGCAGCGGTGCTTTGCGGGGGGTTTTAACCCTTTTTCGGCCACTAGCGGGGGTTAAAACCGCCCCGATAGCAGCCGAATACCACGGCTAAAAGGAAGGTAAAGCAGCGCTAAATATAGTGCTGCTTTAGCGCCGACGCCCGCACCGCCCCAGTGTGAAAGGGGCCTTAATGGAGGTACAACATTTAGCAACTCACATGGTTGATGATTAAAACAGGGACACCTAAGTATGCAGGCATCCGGGGTAAAGCTGTCCACGTAGACCATCCTCCACACTGCTGGCTCTCACCGCTGTCAGTCTGCAATCGTGACCAGGAGGACTACCCTGCAGTAGAGCGATCTGAAAGCGAGGCTTGAAGAACTCACGGAGCACAGCGTGGAAGAGATGACGTCGATGGTGGTAAGGAGGATGGTCTATGTGGACAGCTTTACCCCAGATGCCTGCATACTTACATGTGCCTGTTTTAATAATCAACCATGTAAGTTGCTAAATGGTGTACCTTAATTAAATGTAACCATATTGCTACACTTAGAGGCGCCTCTCTTCTCTTTTATACTCAGTTGTGACATGACTCTACTTGTATACCAAAACATTGCTTGTATATCAAGTCAAAATTTATTAAAAAAATTAGCTTGTCTTGCAAAACACTCAAACCAAGTTACTCCCAATCCAGGGTTTTAGTGTGTGTGTGTATAAAATATATATATACATACAGTATCTCACAAAAGTGAGTACACACCTTTGTAAATATTTTATTACATCTTTTAATGTGACAACACTGAAGAAATTACACTTTGCTACAATATAAAGTAGTGAGTGTACAACTTGTATAACAGTGTAAATTGGCTGTCCCCTTAAAATAACTCAACACACAGCCATTAATGTCTAAACTGCTGGCAACAAAAGTGAGTACACCTCTAAGTGAAAATGTCCAAATTGGGCCCAAAGTGTCAATATTTTGTGTGGCCACCATTATTTTCCAGCACTGCCTTTACCCTCTTGGGCATGGCGTTCACCATAGCTTCACAGGTTGCCACTGGAGTCCTCTTCCACTCCTCCATGACGACATCACAGAGCTGGTGGATGTTAGAGACCCTGCGCTCCTCCACCATCTGTTTGAGGATGTCCCACAGATGCTCAATAGGGTTTAGGTCTGGAGACATGCTTGGCCAATCCATCACCTTTACCCTCAGCTTCTTTAGTAAGGCACTGGTCGTCTTGGAGGTGTTTGGGGTCGTTATGTTGAAATACTGCCCTGCGGCCCAGTCTCCGAAGGGAGGTGATCATGCTCTGCTTCAGTATGTCACAGTACATGTTGGCATTCATGGCTCCCTCAAGAAACTGTAGCTCCCCAGTGCTGGCAGCACTCATGCAGCCCCAGAACATGACACTCCCACCACCATGCTTGACTTTAGGCAAGACAAACTTGTCTTTGTACTCCTCACCTGGTTGCCCCCACACACACTTGACACCATCTGAACCAAATACGTTTTTTATTGGTCTCATCAGACCACAGGACATGGTTCCAGTCATCCATGTCCTTAGTCTGCTTGTCTTCAGCAAGCTGTTTTCGGACTTTCTTGTGCATCATCTTTAGAAGAGGCCTCCTTCTGGGACAAAAGCCATGCAGACCAATTTGATGCAGTGTGCTGCGTATGGTCTGAGCACTGACAGGCTTACCCCGACCACCCTTTCAACCTCTGCAGCAATGCTGGCAGCACTCATATGTCTATTTCCCAAAGACAACCTCTGGATATGACGCTGAGCACGTGCACTCAACTTCTTTGGTTGACCATGGCGAGGCCTGTTCTGAGTGGAACCTGTCCTGTTAAACCTCTGTATGGTCTTGGCCATCATGTTGCAGCTCAGTTTCTGGGTCTTGGCAATCTTCTTATAGCCCAGGCCATTTTTTATGTAGAGCAACAATAATTTTTTTCAAATCCTCAGAGTTCTTTGACATGAGATGCCATGTTGAACTTCTTGTAACCAGTATGTGAGAGTGAGAGCGATAACACCAAATTTAACACACCTGCTCCCCATTCACACCTGAGACCTTGTAGCAATAACAAGTCACATGACACCAGAAGGAAAAATGGCCAATTGGGCTTATATCGGACATTTTTACTCTGGGGTGTACTCACTTTTGTTATCAGCGGTTTAGACATTAATGGCTGTGTGTTATTATTTTGAGGGGACAGAACATTTACACTGTTATACAAGCTGTACACTCGCCACTTTACATTGTGGCAAAGTGTAATTTCTCCAGTGTTGTCACATGTAAAGGTATAATAAAATATTTATAAAAATGGGAGATACTGTGTATGTGTAATAATAAATAATAAAAAAAAAAAAAAAAATAATATATATATATATATATATATATATATATATATATATATATATATATATATATATATATATAAATATATATATATATATAAAATAGTATAGTGTGTGTGTGTGTGTGTGTGTGTGTGTTTTTTTTTTCCTCTTCTTTTTTGACATTTACAACTAGGTCACTCGTGCTCAGTGCTATTAGCTCCAATCAGTGTTTTATTTCGGTTGCTCACTGAACTGGATTCATTTGCAAAAGGCAAGTAGACTGCTCATCTGCAATGGAATGTTTACTTTCCAAAATAATTTCCCTTTGCTTAGTGAGTGAGATGAAGCTCTGTTGTTTTCAATTATCCATTCATGTGGAAGCAAAATACAGGAATTTTTTTTTGTTTGTGTGTTTTTTTTTTTTTTTGTCGTTTTTTTTTTTTTTTTTTTCTTGCGCACATTTGGGTATTTTTTACCAGGTGAATTTTCACCATATTAACTGCTAAGGGGATAATTCCCTTGCAAATTGAAAATCTTGCAAAATTGAATAGCCTATTTGCTTTTAGTAAATCCACCCCATCATGTCATCATTATCATCACAGTGGCAGATGTCAGCGTTCAGTTGTAGCTGTCCATAATTCTTCCCACCTCTTGGTTTTTGTCATACTACCTGCCACACAGGCAAGCAGGGGAAGTCAGAATTAGTAAGAGGTTTGAGTGAGTAAATCCAGCCATACAGGGTCACTGCTGAACTGTCAAAGATTCGATCCAGGTATGGGCAGGCTGAGTGTATCCAAATTGATCCATCAATTGACTTGGAAACAACCAGCCTGTGGGATATTTTTTTACCTCAATTACTGCCAGTGGCTATAGCCACTAGTAGTTATGATGTTCTGCATTGGCCCCAACCACCCCCCCCCCCCCCCCTCACTGGCAGAACACAATAGAGCTGTGGGAGGCTTTGCCCTATCAACTTGGATTGTGGGTATGGGGGGGATTGGGCAACTTTCTTTCCTTCCATCCATAGTTTTTGTAGATTAGAACTGTATTTCACATGGTTTTGTGATCTACAGTACAGAAACTTTAAGTGTGTTGGTTCTTTAGTAATTTCCCTTTAAGAACTCCCTCTAATAATCTCTTTTTCTATTTCAGTACTACGGTTGGAGAATCCTGTAAGTCCCTATGATGTCAGCTATGGGGAGTCATCTTTTTACAACCCCACAGTCGTAGAGGAAGCTCCCTACAATGGTGGTAAACCACATGAAATTATTGGAATGGATAGTTTTAAACCCCATTAATCAATGGGATTCCATTTCTAGAGATTTTCAGAATTGACATTCTTCATGGAAGCCATTTTGGACTATTTTAGGAAACTGTTCTACTTTTATGTTATAAATGAAAAGACAATTGCACAGCACAACCAATTAATAAATATTCCATATGCTGTGACTATTTTCAGCAGTAAAAGAAGAAAATGACTTTATTTAAAATGTTCCCCGATATGCCAGTTCATCAGATTTAAGATATTAACTGCATATGTATCTAAATCAAATTTTCACCAAAAGTAGTGTTTTCCACTTCTTTTTTTTTTTGGGGGGTGGGGAGAATAATTTCCATTCTAAAGTGTTTTGTAAGCACGAGTAGTAACTGATATTGAATGATTTTAGTTCTATACTTGCATCTCTTTTGAACATTATATTACATAGCAGAAGTGGAAAATGTCATTTTAAAAATTCAGATGAATATCTTTGCCGTAAGATTAAAAGAGGCGCTAAAAGAGACACTGGAAGCTGCACCCAAAAACAGCAAGCAAAGGACAAAGAACTAGTCATCAGTATTGCCTGTAGGCTTTCCACAGCTGACATTTTGCTTATTACCAAATTGCCTTGCCCCAATCCACTGTCTTTGTATGGGGCTGACCATCTTGGCAGATGCAGGGCTTTGCCCCCACTCCTCCCCCAAATGAGTGGTAATCTGATAACTGGTGGGGTAATGTTCAAGAAGGAAAGATCGAAGAAGTACAGGATCTACTGAAGAAGGGAATAGATACAGTTTAGGTTCTCAAATACAGACTCTTCTCCAGCAAGCAAGGCCGCTGATAAAAAATCATGGGGCCCCGTACAGCCTACCTGACAGGGCCCCCTTCAGCTCCACCCCTGGTCCAGCCCCATGGTCCCTCCTTCAGTTCCACCCCTGGCCCCTCCCCAAACCCCGCCTTGAAACGGTCTTTGCAGCACATTACGGCATTGGCAACATGGGTGGCACTGTCTGCAGCACAATATGGCATTGGCGGCATGGGTGGCCACAATGTCCGGTGGCTGGAGTTTTTTTTTTTACATTAATTCATTCTCTGTTAAGGTTGCTGGTCGGGCCTGGTACAACAGGGCCAGTTGTACTGGCCTATTAGTGGCCCTGCCAGCAAGCATTACAAATCTGACGTCAAATTGCAAGAGTCTTGCAAAGGCGGCAGAGACTCTCCTTCTACAGCTATACAGATATGAGTGTAGGCAAAGTAATGCCTAGGCTTACTCATATACAGCTCACTTTCTGAGTTTAGGGCCACTTAAACAAAATTAAAAAATAAAATAAAAGAAGCCACTTGGTGACGATATCAAAAGTCTTTGACCAAAAACTGATTAGTAGCCAACAATTTACGTTCATATAACTTGTGTTACTGCTGTTCAGGAAAAACGAATATGGCTATTGAAATCCAGGATTCCTGGTCTGATTACTTGATTGAGTTTACGGGCAAGTTATGCAGCCAGAGGATGTGGCTGACAGCCTACAAACCTACAGCTTCCAAGACCGATTTGCAAAAGCAGGAGCCATATACTATTTTGACCTATTTACTTCAAGGAAGAAAAGTATGTGTGCATATTTGTAAACCACAAGAAGACTGGTTGCTTTATTTAAACAAATTTATATTTGCTTTGCTGTACATTCAAATACATATTACATATTCCCAGTGAAGTGCCTAGCCTCAGGTGATACACAGATTAAACAAATCTTCCTATATAGGTTGTACCTGTTTATCTGCACCAACTTTTCCTCCAGATCCCTTTTAACCTACACAGATCAAAGACTATTTCTCAGCAGTAGAAGACAGGGGACATCTGATATCACATACACTGCAGCGCTAAAGCAGAGCTTCAGTGTAATCTGAGAGCTAATTGGAAGGAATGGACACCCCTCTACACAGAATCATGAGAGACATGCACTGATGAGGACATTGGTCACCTGCTGACTGTGATAAGGGGGCCAATTAGTCATTCAGGATTCTGTTGTGTGAGCATTGGCTATTAGAAGTGACTCATACAGACATCAGAGGGAAAACAGATCAGAGATAAATGACACTCAGCACTTGGAATTGAGACAAGTGTATACTATAGAAGGATGTACCTTGTCCAATTTTCACATTAGTAGTTACAACCATATTAAATCAACTTTGCTGAAAGAGCTTAAAAGGCATGTAGTATATTTTATTATGCATTCATAGAAATTAGTATAAATGAAGGTTGGCACCTCTAGAGATTGCTTTTAAGATAGTAGCTCTACTATCTTTGCTGTAGCTATTTTACTATTGCCTATAAAAATAGTTTTGTTATAAGGAAATATACTTTTTTAATATATTGGCAAAAATTTAAAAAATAGAAACAGTTTCACCTGAGAACAGCTGGATACTGTTACAGGGAAGCTAAAAAATATTGTAGTCCTTTTTGTTTCTGTATGTCGTCTTTTCTTTTTTTTTTTTTTATATGGGGCAGTTTAACAATGTGGAGCTGGTATTTTTTTAGCTTTAGGTATTTGCACATGTATCCAACTTCTTTGCAGAACATCCCAGTAGCCCCAAATCCTGGAGTGCTCTATAAAAAAATAAAAAAAAATTGCAGAGAGCTTGCATGGTTGCCACACAGCACTGACCTCCTTGTTCCATTACTAATGGCTGATGAGACTACCCATCACGTTGGTGGCCAATAAGAAATTGCAATTGTTTTTATATAGCACCCATGGATGTTATTCTACTAGGATGCTCTGCAAAGCAGTTGAACTGTCAGTCAGGCCCCTGGATGCCAGCTTAACATTAGTAAACCACCAATAGATGTGCTTGTTTTTATAATCTTCAGTGTTACGGCATTTGTAAATTGTTCTGCTTTATAGTAACTGCTATAATAAAAACAAAGGTAACAGATAAACTTATAATCTTGGTTCCCCTGCCTAAAGTTCCCCTTTACTTTTGACAAGCCTAGTAATATGCCTAGATTTCATGTTTCTGAGCCCTCACCTTAACAGTAGAACCCTAGCTAAACTTTTTATGCTGCTAAGCAAATTAAAGTCCTATAATTGGGATAAGACTAATGCCGCGTACACACGGTCGGAATTTCTGATGGAAACAGTCCGATGGGAGCTCTTCATCAGATTTTCCAACCGTGTGTATGCCTATCAGTCTTTTTCTGTCGGAATTTCCGACGGACTTTGGATTGAGAACCTGTTCTTAATTTTTCCGACGGAAAACCTTTATATCGGATTTTCCGATTGTGTGTATGCAATTCCGACACGCAAAATTCCGACGCATGCTCGGAAACAATTCAACGCATGCTCAGAAGCATTAAACTTCCCTTTTATAGTGCCGTTGAACGTGTTGTATGCCGTGGTGTTATTGACCGTCGGAATTTTTGTGTGACCGTGTGTAGGCAAGACAGTTTGAGCGAAATTCCATCGGAATTCCGACGGGAAAACCATCAGAGCTTTTTCCGACGAGAATTCCAACCGTGCGTACGCGGCATAAGGCCAGGGTTTACATATGTGCCAATTGGTTGTGGTTTTCACCGCTTCTAATTTGCATGATATGCGAGTGTGTCCGGCTCTCAACGTCCGGGGTGGCCATGGTGGGAATTCCAAAAGGGGTCCTGTGCATTTTTGGGTCAGGTTCATGTGTGAATTCAGGCCCAAATCTGGACCCCATGCTGGAAACCGTACATATGTGAACTTGACCTAAGAGATTGGGTAAACTGCAATACAACCTGCCTAACCTACAAGGGAAATGACAAGGCATTCCTCTTAATTTTAATAAATGAAAGTAGTGGTGGCTTGGGGGGGAAACGTCAAAGGGGCAACCGAAGCAGCTCAATTTTTTTATATGAAACTTGCCATAAAAGAAATACTGGGTCTGCAGCTTTTGATCCACTTGGAAATATTAGTTTTCTGTCACTGGCTTCAAGCGTGCAGCTAGTGAGGTCACAGTCGGGTCTGAACTTATCAGTTTTAGGTCAGTGCATGAAAATAATAATGATTAAGAATGGTCAACATAACTGTTTTTGCATTTTCAAAAGGAGGGTCGGCAATGGCAGCCCTGAAATTTCTACAATGTTGCCTGGAACACCCAATTGAGAAAAAAAACAACACAAACAATTGGGTTTCTGAAACATAAATACCCTGTTTCCCCGAACAGGACTTTAACTAGGGCTTATTTGGGGGGTAGGGCTTATATTGCAGCCATACCGACAATCACGCTAGGTCTTATTTTCGGGGGAAACAGGGTATAACCAAAGTTACAGCAAACAACCTGAAATCAACTTGGGTATTTAGCAGTGGCGGCCCGTCCATACAGTCCGCCGCCCCCCCCCCCCCCATTCCATGCATCTGGCCCCCTAATCTACATGGGCGGGCACCGGACGCATGAATTCCAATGGGTTTTTTTTTTTTTTTTTTGAAGCGCGTTATTTAGAGCCAGATGACCTGGCAATTGTTTGCCACCTCCCAAAAAACAATATACCACCAGCCACTACTGGTATTTAGTATCATATACCATAAGGATTCTGTCCCTTTGTCATTTTGGCTTTGAGTCCGCTCATATTAAAATATTAGTTTCTGAAACAGAGAAAGTTTGTGGACTTTGTATGGAGGTCACACCATATTTCAACACTAGCCAAACATCACATAGGAATGACAGCTTGTAAATTATGCAATGAAGCATGTATGTTTGTTCATACAGAAAGACCTTTGTTGTCTTTGTACATTGATTTAATCTTCATAAACACTTTGTACATAAGAAAATGTTACTTTGTTGAAAAGATGATTCTATGTTAAAGTATTTATTAAACATGAATTTCCATGTTACCTTTTTTGTGTCTTTTTTGTTCTTTTTTGAGCTATCTAGGAGACACTACAAAAAGTGCTCAAACCACTTTACACTGGGTGTGTGTGTGTGTGTACCCACTTTATTGTCAAAACTATTGAGATGCCTTGAGAGGTGCTTTACAGGTGCTTTGCAGGCGCTATTTTTAGCGCTATAGCGTCTGTAAAGCACCTCAATGTGAAAGGGGTCTTAGTCTGCCCACAATAAAAGGCCACTCTAAAATGTGCAGTTTTATCACACAGCACAATGCCACAGAGGTCGAAAGTTTTGAGGGAGCGTGTGATTGGAATGCTGACTACAGGAATGTCCACCAGAGCTGTTGCCCTTGAATTGAATGTTCAGTTCCTTACCATAAGCCGTCTCCAAAGGCGTTTCAGAGAATTTGGTAGTACATCCAACCGGCC